>CM048745.1:603373715-603706215 GCA_026315105.1 Locusta migratoria
AAAAGTACAGTGAAAAATAATGGTAGTATATTTAATCAAAATATTAACAGAGGCTATTGAGGAATAAAATAAAAAAGATGGTATTAAGGCTTTTGGAGGCTCCCCAAGATGGGAGGCCCAGGGCAGTCAAACCTTTATCTGCTCTGTGTCAATGATCACAGTCTCTCAGCACAGGTAAGTAAAGGTAATAAGAAGGGAGGAGGAGTTTTCATCTATGTCAAAAGTTATCACTGTGTAAAAAAATTAGAAACAAAACTGTTTTGTGTAGAACAACACACAGAAGCATGTGCCTTTGAGTTTAAATTGAATGATGGTACTTTTATAATCATAACAGTGTCTAGGTCCCAATCAGGTAATTATCATCTGTTTCCGAAGAACTTGGATGTCTTGTTGTGGTATCTATCAGACAATAAAAAGCAAATTATTATTCGTGGGGATTTCAATATTGATTCTCTACAAGAGTGTAAGAGGAAGAATGACTCTGAAGTATTACTTAGTTCTTTCAATTTGACGTCCATTATTGATTTTCCTCCTCATGAAGTAAAGGACAGCAGCAAACTGATAGATAACCTTTTTATAGACTGAGATACATTTAAAAATATAAATGCTTATCCTGTTGAGAGGCGTCTTTCTGATCATGGTGTACAGCTAGTTACAGTACCTGATGTAGTGCCATACACCAAGATAAAACAGATATCCAAAGTAATGTGCTCAAATTAATGATTTAACAACCACTGAGTTTAGGGAAAGCTTACAGCAGTATATATATATATATATATATATATATATATATATATATATATATATATATATATATATATATATATACTGGCAGCTTCTTCAGGAAAAAGAGGAAAAAAGGGAGGAAAAAGGAAAGGATATGGGTTTTAAGGAAATGGAAAAGGAGTCATTCCAATCCCAGGAGTGGAAGGACTTACCTTAGGGGAAAAAAAGGAAGGTAAACAAATACACACACCCTCAGACATATCGAAACGCAAACACACCTAGACAGACATTTGTAAAAAGCAAAGAAGTTGGACAGAGATACCAATTGAGGCAGAGGCTCTGTCCACAGAACCAAGGCAAAGATGCTAAAGATGGTGGGCAGGAATTTGAATTAGCGGAGATCTCAAAATCTCCGCTAATTCAAATTCTAATTCAAATTGTCTTTTGTATGTGCCTGTCGCATCTCGTCGCCATGTCTTTGCGGTGAGTTGTAACTGTCCTCACTATATTATATATATATATATATATATATATATATATATATATATATATATATATATATATATATATATATATATATATATATCCCTGTGCTATACTAAGAAAAGTTATTAAAACTTTGAGAAGCATGCACATTATGTGTGAGATTAATACCTCTGATAATAAAATTAAAACAACTTGGAACATAATTTTAAGGGATCGTACACAGGTTCCCAAGGCACTGTAGCCTTGCTTTAATTTCCCCAGGCTGCATTACCTCTCCCAGTTCCTCTCCTCCAGTCCTAATTCCTCTCCCCCCCTCCCTCCCCCGCCTCTCACTCATCTTCCCTCTCTAAAACGGCCCAGCTATTCCTATGGTTCTGATGATAGATTTAGCGATTTTGGTCTCTTGTTATTTACCCCTATTTTAGGTCCAGTTTGGTCCCCCTCAGAGTTTGACCTCTACCACAGTTACCAGTATGAGCCATTTATGTGAAGAACCCCTGACCTCACCCCCATGCCATCGATCTCCCTCCCTTCCTTTCCCCCCTTCCCTCCTTGTCATAGTTCCCTAGCCCCACTAGGTCCTCAGTGTGTGTAACCAGTGCATGTGGGGGGGGGGAGGGGGTGTTGGTTTTGTTATGTACCCTTCTAGCTGAGCCCCCTGACAATGCAGGGATACATTGCTGGTACCAGAGCTGTAACATCCTCATGCAAGCCAAGGAGTAGGACTGGGTGGCAATCATGGGTAGAGTCTCTGATTGGAATGGGTGTACGAGGGCAGACTTTCCTACCATGAAACCAGTGAAACTTTCACTGCATAATGGCCATCTCTGGAGACAGGAATGGAACTTTAAATATGTCCACTACCTAGTATGCAAACAGAGGTATGTTCACTGCTACCAAGCCACTATTTCTTGTTAAATAGATAAAGGTTAAGTTTGATGAAGTAGACTCCACGAGTAAGATGCACTCTGGCTCCCTACTAATAAAGTCTTTGCTGCTCTGCGTGCCTGTGACCATCTTGGTGACATCCTGATGTCTATAACCTTTCAACAGTCTTTGAATATGGTTCAGGAAATCATTTTTCATTGGGACCTCCTCCTTCAAATTGATTAGGAACTCCGGCCCAATCTGGAACAAGGTGTCTACTTTGTTTGTTGTATTCAGAGATGCCCCAACGATAATCGAACTGATACCAGCGCCTCTATCTTGGACTGTGAGTGGGGTACATTCCCAGAGAAGGTCAAAGTAATCATTTACAGATGCAATGTCAAGCCATGTACCCAAAAATAAGCTGTGGGCTCCCTGGGGAGTATTTTAATGGTAATACAGTCTCCTTGTGGTCTTGATAGCTCTGTTTCCCTTATAATTATGTTCCAAGTTGTTTTAATTTCATTATCAGAGGTACTAATCTCACACATAATTCATATGCTTCTGGAAGTTTTAATAACTTTTCTTAGCATAATACAGTATTTTTTATATTGTTTTACTGTTTCTAGGTCTTTACTCTTTCTTACAGTTAGTTACAAGACACTTTTATTCCTTTAGTTAGCCATGGTTTTTACAGTTATATTTATCTATTTTCTTGGGGATACAGTTTTGAAATACAGTTACAAATGTGTCATAAAATAAGTTATATTTCAAATTGGCATTAGTTTCCTTGTACACTTCATTCCAGTCTAAATGCTATAAGTTTGCCCTAAACTTAGCAGTTGTTAAATCATTAATTGAACACATTACTTTGGATGTCTCTTTTAACTTGCTGTGTGGGGCTACATCAGGTACTATAACTAGCTGTGCACCTTGATCAGGAAGACCAAACTCAACACATTAAGCATTTATGTTTTTAAACTTATCTTAGTCTATAAAAAAGTTATCTATCTAGTAGTGTGCTACTGTCCTTTACTTCCCAAGGAGGAAAATCCAAAATGGCTGTCATTTGACTTCAAAGTCATTCTTCCTATTACACTCTTTTAGAGAATTAACATTGAAATTCCCACGAATAATAATTTGCTTCCCCCTGTCTGATAGATGCCATAACAAGGCATCCAAGTTTTCCAAAACAGCTGAAAATTACCTGACTGGGACCTAAACATTGTTACAATTATAACAGTACCATCACTCAATTTAAGTGGTGTCTTGTGAGTCAATAATACACATGGGAGCCAAAAAGTAACCTCTTTCGTTGAGGTGCACGATCGCTGCATCAGCAGCAAGATGAAAGTGCTTTTTTGAACTCAGAAGTGTTAACATCTCTCTCAATTGTAGAGTGTAGATAAACTGATTATGTGCCAGCATTTTTGTGTATTATTACATGTAGATACAGTTCATACGGCATTCAGCAGTGCATATAATCCTTATGAAAAGCAACAAATCAATGAAAACCCATTGCTGTTCAAACACCAATTATCTTAAAAAAATATCATTCCTTCAGAATAAGGTACATTTAGAGTAAAGACATTTGGTTGTGCAACTGTAAAACTATATTCACCTTGGATTTCACTGCATACACAGACATAACAATGGAAAATGAAATAATTTAGGTAAATATGGTGATATAGTGACAACACTAAAGAATTCATACTGTAAATGCTAACATATCTGTATGTCAACTATTGGTACACAACCCCCTTTTTTTTTCCTTCTGGCTTCACAATCACTGGACAGCAGCATGTAGTTCTGTACATAGCAAAGGATACAACATATCAGAGCTACAGAAGAAACTGAAATAAGGAGAATTTGAGTTTATGACACTGTGCTTGGCATAAACTGGTAAGACAAGACAGAAATGTTAATTGCCTACAACATTAACACTACAGAAATGCATCAAACAGCAAAAACCAACAGGAAGACTTGTGAACAAGTAATGAATCCATAATGTAGTATTGATTAGAATTCATATATGGGTGCAGTAGATTGCTCCAACACCCTTCTAAGCTCAGTTGAATCATTGTGTGATTGATACAAGTTTTCCAGTTTTTTTTCATGTTGTGAACCTCTGTGTTTTGAATGGCTCAGTGCTGAAACTCTCCACAGATCAGTAACAGTGAGAAAAATGCCATATATAATATTTACCATATTTCTGGTATGAGAACTTGTTAAAAATTTGCTACAGAACAGAGAAGAGATAGAAAAAGAAGATGCTGCGATGATGAGAATCTTCTATGTATTACTGGAAGGTGCTTTCCAAATGTCATTCCAAGTGCTCAATCCAAAAAATGCAGTGTATGGCACTAGATGTGCAGCCTGCTTGAAAAATAAAGTGCACCAAGAAAATAATGATACATGAATAAAAACATGCAAAATACCCTTGTGTATTGTATCCTGTTTTGGAACCTACCACATAAAGAAGAACTGCTAGGCAAGTTGCTACACCTGTCATTGTTGTTGTTGTGGTCTTCAGTCCACAGACTGGTTTGATGCAGCTCTCCATGCTACCCTGTCCTGTGCAAGTATCTTCATCTGAGAATAAGTTCGGCAACCTACATCGTTTTGAATCTGCTTACTGTATTTGTCCTCAGTCTCCCTCTATAATTATTACCCCACACACTGCCTTCTAATGCTAAGTTAACAATTTCTTTATGTCTCAGAATGTGTCCAACCAATCTATCCCTTCTCTTAGTTAGGATATGCCAGAAACTCCTTTTCTCCCCAATTTGGTTAAGCACCTCCTTATTAGTTACATGATCTACCCATCTAATTTTCATCATTCATCTCTAGCACAACATTTCAAATGCTTCTATCATCTTTTTATCTAAACTCCTCATCATCCACACTTTACTCCCATACAATGCTATACTCCAGACAAATGCTTTCAGAAAGGACTTCCTAATATTTAAATTAATATTGAAAGATGAAATCAAGCCCTTAAATCTAAAGAGAAATAAACAATAAAATGAAAAATAACTACAAAAATAAAACTATATACTGTATGTATTTTTTTTTAACTTTACCATTGTTGGTCCAAAACCCAGAAAGGAAACAGGGATCGGAAATATAACAGAGCAAATAAATAAATAAAAATTGAACACATGATTATCTGAGTTTGAAGCACTTCTCCAGATGAATTACTATGCCGACAAACACAGACTGAATGCTTCATAAGTTTGTGTATAAGGTGAGAAAATAAAACCTCTGCACAATTTTCATTTTTTAAAAAAGTATATTAATTCATCTATTTACAATAAGCAGCAATTATTCAGATGTACATTCAAGTAGTTTGAAACATGATTTTATTAACTGCAGACTGCCTTACAGAATATTCAGCACAGCCTGCCACTGACACAGGCTGGAGGCTAGTCCGTAATAACACCACACTGGACAAGGCTTGTGGCACTGTAGCAAGCATGCTTGTAGCAGTGAAAGCTTGTGTTATAGGGGCAGAATCCCATAACCAATCCTTTAAAGCAGTAGCTGTATACAGAGAACATAAGCAAATATTAAAGTATCTATAAATGACAGTGAAGAGTTATTGTTGAGTCAACAGTAAAAAAAGAAAAAAAATGTGGTTTAAAAGTTTGAAAAAAGAACAAGTAACATATTTACACACATCACTGATCTACTAAATTATAATGCAAAACAAATAATTAAGAGCCTCTGAGGACGTGACTTGCAGTCTCTTCTGTTATGTATTAATATTACCATGAGCTGCACAGCATGCACATTGGAACAGTGGTTAGTGTTGTTGGTTAATGTACACTAGGATGACAGTTCAAATTGGATTGTCAGCACACACCTGTTTTTGGGTATTTATCATTTCTAAATGTATCTTCAAATTTCTTATGTACTTTATGTTTTAAATTCAACAATTTACACCCAGGGGGCAGTTCTGTTCTGTCTGTACGTCAGTGTTTGTAACATGTGCATTTCAGTGCTAAGTGTTGTTCCTCTTTGACAGCTCTGCTTTTGAATTTGGATTGTAATGTGATTACAATGTGACTCTGTTGAAGAAGCTGGGTACTTCAAACCATGGTTCCAATTAGGCAACATAAAAACCATCACCTGCACACATAATTATTGGAGTACAAGTAGTACACCATTTCAAAGAAAACCAGTGAATCCTGAAACAGGAGTGTGTTCCACATCAAACAGCCATAAGTGTTTTCCTGAGATGCTGGTCAGAATCTGATGAAATGATTAAAATCATTTAATTGAGTTACCATATACTACACTTTGTATAAGACAATATGTTGCCAAATATACAATAAAAACTGGGGTGACTCTGTGCCACTATTCAATCTTTCCTTCAAAAAACTCTTTTATAGAAAAATGTTTTTGACCAATCCTGAAAATATATATAAGATGATTGTGTGGCAGCGTGAGGACATCGCTCTCTGCAACAACAAACTTTGCGTGCCATATCTTTCCAGCTGGTATCTTTGGGGGCCACATCTTCTCTGAGCCCACAGAGTCTGGTTCTGTACTTGTAGATGATAACAATAAAGTGCATTTCTGGATTCATACATGTGATTTCTCATTGGGGCTAAAACCCATGGCACCTAGAACAAGTGTGCTATGATTCCACAATCATCAAAGCTCTATTCCAGATACCCTGCAAGTGAATTCTATTTGCAGACAGAATCTACAAGGCCCACTTACAAGAACATCAGAATCAAGTTGTACTCATGCTGCATGACACACCTCACCTCCCTACTGTTGGTCAAGGTCCCTCCTACAACATAGTTGACACTAGCAAATCACCTTACTCATCTTGCGACCCACATGCTGCCTGAATCCAGCTTCACCGCCTCCTTCTTTGCCAGTGTTGGAGCTGGCAGCCCTGCAGTGAGTTATCATGACTCGTCAAGTACCGTCGAAAGATAAACACCGCACGCACCGGAGGCTGATGCGGCTACTACTTTGGCACCTCGATCTCCTCAGCTGCCTTGACAAATGGTGAGCCATCGATTGCCACCGTGCTACACTCACACACACCAGCAGCTGACACACCTCACCTCCCTGCTGTCAGTCAAGGTCCCTCCCACAACACAGATGAGACAAGTCACCTTACTCATCTCACGGCCCACATGCTGCCTGAGTTCCAGTGGCTACTATTTCTATGTGTCATCTTTCTTCAGTCATCATGAAAGCTCCCAAGCCATCTTACACTGGCTCACTCAGTGCCACGCCCCTTAACACACATGACTCTGTGCCACCTCGCTCTATCACAAAAAACTTTGTACATGCTAGTAAACGTACACTTGCCACCACACCCACTGATGTTCTGGTAGTTCAGCATCGTACACAGACCTTCATCTAATGGATGGCATCACTCACCCATGGGTCCTGCTCAGGGATGCCACTGCCACATGACACACTTTGTCACCCCCCGCCCTCCCCCCAGCCTCATACTTCGTACTGCAGGGGGGAAGGTGGGGCCTGTGTGGCATCATGACCACATCAATCTCTGGAACAACAAACTCTGTGTGCCATTATGTTTCCGGCTGGTATCTTTGGGGCCATAGCTTCTCTGGGCCCACCAACCATGTTTTCCTCAGTTTCTGTAATTGTAGATAATACCAAAAAGCACATTTCTGGATTCATACATGTGGTTTCTCATTGGGGCTAAAACCCCACTAGATTACCATAATTGCATGCCTCATCAACAAACTAGTACAGATTTCCTGGAGTACACCTTTGTACTGAAAATTATTTCTGAAACTTGGCACAAGGTCACTCCTTACAACAGAGTGACTTTGTGCTAATCTATTTTCTTACATTTTTTAATACTAAACAGTAAGTATCATAATGTCATCCACCTTTAAGCTATCTTTGTAACTCTAGAAGGTCAAACTCCAAAAAAATTACATTTTATTGATTATTTGATGGGATCAAAAAAATTTTATAGCAAAGAACCTTCTTCATACAAAATTATTTACACTGTTGATAATACATAGTTATTATTAAAACTAATAAATAACTATGAATAATAACCAATGATAAAATGGCATAAAATCCTTCAATTTACAGGTACTTTGGTACAAGAATTGTGTGTGTGTAATCCCCTGGTACTTCATAGCTTCTCCAATAGATATACAACATATTATCATGCTAGTCTTCTTCCAGAATTACTACATGTAAATATTATAATAATGGAAAGTCCAGGTTGGAATAAATAATATATAATATAGTGAGGACAGTTACAACTCACCGCAAAGACGTGGCGACGAGATGCGACAGGCACATACAAAAGACACACACATACAACACATTCAGCTATCGGCCATGGCCTTCTTCAGAAATAGAGCACTCACGCAATCACACAGGCACACAACACAGTCATACAACCATCACCTCCGACTGCCACACTTCGAATCACGCTCTGCAGCGAATCGGGGACGGGAGGGGAGGGGAGGGGGAGGGGATAGAAAGGTTACGTCACGGTGGTGGGGATGGGTTAGATGGGAATAACGAGATGCAGCTTAGGTATGGAGTGGGGAGGCGGGTGAGGGGAGAAAATAAAATAAAATAAAGTAAAATAATATATATATATATATTCTACTTCTACTTCTTTGCTTTCTACAGTTCTACAGTATGTCTGCCTAAGTGTACTTGTGTCTGTGTAAATGTGTGGGTGTATGTGCATTTATTTACCTTCCATTTTTTCCCCCAAGGTAAGTCTTTCCTGTCCCGGGATTGGAATGGCTCCTTACCCCCTTCCTTAAATCCTCATCATTTCCTTTTCCCTCTCCTTCCCTTCTGCCTGATGAAGCAGCTAGGCTGCGAAAGCTAGCATTTTTGAGTGTGTGTGTGTGTCTGTGTGTTTATTTGTTACTATTACTGCCTGTGCCCCTTCGCCTGGTAAGTGTTCTTCATCTATTTTTTACGTATATATATATATATATATATATATATATATATATATATAGAGAGAGAGAGAGAGAGAGAGAGAGAGAGAGAGAGAGAGAGAAAATTCATGCACACTGCAAGTGCACAAGACCACATACACACACATACACATGCACGCACACACACACACACACACACACACACACACACACACACACACACACACACGATCACAGATTCACACACCACTCAAATCAGGCGAGGTTTGGGATACAGAGGTAGGAACTGTAAGGTATGGAAAAAAAAAATATATATATATATATATATATATATATATATATTTCCATACCTTACAGTTCCTACCTCTGTATCCCAAACCTCGCCTGATTTGAGTGGTGTGTGAATGTGTGATCCTGTGTGTGTGTGTGTGTGTGTGTGTGTGTGTGTGTGTGTGTGTGTGTGTGTGCGTGCATGTGTATGTGTGTGTATGTGGTCTTGTGCACATATATATATATATATATATATATATATATATATATATATATTACCTTACAGTTCCTACCTCTGTATCCCAAACCTCGCCTGATTTGAGTGGTGTGTGAATGTGTGATCGTGTGTGTGTGTGTGTGTGTGTGTGTGTGTGTGTGTGTGTGTGTGTGTGTGTGTGTGCGTGCATGTGTATGTGTGTGTATGTGGTCTTGTGCACTTGCAGTGTGCATGAATTTCTCTCTCTCTCTCTCTCTCTCTCTCTCTCTCTCTCTCTCTCTCTCTCTCTCTCTCTCTCTCTCTCTCTCTCTATATATATATATATATATATATATATATATATATATATATTATTTTACTTTATTTTATTTTCTCCCCTCACCCGCCTCCCCACTCCATTCCTAAGCTGCATCTCGTTATTCCCATCTAATCCATCCCCACCACCGTGACGTAACCTTTCTATCCCCTCCCCCTCCCCTCCCCTCCCGTCCCCGATTCGCTGCAGAGCGTGATTCGAAGTGTGGCAGTCGGAGGTGATGGTTGTATGACTGTGTTGTGTGCCTGTGTGATTCCGTGAGTGCTCTATTTCTGAAGAAGGCCATGGCCGATAGCTGAATGTGTTGTATGTGTGTGTCTTTTGTATGTGCCTGTCGCATCTCGTCGCCACGTCTTTGCGGAGAGTTGTAACTGTCCTCACTATATTATATATTACATGTAAATATTGATTTTTATTCCTTTGATGCATTGCATTTCATTTTAGAACATTTAGCACATTTTCTCATGACATGGAGGTGAGCAGCTAAAGCCGAGCACTAAAAGTGGAGCCTATGGGGGAAACATCGTGTAACTCACAGCCAACCACATGTCTTGAGATTGAATAGTATTGGCTGCCAGAGCAGTAATGAAGGGGATTCACAGAATGAGTGAAAATGGGGTCACCTTCCTATGTGACGCGGACTATAGCATGCTTGACATGTGATCCAAATAAGTGTTGATTGTCTCTTCATCAACAACTGTTATAGCTATGGGCAAACCTGCTGCATACATTCTGACTGTGCTGTGCCAGTAAAGACATAACCCATTCTCTGCCAGGCAAGTTATTTAAGAAGGATGACACTCACAATGAACCAAACATACAGCAATTAAAGCGAAGAACCATAATCACACATTGTCACAGCATGTGCAGCAAACATGTCCCCCTCTCCAATACTAAATTTTATTTTTCCATGCACTGATGCACAACGTTTGCCATGCAATTTTTCCATGAGCATATTTTAGTGGATACCATAGTTGTTGGCCTATGGGCTGTGACTTTTTTGTATGTTCGAGGCACCTTTTGCAGCAGTATCATATACAGTAAATTAGTATATCAATACCTGCACAATACACTATCAGAAAATTACTCAAAACCTTCATATATGAATGGCAGTGTCATACCTGCATCTTTTAGCTTTTAACAAAATCTTGATAATGAGGAAAAACATCAGTGATAGACATTCATACTGTGGCATCAGACTACTGAGTATTGTATCAAAACTATGCACTAACCTCATTGTGTTGATATACTTTTTTCCATGAAACACTACTGAAATTTTTCAACAAACATACTCACATAGAAAAACAGTAAGAGTGATATGGTGGGAACACCTGAGGTAGCACATAAATGATAAATATATCAAAATATTCCCATTCAGATCTCTGGGTGGGGACTACTCAGGAGGATGTCTTGATCAGGAAAGACAACATTGGCATTCTATGGATCAGAGTGTGGAATGTTAGATTCCTTAATCAGGTAGTGACATTAGAGATATAATGGAAATGGATAGGTTGAAGTTACATATGGAATGGATTAATGAAGTTCAGTGGAAAGAGGAACAAGATGTCCAGACAGGAGAGTACAGGATTATAAATACACAATCAGCTGGGGGTATTACAGAAGCAGGTCTAATAATGAATAAGAAAATAGGAATGCAGGTAAACTACTATTAGCTGCACAATGACCGCAGTATCACAGTCAGATAGATCAAAACAAACATCAACACCAGTAGAACAAGATTATATGCCCACTAGCTCTGCCAATGATGAGGAGATTGAAAAAATGTATGAGGTGATAAAGGAAATTATTCAAGAGGAAGGAAAACTTAATTGTGATAGGGAATATGAATTTGGTAGTAGGGAAAGGAACAAAAGAAAAAAAATAGTAGATGAATATGGACTGGGAAGGAGGAATAAAAGAGGAAGCTGCCTGGTAGAATTTTGAACAGAACATAATTTAATCACTTGGTTCAATAATCATGAAAGAAGGTTGTACTTGTGGAAGACACCAGGAGACACCAGAATGTACCAGATAGATTTCATAATGCTAAGGTATAGATTTTGGAACCAGAGGCAGATATAGATTCTGACCATATCTTATTGGTTATGAACTGTATACTGAAACTGAAGGAACTGTACAAATGTAGGAATATAAGGAGATGGGACCTGAATAAATTGAAGCAACCTGGTTTTTGAGAATTTCAGAGGGAGATTTATGCAACAATTGACAAAACCAGGGGGAAATAAAACAGTAGAAGAGGAGTGAGTAGCTTTAAGAGATAAAATAATCAAGGCAGCAGAGGACCAAAGATGTAGAAAGGCAAGACCTACAAAAAATCCTTGGATATCACAGGAAATACTAAATTTAATTGATGAAAGTAGAACATTTCAAAATGCAGTAAATGAATTAGGTAAAATGGAATTCAGATGACTAAGAAATGAAAATGGCAGGAAGTACAAAACGACTAAGCAGGAGTGGCTAGAAGGCAAATGCAAATCTGTAGAAGAATGTATAACTAGAGGAAAAATAGATAATGCCTACAGGAAAATAGAGGAGACTTTGGAGACAAGAAAAATAGCTGTATGAGTATCAAGAACTCAGATGGAAAACCAGTTCTGAGTAAAGAAGGGAAAGCTAAAAGGTGGAACGAGTACCTAGAGGGTCTCTACAAAGGAAATGAACTTACAAACAATATTGTAGGAAGGGAAGAGGAAGTAGATGAAGATAAAACAGGAGATACTATACTGAGAGATGAATTTGACAGAGCACTGACAGACCTAAGCCGAAACAATGCCACTGGAATAGATGACATTCCCGCAGAGCTAATGAAATCTCTGAGAGAACCAGTCACGACAAAACTATTTCACTTGTTGCATAACATGTGGGAGACAGATGAAATACTTTAAGAAATATTTAATAATCCCCATTCCAAAGAAAGCAGGTGAAGACAGGTGCATGAATTACTGAACCTTTAGTTTAACAAATCCTGTTTGCAAAATTTTAACCTGAATTATTTACAGAAGTATGGAAAAAAATGATAGATGCTGACCTCAGTGAATATCAGTTCAGATTCAGGAGAAATGTAGGAAAATGGGAGGCAATACTCACCTTACAACTTATCTTAGAAGATAGAATAAGGAATGGAAAACCTACATTTCTAGCTTGTGTAGATTTAGGGAAAGCTTTGGACAATGTTGATTGGAAAACACTCTTTCAAATTATGAAGTCAGCAGGGGTAAAATATAGGGAACAGATAGTTATTTACAATGTTTACATTAATGAAACAGCTGTTATTAGAAAATGAAAGGGATGAAGTGGTTGGGAAGGGAGTAAGACAGGGTTGTAGCCTTTCTCCAATGCTATTCAATTTGTATATTGAGCAAGATGTGAAGGAAAGCAAAGAGATATTTGGAGAAGGAATTACAGTTCAGGGTGAAGAAATAAAAACATGAAGATTTACTGATGACATTATAATTTTATCAGATGTAGCAAAGGACCTGGAAGAGCAATTGAACAGAATGGACAGTGTGTTGAAAGGAGCATAAAAGCTGAACATTAACAATAGCAAAACAAGGGTAATGGAATGCAGTCTTAAGATCAGGCAATGCTGAAGGAATTAGATAATGAAACAATAAAGGTGGTAGATGAGTTTTGTTACTTGGGCAGTAAAATAACACACAATGGTTACAGTACAGAGAATATAAAATACAGAAAGGCAATGAATGGGAAGAAAAGTGTTTTTGAAAAACAGAAATTTGTTAACATCAAATATTAATTCAAGTGTAAGGCAGTCTTTTCTGAAGGCACGTGTGTGGAGTGTTGTCTTTTATGGGAGTTAAACATGGATGATAAACAGTTCAGACAGGAAGAGGTTAGAGACTTTTGAAATGTGGTGCTACAGAAGAATGCTGAAGATTAGGTTAGATTGCATAACTAATGAAGAGGTAGGAGAAAGTGGGGCACATTGAACCACAAAAATTATTTCTCTCTGTTACAAAGAGTAGGGTGGAGAGCTGCATCAAACCAAAATCTGGACTAAAGATGACAACAACAACACCAAGAAATTTGACAGTTTGCTATGTCCATTCCCCCCCCCCCCCCCCCATATGTTATTTCACTTAGACATTATGACAATAATTTTGTGGTAAAAGGAACAATGCCTGTTTTTGTAAAATTTAATTTCAATTAACTTGGCATGGCATATAATTAATATAACACACAAAAATAGTAGATGTCCTAGTAATGAATTTTACGGAATGCCTGACTGAGTGTGTTTCCAGCAAGTGAAAACTTTTTGCCACTGTTGTTAACAGGTATTCTTTATTTCATATTTAACAAGTATAATGACATCCTAAAGGATTTTCCTTGAATACCATACCAATTCAACTTTGGACAAGTCACAGTTTACAGTATCAAATGCTCTGGTGAGGTCACAAAAGTTTACTGATATATACAATACAGTAATGTGGCTGTGTTGATGTAAGGTCACAGACTGAAAAGAAATTGAACAGTAGAACATTATAATAGACTGACTTTAAGATGAGAGTTATTTTATAATTTGACTGGAATCATACTACTTGAGTTTAGTGAATATTTTTGCTAATATCATAGCTAGGAAAGAGTAGGAAAAGATTGTAGGCATGCTTGAGTTAAAGGGTAGCATGTTGATTAATAATGGATAGAAACTTGTAAATGATGAAATTACAGAAGTCTCGAGTCATGTTGTTTCTTTAATTAGTAAAACATCTAATGTGTTTTGTTTCTCTAAAAGCATACTTACAGCATAAAAGTTATCTAGTTGTTTGTGAGGTAGGTAATGTGACAGTTCCAAAACAAGGACAATATGCTTTTTAGCTGTGTTTAATATTTGTTAAAGTGTTTGTCAAATGGCCCTTATAATAAAGAAATCTTATTAGGAGTTCAGCTTTGATTGCCAATATAAGTAAATTGGTATTAGCTATTGGACATTCAGAAATATTACTCCTTCTTTATACTAAATAAATAAATATTTAAATCAATTACTGCCATGCATAGGATTTGTATTTAGTTCCTGGAGCTGTCAAGGATTTTTTCTTGGTGAGAGGACTTGGAATAGGGTGCACTCAGTCTCTTGAGAGCAACTGAGAAGATACTTGAGTGAGTAATAGTTGTTCAAGTCAAGAAACCCAACAATAACCAGGAGAGCAATGTGGCTGACTACATGCTCCTCCATACTGCATCCAGTGAAACCATTGGCAGACAGTAACATGGCAGTTAGTTAAGTCTCATTTAGGACCAAAACTTTGCCTTTATAGGGATGGGTAGATTAACCAGATATACGGAAAGGTGAAGATTGTGCCTGTGGCTTTGTCTTTCTATAGATAGTAACAGCCTGAATGTGGTCACAGTAGCAGAGCTCAATCAGTTATAATATATTATTACATAATGATGAAGAATCAATGACTGTTCATTTCAATACTTTTAATGGTACTGGTACTTAAATTAATTATAAGCTTCATACCCAGTCACAGACAATATCTCACTGGGAAAAGTAAAACTAGGTGAACAAAGCATCAGAAGTATAGAAAGTATGATCATTAGAAGTAATTCATTGTAATATGTGAAGCCTAAAATTCCATTGTTACTTTAACCATTGTTGTAGGAACTGACAGTATCTTAACTACACTGGAAATATGCATGACACAAGGGAGATAAAAGTAACTAACAGTAATTAATATGATAATGTGATTCTATCTGTTAGGTTTTGTTTGGGTTTAATATTATAAAATACTGATCTTCTATAGACAATTTATGTTATCTTATAAAGGTGTAGAGATTCCGTTGTCGCTCTTGTATCTGAGATGATGTTAGAAGTTTTTTTAACAAAAGTGCATAAGGTGGAGAAATAATAAACTGATAGTTCTGCACCTCTCTCATAATGCACATGAAAGAGTAACCTGGTGAGATTACAGTGTTGTTTTATTAGTTATGAAGGCTGTAAAACAAGACATTATGTTTACTTTAGTTTGCTTATTAAATTTTGTAGATACTTGATGTTTTGTTGATATTTTCTGACTGAAACATTCCTGGGTCTGTGGATAGCATGGAAGAGGTACATTGGCTGACTCAGCACCCTCAGTGTACACCTTGTAGTAGTTCCTTTTGTCAGATGCCCAGATGCAGCTTAATGGAATATGCCAGACAATATTCTGTGGACTTCCATGTAATGATGACAAGGAGATACTGATAGATTATGAAGGTGGTCAGTTCCTTTCTGTAATCACAAAATATACAATTGTTGTTGATTTGTGAATATTATACTTGTATTTGTGAAAAAAGTAGTTAAATACAAGAAAAATCAAACAATGGAAATTACAGGAAGGATTCAACAATATTCAATATAGAAGGGTAGGTTGCTTACTCACCACATAGACATCTGATGAGCTGCAGAAAGGCACAAATAACAGACAACAACGTTAAAGCTTTCGGCCGTTTAGGCGTTCGTTGGTTAGAGATGATGAAGGCCTAAATGGCCAAAAGCTTTATTGTTGTTGTCTGTTATTTATGCCTTTATGTGGCTTATCAGATGTCTCTGTGGTGATTAAGCAACCTATCCTTCTCAAAGATAAATACAAGAAAATGTTGATATTTATTTATCTGTTGATTTTCAACTCCATAGATACAAGAAAAAGGAATCAATGAAGTTTTGGGATTGCAGCCAGATAATGTCAACCTCCTGGCATGACACTTTGATTGCCAATTGTTCAGCCATCTTTAGGTGTGTGTCAGCCACTGGAGTTGTTAGTTCACTGTGATGCCTTCACAGTGATAACTGGTGCCAAGATGCTTGCACAAAAGCTGCCATTACATGACAGTCATCTCTCAAGTTTTTGCCCTCTACGTATGCAGATCTAACTGTGGTATGTAGGCACCTGAGTGAAGGTAAAACTAAAGTTGAACCTCTGTGCACTAAAATTCAGATGTCAAAACTTTTTTGTTTGCATTCCAACAGAGGGCATGTAGTTTTACTTTTGTGCATGCATCTGTACTCACATATAGATCTTCAGATGTAGAAAGTACAAAATTCAACAGATGGTGCTCATGTAACAGCTGCTTTTATGCATATGTCTCAGTGCCAGTTTTCACTATACAGACTTTGCTGAGAACTAGTAATCTCCAGTGGCTGCCACTCACTTGAAGGTGGCTGAATAATTGGCAGCCAAAATCCCATGCCAGGTCAACATTATCTGGCTACAATCCAAACTTCACCAAGTATTCCTTACGCCAGGAGAACTTCAAGAAACAGAAGGGGGAAAAAAAGAAAAAACACATCCTATAGTATTCTACAGCTCCAGTTTGTTAGGAATGCTGTATGACCAGCCATGTTAATGATAATAAGTAAGTAAATAAATGAAAATAATGAATCAATTCTGCCCGCTAAAGCATATACAGTATGTAATTTTCATACAGCTTATTTGGCAAGTTTAAATTTGACTTTAAGCTTTATAATGAATATAATGAAGTAAGCTTTATAATGAATATAATACTTCTCTGTGCCACATTTGCAAACATTTGTTATAGATTTTTACAATGAGCGCAGCTCTTTCCTAATAATAGCAAGCTCATCATGGTAACAAAAACATTTTACCTTTCTTATTTGGTTTAATACTGCATATTTTCAGTTGTGAGCAAGAGTAGCGTAAGTTGATATATGTCTTAATGAAAATATCAAGGAAAGTTTCAGCAGTTGATTTACCTACATCATTCTGATAAACAAAGTCCTAATTTATATTTCTTAAGCAGTCTGTGACTAACTTAATACACTTAACAAATGGAAAATCCAGGTTGGAAAGTCAATAATTGAAGAGAGGTAGCAATTCACCATAAATATGATAACTGAGATGTAGACAAGCATATAGAATAGACAATCAAATTCACATAATTAACTTTCAGCCACAGGCTTCATCAGGTAGATATACATGTTCATGCACACTATCACTCTGACATAACTCATGTACACATGACCGCCACCTGTGGGTGCTATGGCACAACTTGCATCTCAGTTGTGAGTGAGGAGGGGATGGGAGCGAAGCAGAGGAGGGGGGGGGGGGCACTTTGCTGGACGAGTGTGGGATAAGATAGTACATTCCATGCTGAATGGCAGAGGAAACATTTGATAAAAGGCGTCATATGTGTAAAACACAATTTCTGTATTCATGAAAAGTGTGCAAAAGTGAATATAAAAATTTGTAGATGATGACATTCCCTGGTCTTTCTCTAAGTGTTTTCAGCATGAAACATCCAAACTAGAAAGCACCATAAAATTGAAAGATGAAATGATAAATATAACAACAAAGCGATATTGGATCTCTCAAAAGAGAAATGAAATCCTAAAAATGTAATCAGCAATTCTGCAAAACCATGAATGTGGCATTTGGAAATCCGTTACCAAGTAAAACACAGAACTGTGAAAACACTCATGTGCAAACTTGGGTAAAAACAGCAGCAGAAAATGAATTATGTGGTATATCTGCAGCACAAAATGTGTTGTACAAGAAAACAGATTGACAAAAGTGAATTCTTTGTTAGTGTTGATTCCATATTGAATAGTAGTACCAAATTGTGATATCACTTTTCATCTTGGCATTTGAATACATCAAATATCAGTAATGATTCTAAGTCAAATTTTAAAGGTGTAATAATTCACATCGGTAAAGACCTTTTCGAAGCAGCTGCCAGAAAGATGATACTTGGAATGTAATTCGTTTGGCCAAAGCTTTGTACACAAGCTCCACAAATGTGATCAGTATCATTATGCAAAGAAGATCAGTGAGTAATACATACAAAAACAAAATAAACATTGACATTAGGAAACAGTGTGATGAACTTGGTGCTGTATTCATTGATCCAAACAAATTTCTTGGTGGCAAATGACTGGATAAGGGATGGCTTGCAGAAAAACAGACTAGGCACAATGCCCTCCACCAACATGCTTCTGGATTATATAAAATATTTAAAAATAAGGGAAACAAATATGATCTGCAGGGGGTAATTATACAAGAATATAATGTGAAAATAAGAAACAAGAATGTGATCAAAATGAAGAAGCAATTAAACTAATTCAAAAAGACAAAAACGCTGAGAAAAGAGGAAATCCAAACTGTGGTGATAAAAATAATTTAACAGTTGTTCACCAAAATAAACCGTCTCTAGCTGTGGTCATGTGCACACACATAGGTCCTAGATGAGCTTTCAACAATATTGACTGGCAGTTAGTATTTTTCCAAAATCAGCCTCTCAGAGGCATACTCACAAATTCCCCTGGACATTGACTTTCAATGATTCATTAACACACTTTTTTTGTTTATATCAGTATTTCTGGTTGCCATTTGGGGTGGCCAGTGCTTCTTTCTTCTTATCAATTCACAGCATTTGTCAAAAAGAGTCCAGTGGAGCCACTCCATGGCCATCAATCCCAGATGCTCTATTTCCTCTAGCTGGTCTAGAGTCACTGGTCTGCACCACCACCTTCAAACTGTTTCTGGCTGGGAATGGTCATTTGGACTTGAAGATTTGGCCATCATCCAAAATGGATCCCTGCCAAAATATCCAGATGCCGCAACTGCTGTCTCTACGAGAATGACAGAAGCCGTGGCCAGCTGTACACCCAAGTGGATGACTGGATAAACCCATCAACTGAATGACGCTACCACACCAACTAGTGACACTGACAGGGCCCAACATGCAGAAGGGCCCTGTCTCTACCTGCAAGTAGCCACAGTTTGTGGTAGAAGCAGGCACCCCTCTGCTGGCACCAGGGCTGGATCTAGGACATTTGCCAAGGGGGGCAAGCTTAAATTTGCCACCCCTTCTTTCACCCCCTCCCTTGTAAGAATAGACTTTTTGATGCTAATTGGGTTACATATTTCTAAATAAATGTCACAATCTCACAACATGAACGTATTTTATTGACTGAATTAAGAGCAAAGGAAAACAGAACAATTTTAATACATACAAAAATATTACAAGATTACTCATTGTGCAAAAATCAATTCAAAATTTTGCTTTTCGAGCTTTTTTGCTGCAAAACTGTTTTGATAACATCATAGTTTAGAGAAACAGCTCGTTTGTGGTCTATGGATATTATACTCAGATTTGTTAAGCAGTCGTGCTCCTCAAGTGTATTTAATTAGTTTCAGCTTGCTGAAACTTCTTTCTCCAGACGAAACAGAAACTAGAATGGTAAGATTTATTTTAATGCTGTAGTAAGGTTGGGATACCCCTCTACCAATTTATTTTTATAAATTAAATTTAATGTTGATGATGCAGTTGAACCTTGCAAGGCTCTGTCTACTGCCAGCACATGTTGTCTGAAACTTTCAACTTCAAGTTCTTCCTCGCTAAGATCTTTGGCCAGTTCCGCTGCTATGGCCTTCAAGTCCTCCACTTCCATTTCTTGAATTTGCACACCACACAGAAAACTAATTTTTGCACCAATTTTCTCAAGTGTGGTAAACCTGGTACTAAGCTCTGTCAATTATTCCTTATTTTTTCTGTGAAAGTTGGATACTTCATCCTCACAAAGCTCATCGGCCATTTTCTTCTTTCTTTGAATCCTTTTTTTGGAGAATACCATTGATACCTTATTATCTTATGCTAGCACTTTGGCCTCAGAAATAGCTTCAGAGGTACAAGAATCCTGGGAAGTTTTGAGAAAGCCCAAAAGTCTTTGAATGTTTCAGACAGCTTTATCAACTGTAAAGTATTAACTTCACAGAAACTGATTAAATGGAGCAATTTATTTTAATATTGCATACCAGAAACAAGTTAAAGTAATAAATTTGAGTTTTCACATTTAAAAAAAAAAAAAAAAAAAATAGATCTTGTCTCTGATTTTGTTTCTGGTGTTGACAATTGTAAGTTTCAGTTTCTTCCAGAGCCTTCAAAACTTTATGAAAATGCTTGTAAATAGCTTCAACCACATCTACTCTTGCAGATCACCTAGTCTTGCTGAATTTGCTCCTACTAAATTTAAAGAGTGAGCAGCACATGGTACAATATAGGCCAGTTCATTCTTCTGAAGTATTCTTGACTGGACCCCTTTGTACTTTCCAGCCCTATTTGCCCCATTCTCATGAGACTGCTCCCTGCAGTACTTAATATTCAACCCATCTTGTTCCAATTTTTGCAGTATCACTTGACTAAGGCCTTCTCCTGTTTTGTCTGCAACTGTAAAAAAAGTCAGTAAAACTTTCCACAACCTCTGAGTCATTTGACTTGACATATCGAATTACTTGTGTCATCTGCACATTGTGGCTGATATCTGGAGTCCAGTCAAACATCAGTGAAAAGTACTTAGCAGCTAAAATATCTTTAATTATATCTTGTTTTATTTTTGTCAGCAATCAATTCACGGAACTCATCTTGTATATTTTTGAAAAATAGCTAATATGGCCTTTCTTCAACATGCAAACAAAGGGGGACACTATAGTATGATCAGTGATGGCTCGTACAAAATTCGACGTGTGCTACAATATTATAAAAATATACAGGAAACAAAATATACTAAAATAATAAGTACAACTTAAAATTGTTGTTGTGATATTAGCTTTACCTACTGAGCTAAGTTCAAGTGTGTTATTTATATGTTTATGATTTCCTTTATGTTTCTTTATTATGCATTAAGATGTCTTTCACTCCCCCTGTACTCCACGCTTCGCCAGCCGTGGTGGCCGAGGGGACTGAGGTGCTCCAGTCACGGTCTGCACGGCCACTACGGTCGGAGGTTCGAATCCCCCCTCGGGCATGGATATTTGTGCCGTCCTTAGTGTAGGTTAGTTCGTAAGTAGTTTGTAAGTTTAGGGACTGATGACCCTGTAGTTAAGTCCCATAAGCTATACAAACATTTGAACATTTGTGCTCCACACTCCACTGTTCGCAAACAACAAACATGGAATGCAAAAAAGTGCATTGCGAATATCACATCCACACATCCAACTGTTTTCATACACTGTCATTCTAAATTTCCTCGTGTACTCCACTTTTCTTGCCACCTCATATAGCCTTTTGACTCAGATTTAAAACTGGAGTAGGTCTACCTAACTGTTTCACTTTCAGTTTCTCTTCCAAAGGTCTATTGGAAAATGGCCTCTGTAGCAGATCATTGACAGAATTCTCCATGTTGCTCACACAATACGTAGCGCGCACTTTCACGAAGAAATACACCGCGAAACACTTCTTCAGCGAACGCCAAAAGCGTGACTAACAATGGAAATAACGTAGCTTAGCAACATCCCCACCACGTCATCTCATTCTACACAAGCTACCAATGAAACTGCTTGGCTGAAAAGCACAGTTTCACTGGCATGTTGGGTAAACATTACTAATGTTGTTTGTGATTGAAGTTTAACGTCAAACACGTCGACCTTTGTACGATTGCCTTTAATTAAATACCATTTAATACTATATTGACAGTAAGACCTTCAGGGTAATTTATAACAGCGTTGCCAACTGCATGTATTAACTGTAGGTAGTAAATATAACGTTTAAAAAAAATTATTTTATTTACAGAAATTAAAAATTTAGACTCATAGGTATTTGAATATGAGCCTCACACAAGTAGGTTTGAGAGACAACGCGGAAGACGCCTAAGCCATTTGACTAGCGTGCTATTTGACTCTATATGCCACAAGATTCGTCATATACTATTCTTCCGCAACCGTTACACGCAGCGCGAAGAGAATTATTGGTCTGGTGCTGCAGTCGGTCTCAGCACTCATGAGCCGCCAGGCCTGACATCACGTCTGCACATGCGCACTAGCGAACAGACGACTGCGCCGCCTCTCTGCGCACGTACCAGCGCGGCTGAATCCCACTTCAGCACACGGAGCTGGTTTCCAGCTATCGCGGCGAGAGCGCTCCAAAATGCGTTTTCATCCTTATTACTAGCATTCTAATACGCATTGGATGGGAATTGGAATGCGAGCCAGATATGACAATAAAATTATGCCAAGAGAAAAGATGTAATTTTACAGCGATTTCTCGCTTGCATTCGAAGAGAAATGGCAGAATTTTAGTAATATACTTACAGTGTGTTGCAGCACATTAGCACATTGTCACCAGCCGCCACTGAGTATGATATGAGGATATGAGATCAATTGTATTTAGAAATTTGCCGCTATGTGGATCACCAAAATCACCATCTTCTTTTGATCCTCTAAAAGGGCTTCCTTGCTTAGCTAGAAAAAGGACAGCATCAACAATACAGTGAGATTCTTCCTGTTTTATCTGGTATTGCTGCCCAGTGTGCGATACTTATGAGGTGGGTTTGTCGGAGGACATCAAAAGAGTCGAAAGAAGGGCAGGTTGTTTTGTATTGTCATGATACAGGGGAAACAGCATCATGGAAATGATACAGGATCTGGGATGGGAATCATTAGAACAAAGGCATTTATCGCTGCAACGTGGGCTACTTATGAAACTACAATCATCAACATTCTCCTCCGAATGCGAAAATATTTTGTTGCCTCCACTTACATAAGTAGAATAGATCATCTGAATAAATACGTGAAATCAGAACTCAAACAGAGAAATTCAGATGTTCTTTCTTCCTGCACGCTATTCAAGACTGGAATGGGAGATAAATAATATAAAAGTGGTCCGATGAACCCTCTGTCAGGCAGTTAAATGTGATTTACAGAGTATCCTGTGTAGATGTCTATCAATTCCACTGCTACTGAGAGAGGACTCTAGATTCTTAATGCTTTTGACTTTCAATAAGAAGTGTGCAAACCTGAAATTTATTTATTTATTTATTTACTTTATATATATATAAGGACTGGAACGTTATTCAAATTCACCTGTTCCACAAATATTACCTTGATATGAAATATGAATATTCATTTATCTGAAAAAGGAAATCTATGCAAATTAGTAAACATTGTGCATTTACTTATGCAATAACGCAACCATATCCCCATTCTGGCTAATATCTAGTAGATTTTTAAAGTTTTATTAGCTGAAGTACCTGCGACAGGGCAACACTGAAGTCAGCGACCAGGAATTTTAGTTTTATTAAATGATTTCAGTATTTCTTGCAGTCATTTTACTTTTAATAATTCTGTGTCAGTTAATTTTATTAAATTATACCAGAAAGATACATTCTGTAAAAAAAAAAAAAAAGAGGTGGTGAAAATTTGCCGCCCTCTAAATTCTGCCACCTGGGGCAACTGCCCCCCTCAAGATCCGGCCCTGGCTGGCACCTATACTATTACTAAAGTGGGCTCCATTCACACCAGACCCAACACTTATGTCATTAAATGGCATGACGGGCTTTTCTTTGTGGTCTCAGTAATAACCTATTGTTGACCAAAAAAAGCTTGTGTGTCTGATCAAGACTTGATTAGGCATAAAGAGACATAAAATATCGACTTTTCACCAGTATCGGCTTACAAGGGTGAATATCTGAACCTGGGAATAATTTACAATAATTTTTATAACTGCACAAGAACTCTCCTGAGGCTCATATTGTCTGTGAGAGATCTACAAAATATGTGTAATGTAGTGAAATTCACAGGTGTTAAATGCAATGAAGGAAAGATGCAGAGATGGATGCAGACTAGAACCCAGTATGTATATCGGTATATATTAATTAATAACTATGCACCATCACTAATAATGTGTACTGGAACCTGAATGGCGATACAAATGACTTTTCCCTGGCAGAGATTCAAACCCAGTATCTTTTGGTATTGTATTGGAGCTACAAATATATTGTTTTGTCAGTAGTAGCATGATGTGCACAGGCTCAGCTAGAGGAAACGAATAATTCTGTGCTGCCTGTGACTCCAACCCCATGCATATCTTCGTTGCTGACCTTACACAAAGTGTCAACCACAACATTCTCCTTCATTAGTAGCTCGGATCACACTGTTTATAAAGACCTGGAGGGTTTGGTATCCTGAAGAAATAATGAAATGATTGAGTAATATTATATTGAAGAGTTAAAATACAGGAAAAATTTGAATCAAAGTTCAACTTCTAGTCATGTGCCAATATTTAAAAGAAATCTCAAGGCCACTAAAATATGAAATAACAATGAATTGATAACTATGAACAATAATATGTCACATATTAAGTACGTTCACCAAAACCTTAATGACGTTGTAAATGAGTTTTGCCTGGCAGGGATTAGAACCCGTCACATTTTGCCAATGTACTGTAGGTACGAATATATTTATTGTTTCATCAGAAGTAGTGCAATAACATAAAGAATAATTTTCTGCTGCCTGAGACTCCAACCCATGCACATGGACGTTGTTGACCTTATACGACATGTCAACCACCGCATTCTCCTTCACTTGTAGCTAGGATTGCACTGTTTGTGGAGATGTGGAGAGCTTTGGTATCCTACAGAAACAATAAAATGTTGGGGCAGTATCATATCAAAAAATTAAAATTTAGAGAAAAATTAGAATCAGCTCGACTCCTCATCCTGTGGCAATATTTAAAGAAATCTAAAGGCCATTAATAATACGAAATGAAGGTCCTTTAACCTTACATGACATTCTTTCATGAATGAAAATAACGTAGTGGAAGACAGTCTACTAGTCACAGTTTCTGCAACAATGTGTTCTGGCTTCTCCAACAACCAACTCTGTTCCATTCAGTAGTGAATGGACTAGTTTAATTACAGTACAGTCGTGTGTTCTATGCTTTGCATTGCTGGAGATGAATAGGATATGTATGTGGCACTTAAAAACTGATATCCCTACATTAATAAACCCATACCTTAGTCATCATAAGCTAGCCCAGTGCAATTACAGCAAATTTTGCTTGCAGAGGAAATATGTGCTGACTGTGACAAGTCTGCTGAATGAAATGGGCAACCTTATATAAAACTATTGTGTGTGAAATTCTACCAAATTTAACAAGAACTAAAAAAAGTCCTTTTGAAAGCTGGAAAACTGGTTGTGGTGATGGAATGATTGGTAACAAAGCTCAAAATCTAAGTTATGTATAGGGCAACAGTCTGGATATGGGTTCAAGAAGTCAACGAAAGAGACACCTCAAAAGCTGGCTGTGATGAAAGAACAATCTTTAGAGTAACCCAAAGTCCATGTTTGATTGGGAACATCTGTTTGTTTGTGAGTTGGCACATCCACCAAATGTTTAAACTGAAATAGCAGGATAAGGTGGATGCTCTTTAGCGAAACACAAGATCTACATTAAAAGTCAACAAAAGTAAAATCTGAAAACCTGGTTGTGGTGACAGAATGATCTACAGCATCACTCAAGGTCTATGTTGGTTTGTTAATAACTGGTTGCTTGTGAGATGGTAAATCCAACAAATTTTTAGACTGAAATAGCTATCTAAGGTGGATGATCTATAGCAAAACTCAAGATCTATATTTAAATTACGTAAAAGTGAAATCTGAAAAGCTGGTTGAGATGACACATTGATCTTTAGGGTAGTCAAAAGTCTACATTATAGTGGGAATGACCATTTGGTTGTCTGTTGGTAAATCCAACAAATATGAATCCTGAAATAGCTGGATGAGGTGAAAGGATGGTCTGTAGTGACACACAAGATCTATGTTATATAGTAAGGCAACAATCTAGTTGCGAATTGGTGACGTCAATAAAAGTGAAAGCTGGAATACTTTGTTGTGTGATGGTATGGTCAGTAAAACAGCTTGTGGTCTAGGTTATGTGTGGAAGCAAAAGATCCAATTTTGGTAGAAAAGGTATTATAGTGAAATCTGAAAATCTGGTTGTGGTGACAGAATGATCTATAGCAGTGTTTTTCCTTTGAGATAGCAGAGCTTTGGTACAGTTTGTGAGGAGGGGAGGGGGGTAGCTAGCATATTTTTATTTGGAGTGGGAGTCACCACAAAATTTTTACTTCAAATTTGGAATTAATAATATAGTAAGGACAGTTTACAACTCACCACAAAGACGTGGTGACGAGCTGTGATAGCAACATACAAAAGACATACACATACAACACTTTCAGCTATCGGCCATGGCCTTCTTCAAAAAATAGAATACTCACGCAATCACACAGGCACACAACACAGTCATACAGCCATCACCTCTGGCTGCTGCACTTCAAAGTTGGTCGCATATTCGAAAAGGTTGAAAACACTGCTATAGATCATTCTCTCACCACAACCAGCTTTTCAGCCCATTCCTTTTCAACCCATACCTGACCCATTGCTTGCACACATAAGGTAGACCTTGAGGTAATCTAATCTAATCTAATCTTACCAATCATACCACAACCACAACAAGTTTTCATCTTTCACTTTTATTGAAATCGCCAACTAACAACCAATCTGTTGCTTCACAACCTGACATAGTTCTTGTTTTTCGCTACGGACCATTTGTTCATCTCATCCAGCTGTTTGCCTTCACATTTCTTGGATTTACCAACTCTCAACAAAACAGTTCTACACAATCTAACATAGACTTTATGACGATCCCATTTAATCTGGGCTACCATCATAAATATTAATTTAATTTGAAACTTAGACACAAGTTCACATTGAAGAATTTTTATTTCTATTACAGATTCATATTGTACAACAGCACCAGAGATACATTCAACAACCACTCCATCCTCCTCGTGCTCAGTTCGTCTCCCTTATATAGAGTTAATGACAATTAACATTGGCACAACAATGGCTTGTAATCAATGATATTGCCGCGAGAGACCACGAACTCCAACTGCCGGCGTGGCGCAGGGGATAGCGTCACGGACTGTGGAAGAGAAGGTCGCCGGTTCAATCCCGCCCACCGGCAAAAATTTATTTCTTTGTAATTTACAATTCCAGAAGGTTCTACATCTTTCTTATGTTCACTTGTAAATTCTACTTTTTTCTTATGTTAACTGTTCTTCTAATTTTTGGTAAATTCTGTCTGTGCATAAATAGCAGAGCACTCTGCCTGAGAGGCAGTCAGTGCTACGTGTATGTTGAGTTCGTAATAAACGTGCTTTCAGTATAAGTGCTGTGTTTAGTTGCCTTCGAAGTCAAGCCTACTTCCATTGTGACGTGACATTGTTTGGTGGAGGCGCCAGGTACACTGTGCAACAGCTGCATCATCGTGGCTCCGTCGCTTACACGGACTGGAACCGGAATACAAGGGATACACCGAGTACATCCTTCCAAAAGTCCATATTATCAGAAGAACGATGGAGACGAAACCAGCAATAAGCCAGCTGCACATCAGACACTCGTCGGTGTTCTCTGGAGATGCTGGACAGGACCCCAACAAATGGCTAAAAGGATTCGACCGAGTCGCCAAGTACAACAGGTGGGATCATACGATGTGCTTGGCCAACGTTTATTTCTACCTGGATGGAACAGCCCAGCAATGGTTCGAAAACAATGAAGACAAGTTGAATGACTGGGAGATGTTCCAGGAGGAACTTAAGAAGACGTTTGGAGACCACCAGTGACAAGATATGTACCAAGCTCTTCTGATAAAAGACGTCGCTACGACAGAAGAGTTCATCAAGTGGTGCCAGCGTATTGAAGAGATGTAACAAAGGAGGATTGGATGCAAGAAGTATGACAGACTCCCAAATGTGGAAGACCAGCAGGACTTGGCTTCTCTCATACGACAAATCGTGAGAGAAGAATTACAACAGTGCATGGCAGCCGGGACTATTAGGCCAAGCGAGCATCAGCTTATGGCGATGGATGTGAGCCCTGTAAGTCACAAGGTAGCTGACGCCGCTGAGGACGAGGTATTTCAAACATTAGCTCCTGTCTGCCCTGTCAATTGCACCCGACGTGAAGAATGGCATCGCCCTGCTATGACTTACGCTGCAGCCGCCAAACAGCAGCCCATGAACCGACCGACGCGACCACAGCTAACTCCCCCGGTAACTATGACGCCCCGCAGAAGAACAGATGTCTGGAGGACAGAAGACAATACACCACTGTGTTTCCACTGTGGACGCCCTGGACATGTCGTACGCTACTGCAGAGAGAGGAGGCGAGTATTCGATGATTATTTTGCCACAAGACGTCGGAGCAGTTCTATCCAAGGCAGTCACCTGCTGATAACTTCAGTCGACCTATGGGAAGAGGCCCATCGCCGTACCCTAGACGAGGTCGCTCCCCGACGTGCCGCAGCCGTTCACCGTCGCCGTATAGACGTACCAGCCGCTCCCCTAGCCGCCGCGCCTAGGAAAACTAAGCAAGGCGACCATCTACGGAGGTGAGGCCGCCACAGATGAAAATCCTCCATGGACGACAGTCGCCAAATTGTCGGGAAATCTCTTTGACGTCATAATCGACGGCCAACCTGTCCGGGCACTTGTTGATTCAGGAGCCTCTTTTTCTGTATTATTGGATAATTACCGCCGCACACTAAAGAAGACAATGTTCTGTGATACGGGAGCAACTGTGCTGAAGGTCGTGAATGGAAAGTACGTCCATCCAGCAGGAACTTGTGTCGCAAGAATAACCATCAACAACAAGATGCAGCCATTTGAATTTGTCGTGTTAACAGAATGTAGTCACAATGTCATCCTCGGATGGGACTTCCTTCAGGCATCGCAAGCTATCATTGACTGTGGAAGATCTGAGCTGCAAATTGAAGAAGTTGTTCCGCCAGATACACGTAATACAGAATTTTCTGGGAAGTTATTCGTCATTGACAATGTGACGATACCGCCGTTGACAATGAGAAGAGTTGCAGTCACAAACACAGATGACTGGTTAAACTGTGAAGTTCTTGTTGATAGTAAAAAATTTATCAGGCTCACAAAAGAAATTTACATACCAGCGGCTATCATAAGCATTACCTGTGGTCAAGGAGAGATTTGGATCACAAATTGTCAAGAGCAGTCACAACTTATCCCCAAGGGAATGTGTATCAGGACAGCTGAACCAATCCAGGACGGTGAGCTCAACGTCATCAATGAAGACCCATGCCCTGCTATTAGTACAGACAACACGCTGGAGGAAACAAACGTGGAACTGCCAATAGCGCCTGGACTGACCAAGGAACAACAGGTGTTAGGTATACTACGCCAATTTTCAGGTGCATTCACACCTCAACAGGGGAAAAGTCAGACGAAACGGCCCACGATAAAGCACTGTATTAATACTGGGGACCATCCACCAATTAGCCAGCGTTTGTATAGAGTGTCGCCAGCTGAAAGACGGATAATTCAGGAGGAAGTGGAGTAGATGTTGCAAGATGACATTTTTCAGCCTTCGGAGAGTCCTTGGTCGTCTCCGGTGGTCCTCGTAAAGAAGGATGGCACGTGGCGATTTTGTGTCGACTATCGGCGGCTGAACAGTATCACAAGGAAAGATGTCTACCCACTGCCGCGTATTGATGACACCTTAGACTGCTTGAAAGGAGCTACATACTTCTCAACTATTGACATGCAGACAGGTTACTGGCAAATCGAGGTTGATGAAGCTGACAGGGAGAAGATGGCTTTTATTACACCTGACGGTCTCTATGAATTTAAAGTAATGCCATTTGGATTATGTAATGCTCCAGCCACATTCGAACGCATGATGGACAACTTGCTTCGACACCTTAAGTGGACGACATGTCTCTGCTATTTAGATGACATTGTCGTTTTCTCAAAAACATTTGAAGAACATCTGAGTCGCCTGTCAACTGCGTTGAAGTGTGTTCAGGCTGCAGGTCTCCACCTCAACCCAAAGAAGTGCCTCTTTGTCGCCAAAGAGATAAAAATCCTGGGGCACCTAGTCAACGGAGATCCAGATAAAGTAAGGACAGTCACAGAATTTCCAACTCCTCAGGACATTCGTGATGTGAGAAGTTTTCTCGGGCTGTGCTCATTTTCATAAAAGGATTTTGTAACAAGGCACGTCCATTACAAGAACTTCTGCAGGGAGATGCCAAATTTTACTGGGATGAGACAAAAGAAAGAGCTTTCCAGGCACTTAAGGAGGCTCTAACTTCCGCGCCAGTGTTAGCCTTGTACGATGAGAATGCAGAAACGGAACTTCACACAGATGCCAGTGGCTATGGGATTGGTGCAGTGCTTGTACAAGTTCAGAATGGTGCCAAAAAAGTGATAGTCTATGCATCAAGAGTACTCTCAAAGTCCGAGATAAACTACTCTACAACTGAAAAAGAATGTCTCGCGGTTATCTGGGCTATCAACAAGTTCCGGCCGTATTTATTCGGCAAACCATTCACCGTCGTGACAGACCACCATTCTTTGTGTTGGCTGACTAGCTTGAAGGATCCATCAGGTCGACTAGCAAGATGGGCACTAAGACTCCAAGAGTACGATGTCACAGTGGTATTCAAGAACGGGCGCAAACACAAGGATGCCAACTGCCTTTCGAGGAATCGATTAGTGGAACACAACAGCATTAATGAAATTTCAGCTCTCACTGAATTAGATGACGTTACAGCTGAACAGAGGGAAGATCCAACACTATTAAAAATGATAGAGGCCTTGGAGAAAGGAGAACCGACCAATGGAGAGTTCCAACTTATAAACGGAACATTGTACAAGAGCAACTACGATCCACTGGGCCCCAAATGGCTACTTGTTGCTCCAGCTCATCTCCAGCCAGCTATTCTCAAATATTTCCACGATGCTCCAATATCCGGTCATCTGGGATTCATGAAGACCCTAGACAGAATCAGACACAGGTATTACTGGAAAGGTTTCTACCGATCTGTCAAGCATTATGTGAGTCACTGTAAAGAGTGCCAGCGACGGAAGCATGTGCCGCAATTACCTCCAGGACATCTCTTACTGATTCCGCCGGCAGCAGCTCCATTCCACCGAGTTGGGATCGATCTCTTAGGGAGGTTCCCGAAGTCGACAACCTGTAACCGTTGGATAATAGTCTGCACTGACTACCTCACACGCTACGCTGTCACCAAACCTGTGCCAACTGCAGAAGCTCCAGAGATCACAAAATTCCTTGTAGAAGCATGGAGCACCACGTGCCATGATATCTGATCGTGGAAAAGTATTCCAGTCAAAACTAGTGTCAGAGGTAATGTCACGGTGCAACATTGTCCACAGAATGACAATTGCATACCATCCTCAGACAAATGGTCTTACGGAACGTTTTAACAAAACGTTAGCCGACATGCTGTCAATGTACATCGATGTTGAGCAGAAGGATTGGGATACAATTCTGCCGATCGTGACATTTGCTTACAATACCGCAAGACAAGACACCACAGGCTTCACTCTGTTTTTCCTGCTCCATGGCCGTGAAGCTGAGACGACAATGGATACACTGTTCCCGTTCCAACCGGATGACACTCAGGATGACTATGTTAAACAGCTCATCACCAGGGTCGAAGAAGCAAGACAGGTGGCTCGCATACGGACACTGGACGCCCAGGAGAAGGACCGTCAGCGGTATACCGACAAGCACCGACCTGTTGTGTACAGCCCAGGAGATCTGGTATCGATTTTTACTCCTGTACGGAAGGTTGGACTGTCAGAAAAGTTATTGAAGTGATACTTTGGTCCGTATCGTGTCATACGCCGCCTGTCAGACGTCACATACGAAGTTGAGGATTATGAGCCGTTGTCGAAACGTCAAAAACGAAGAGACATTGCTCACGTCCTGCGCATGAAGCCTTACTACGATCCTGAAGAACAGGTAGACGTCAATGGCTTCTTGTTCAAGGACTTTAAGGACGGTAATGTTCCTGATGAAGCCACGACAGGAACGTCTGTCGTCGATAATCGCGGAGAAGGGAAGGATTCTCTTTAACTGTCATACAGAGGACCCACGACACAGTCAAGATCCAGGACATTGCAGCTGGCTCCACAGGGATCATAACAGCGGGTCGCTGTTTCTCCAGGAGAGGGAGCAATGCCGTGAGAGACCACGAACACCAATTGCCGGCGTGGCGCAGGGGATAGCGTCACGGACTGCGGAGCAGAAGGTCACCGGTTCAATCCCACCCACCGGCAAAAATTTATTTCTTTGTAATTTACAATTCCAGAAGGTTCTACATCTTTCTTATGTTCACTTGTAAATTATACTTGTTTCTTATGTTAACTGTTCTTCTAATTTCTGGTAAATTCTGTCTGTGTATCAATAGCAGAGCACTCTGCCTGAGAGGCAGTCAGTGCTGCGTGTATGTTGAGTTCGTAATAAACGTGCTTTCAGTATAAGTGCTGTGTTTAGTTGCCTTTGAAGTCAAGCCTACTTCCATTGCGACGTGACAATATACAATTAAATATTTCAAAATACAACAGTCTGATAAAAATGTACATTATAATTGGATAGAAACTGTAAGACGAAATAGTTTTATGTTACAAGAAATTAATAAATTACAACATTATTTAACAATAGGATTGTATTAGATAATCGAACAATAGGATTGTATTGAGTAATCAAACTTCTAGAACATACTATATTGTTACTTGAAATTTGTAAATAATGCTTGACAATCAATCGTCAATAATTCCTTCATTAACTAGATGTACTGAAATTTGGTCAAGCCATGAATACTACGAATTTCATTGGAATTTAATAAAGGAAATAAAAGGAAAGGGATTCTTAGAGGTAGAAACAATGTGGTTGATATGAGATAGGAAGGAAGAAAACTGGTATCCTGAGCTTCACTATAAAAAAGGTATCCTGTACTTCAGTAGACCGTGGCTCATGATGTTACATACCCCTTCGGATCTTCTGTGTGTTGCTTGCCACACACAAAAGATCTGCCATTGCATGCAATGAAGAACATGGGCAGTACTATCAAAGCAAAAATGTTCACAAAATGGAAAGCGAAGAATAAAACAGATTATCAACAGAGCAAAATTAAATATTAGTATTCGTGACTTGACCATCACATTGACTGTTTCTTTGACAAATTCATATTATTATTACTATTATTATTATTATTTACATTGCCTCTTTTTTTCTGCTGCAGGTCCAGGTTTTTGCTTGTCTGATAGGTGGAAGATTTATATCAGTCTTCATCACCATCTGTCTGAGGTCACCATACTAGCACTAAGGATTGAGCTGAAATAGCACAAATTGTGTCAATATTTTTGTAATAGAATACGCTGAGTCACCACCAGTTCACCTCATCCAGCTAATTCAGTCTTCACATTTGTTGGATTTACCAACTCACAACAAAACAGTTTTTCCCAGTCCAACGTAGACCTTAGGCTACGCTAAAGATCACTGTGTCACCACAACCAGCTTTTCAGATTTCAATTTTATTGCCCTTTCAACCCATATACGAACCATTGCTTCCACACATAACCTAGAACTAGAGCATTGTTACCGATCATACTGTGACCACAACAAGTTTTCCATCTTTCAGTTTTATTGACATTGCCAACTCGCAACCAAACTGTTGACTCACAGCCTGATATAGATCTGTGGTTTCGCTACAGACAATCCATTCACCCTATCCAGCTATTTCAGTCTAAAAATTTGTTGGATTTACCAACTCACATCCATGCGCTAGCTCCAAATTTAACATAGACCTTAAGTCACACAAAAGATCAATCTCTAACCACAACCAGCTTTTCAGATTTCACTTTGATTGAATTGTAATGTAGATCAGGGGGTCACTACAGACCATCAGTTCGCCTCATCCAGCTATATAATTTTCAAATTTGTTGGATTTACCAACACACAACTAAATGGTCATTCCCAATATAACATGACCTTAGCTTATGCTGAAGATCAATATGTCACCATAATGAGCTTTTCAGATTTCACTTTCATGGACTGTTAATGTAGATCTTGAGTTTTGCTAAAGACCATGCTCCTTATCCAGCTATTATAGCCTTCACATTTGTTGGATTTACCAACTCACAATCAAACAGTTGGTCCCAGTATAACGAAGACTTAGGGTTACGTTAAAGATCATTCTGTCACCACAACCAGCATTTGAGATTTCACTTTCACCACCTTTACAACCCTTATATGACCCATTGGTTCCACACATAAACTAGACCTTGATGTTTGTTACCGATGATACCATGACCACAACAAGTTTCCCAGCTTTTACTTTTATTGGCATCACCAACTCACAACCAAACTGTTGTCTCACAACATAACATAGATCTTGGGTTTCGCTACAGATCATCTGTTCACGTCATCCAGCTATTTCAGCTTTCACATTTGTTGGCTTTATTAACTCACAACCAAACAGTTGTTCCCAATCTATCATAGACGTTGAGTTACTCTAAAGATTGTTCTTTCATCACAACCAGCTTTTGAGATGTCACTTTCGTTGACTTCTTAAACCCATATCCAGACTGTTGACTCCACATTTAACTTAGACCTTGAACTTTGTTACTAATCATTCAGTCACCATAACCAGTTTTCCAGCTTTCAAAAGGCGTTTTCCTAGTTCTTGCTAAATTTGGTAAAAATGCCACACGCAATACCTTTATATAAAAAAAAGGTAAAGCAGTGAACAATCCGAAGATTGATTTGAACACCACAGTGCTTTACTAGGCATGGTCCTGTTAGGAGGTGGTATGCCATTGCCTTCCTCTGACCTTCCAACTGACTTACCCAGCCAGTTTAACGTGGGTTCCAAACCATGGTGCTACTAGATATTTTTCACATTAGCAACACTGCCAGAAGTGAAAGAAGTGGAAAGTAACAGATAAAAATCCTAGGACCCGGCAGGGATCAAACCCGCGTACTTTAGATTTGTAATCTGGCACTCAACCACTGTGCTATCGAGCTGAACTATTTTTATATAATTTTTCATATTTCATTCAGCAGAGGCATCACAGTGAGCATGTATTACTTCTGCGAGCAAAATTCAGTGTTTGGTTACACTGAGATTAGCTTGTAATGACTAAGGCATGGGTGTACTAACGTTGGGGTATCACGTTTTTTAAGTACCACATACATATCCTATTCACTTCCAGAAATGCAAAGCATAGAACGAATGACTGTACTGTAATTAAAGTAGTCCATTCGCTACTGACTGGAAGAGAGTTGGTTCAGATTTTGCTGACAGAGGCAGAACACGTTGTAGAAACAGTCACTATTAGGCTCTCTTCCACTAACTATGTTATTTTCATTCATGAACCAAGGTCATGTAAGGTTAAATAATCTTCATTTCATTTTATTAATGGCCTTTAGATTTCTTTAAATGTCGGCACAGGATGAGGAGTCGAGCTCTGATTCTAATTTTTCTCTAAATTTTAATTTTTCAATATGGTACTGCCCCATCATTTTATTGTTTCCTCAGGATACCAAAGCCATCTAGGTCTTCACAAACAGCACGATCCTAGCTACTAGTGAAGGAGAATGTGGTGGTTGACACTCCATGTAATGTCAACAACTTCCATGTGCGTAGGGATGGAGTCCCAGGCAGCAGAAAATTATTCTTTACGTTATCTCTAGCTGAACATGTGCACATCACGCTACTGCTGATGAAACAATAAATATATTCATAGCTATAATACATTGGAGAAATGTGACAGGTTCTAATCCCTGCTAGGCAAAAATCATTTGCATCTTCATTCAGACTCCAGTATCATGTTTTGGTGAACATACTTAATATGCGACATCTTATTGTACATAGTTATCAATTCATACAAGTATCTGGTTCTAATCTGTATCCATTACTGAAACTTTACTTGGTGTTTAGCACCTGTGCATTGCCCTACATTACATATCTTTAGCAGTTCTCTGTCAGGGACAATATATGCACGGGAGTCCTGATGCAATGGTTTTTTTAGAAGTTCAGACATTTCCCCTTGTAAGCTGATACTGGTGATATCCTCAAAATCTTACGTCTCTTTGGTTAACAGTATGTTCAGATTCAGCTTACAAACAAAATCACATATCATTTAATGAGTATAATGATATGTCACTATTGTTAATGAAAATTAATTTACAGTCTTTACAGAATGCCTCGACTCTAATACAGTGGTTTCTTGTATTTGTTGTATGATGGTACTGTTTTACATATGAAATGACTGCCATAAGGATTTGGTGTCAAGGAGTCACTTGTGGTGCCCGTTGCGTACAGTACAATGACTGTACGGTGGTATCTTTATAAGACTCGCAACACACCTGGGCTGTTTTGGTTCCATACAATCAGGTTCACCCTACACATGGGAATTCAGGGGTGGACCATTTTTTTTTTTTTTTTTTTTTTTTTTTTTTTTTTTTTTTTTTTTTTTTTGTCGTCAAATGTACATTGACAACAGCATGGGAAAAAGTTGGTACTAAAAATCATAACAAACACTGAAGTACCTGAGCTTCATTAAACACTGTCAAATTAATGCAGTTTTCTCAAACATTTATAAAGGGTAAAAAAACTGGAACAAAGAGGGCTGAAGATAGTCTGGAAGATTATAAAACAGATAACTGGTAGCAGAAAATGAATCTTTCAAATATAAAAATCAAATAGGTAGGGATTTTAATAAGGATATCAAAAGATTTGGTAAACTATATACACAACTATTTTAGCAGTATAGGAATGAAATTACAGTAAAAATTTCAGTCTCTCAGGACAGAAAGCTAAATAATGGTGTAACACACTTGGTGGTGTTACTTCCCACAACAAAGCAAGAAATCTACAAAGCAATTTGTAAACTGAGAAATAAAAACTCAGCTGGTTTAGATGAAGTCCCTATTTGTCTAATTAAGAAATGTACTGAGATCCTACTTCCATCTTTAGTTAAAATCATAAATCAATATTTTTAAGAGGGCTACTTTCCTGAATATTTAAATAAGCTAAACTACTGACTCTTTTCAAATAAAGGTGAGAAATATATACTGCCTTCTTACTACTTCCATGCTTTGCAAAAATAATAGAAACAATCATGAAAGACATACTTATGAACTATTTAAATGAATACAAACTTTCGATTTTGATCAAGGAAAGACACTGAACAAGCAACAGCTTATGCCATAAAACATATCCTAGAAGCACTAGATAAAGTAGGTAAAGGGAATTATGCAATATATATATTTCTTTATCTCACTAAAGCTTTTAATACAGTGGATGAAAGAATACTGTTAAAAAAGATTAGATGAACTTGGAATAGGGGTGGTTTTTATTTTTATTTTTTTTTTATTTCTATAAATTAGAAATTAGACCACAGATAATGGAAATCATATATATTTTAATCTGCTCCAGCTATACTGTAAAATATACTTCAGACTCATATTTATATTCATATTTATATAGGTGTGCCACAGGACAGTGTCTTTGGCCCAATACTCTTCCTAATTTATGTTAATGATCACTGATGAAAAGCATGTGTGTGTGGGCATGCAACAATAAACTCACACTTAATTTTAAAGAAAGAAATCAAAATGCCCAAGTAAAAAAACACTATAACAACTTAAAATTAAATGACGAACCTATAAAATGTGTGGAGAAGACAACAATTCTTTGTATGCTTTTTGATAGTAAGTTAAAGTAGGAAGAACATGTTAAAATAATTAGTAATAGAATATCTACAATAAATGATGTTTCATTTCTTATATCCGTGCATTTTTCTTATACCCACTCTGTTATTAGTTAAGGGATTATATTTTGGGGAGTTAATAATAATAATAATAATAATAATAAAACATTCAAACTATCTTCAAATTGCAGAAAAGAGCAGTATGTATAATGATCCTGAGTGGCAGTAGAGCTCACTGCCTTGGAAGATTTCCAAATTCTGGAAATCCTAACTATCCAATGAGAATATTTTTATGGAATTAAGTGGGGTTCTAGCCCCAATAATTACCACATGTATTTGAGATAACTCTTTATTACATATCACAATCACATACAACAGATAACTGGTTAACATGGCTTACGGGCTCAGTGAGGCTGAGTTTCAAGGTTCTCAAGATGCAGATATTTCACAAGTCTTTAGGTTCCGGTCGATTGACTGGTTGATTGATCACCAAACACACCCCCCCCCCCTGCAGTGCAGAGCACATCTTGATGAGACGGTGGGGGTGGGGGTGGGAGTGGGGGGGGGGGAGTGGAACCAAGGCATTGGGCACCAGCAGTGGTATTAGTCGAGTCAGGAAGTAGTACGGTGCGCTGGTGTTGCTGGGTTGAAGGCACTCTGACAATGAATTTGTCGAGGTGGTGAAGTTGACGGGTAGTGTGTGTCGGATGACCCTGCAGAATGGTGTACCCCACCGGTGCGACGACAAGGACATCAGACAATGGAACAATGGAAGGAGGAAGGCCCGTACATCTTGGGATAGGAGGGTGGCAGGAAAAAGAATACTTCTGAGGAGCTGCCTTTAGGTGGAAGGGGATGAAGAATCAGGGGAGGAAGGACAGAGGATGAAGCTCGTGCAGTCATGGAATAGCATTGAAATGTCAGTAGCCAGATGAGGGGGAATGGGAATGACGAATTCAAGGAAGCAGGAGGTGAGGAGAGAAGAAAGAGAGAACCCTGGAGGGGCCATGGTGGTGAAGGTGAAGAGGGCACAGGAGACTGAGTAGTTGACAGGAAAGGTTGGAGAGAGAGAGAGAGAGAGAGAGATAGATAGATAGATAGATAGAGAGAGAGAGAGAGAGAGAGAGAGAGGTGGGGAGGAGGACAGTGGAGAAGAGTCTAACAGTGGAGGATGGGGGGGGGAGTTGACAAAGGCCGGTTTAAGTCGAGAAGTCGAGTGATGGAGACAGTGATGGGGAGTTGTTAAGAGAAATAATGAAGGTATTGCTGCCCCTCTTCAGAAGCTGGGGGGGGGGGGGCTGAGTACCGTGGCTGAAGAGGGGGGTGGACAGTGTTATCTCTGAGGAAAACATGCAAACAATTTGAGCAAGTGAGCAGGCACTGGAAACCACCAGCTTTCGGATCAATATGCAAATGCTGAAAGTGACCAGGCTGAATGGGGAATGAGCCTAGGGGAGGTGACATATGTGTGTACCTTAGCTTTCTGGCAGGGGACACAGGCACAGGACCAGGCTTGGCAATCGGCACCCAATATCTCTCAGTGAGTGACCACCTTAGTTGAGGCTTTGACATCAAGGTGTACCAAACAGTGTAACTTGTTGAAGATCTCACAATGCAGTCAGCAGTAAATGTAGGGGTGGAACTTACTCGTTGATTCATCAACCCAAACCTGGTCTGAAACTCTGGGGGTGTGGATGGGGTATAAAGAAGATGACAAATCTCAAATCAGTTGCATAGTATCGTCATCGGCTGTTTATAAAGTGGTGAGCTGGGAGAGGTCCAAGAGAGAAGAAACTGCATCAATGTGAAAAAGAAAGGCAGCCACAGTGTTGTCTGCACCTTTGATGCAGCGGACATCACTGGTGAATTGCCCAATAATTACCACATGTACTTGAGCCAACTCTTCATTACATATCACAAGCACATACAAGAGAGAACTGGTTAACATGGCTGGCAGGCTCATTGAGGCTGAGCTCCAAAGCTCACAAGACACAGATATTTCACATGTCTTTACGTTCCGGTTGATTGACTGGTCTATCAGTCAGCACATATTTATCAAAATATTATGTATGAGAAAAAATAGATTAAAAATTATATTGACTGTTGTGTAAAGAATTCTTCAGTACATAGTTAAAAGACTAGAAATCATTGTAATTTGCTCCTAGATAGGAAACATAAAGTTAAAACTCAGCAGATTTTGTTGTACAATTCTAACGGGGATGGCCGTGGCGGATTGGATGGGTGTTGGGTAAGTGGCAGATTAAGACTCGTGGTGCCTGGGGAAAACCAATTTATTTCTTTATTAGTTTTTTGGTTGAATGGCTTCTCTGTCAGTGGCTTGGGCAGGTGTTGCATGTGGCACGTGGAAGCACCAGCTAAGGCACTAGGCCGGCCAGCAGACACAGCTTGGATTCCACTAAGTCGAGCTGACAGCACCGCACCGGCTGAAGCTGCTGTTGGAGGCATGCACCACCTTGCTGTACACCCCAGGGGCGTCAACCCCCAAGATGTAGGCTGATGATGACTCACTGCTTTCTGGCGTTGTGGTGTCTGGTGGCGCCCACTGCGAGAACCCCACCTCCAGCCCCACCCATATGATGACGTCAGAGGAGTGGTGGCCTGCCAGAGCTGTGCCACTAAAGGTTCTCACTTTGACGCCCGCTATTGGTGGTGTGCTGCCCTGGTGGGTCACAGTGGCAACATCTGGTGTAGAAACGTTCCTGTCAATGCATTCTGCATCACCGCATCCCCACTGGCCAGTACAGCACCTATAAGTACTGCTTTTCTGATGAGGTGTTGTCAGGCATGTCCCACTTGCGTACACCAAACTCTGAGGCTCTGCAAACTGTTGATCAATGGTCTTGGGGTGACAACCTGTCATCCCAGTTTCCAGGTTTCTGCCATCAGTAGCCTTGTTTCAACACCTTCTGCTTCTGCCGCCTTCTGCTGCTAGAACATGTACTCGCGAAAACCACAATATAACTTCACTTGTTAACTGATAAAATTAACAAATATCTCCATGCCTTTACACAATGCTGTTAAATTATATAATAAATTACCCAAAAATATAAAAGACATTGTTAAATCAATCAGTTCAAAACAAAACTAATACAATACTTTCTAAGTAAAAGTTCTTACTCAGTAATGGTGTAGGTGTATTAAAACATTACTTAATCAAGAAGTGTGCATTGTAATGTATAAGATATCATAAATATATGACCAAAACCACAAATTAAATTAGTATACAAGAAAATTATGTAAGGGTGAAAAACATTTTTTGTTAAATCTGAATATTATTATACAAATTGTACCTGGTTTTGTTCATGAAATCCACACAATGTAAATTGCAGGGTTGGGAAGGTTACTTTTTTAGAGTAACTAAGTTACAGTTAAAGTTACTTCCCTGAAAGGTAACTTAGTTACAGTTATAGTTACTATAGATCAAAAGTAGCTGTCTCAGTTACAAGGAACTTTACAGTTCTTTTTACAGTTACTTTTAAAAATTGTAATTGTAACTCATTTGTAAATCCATAATAAATCTTACTCATGTAGAAAGGAAACAAGTTTTAATTGCAATCAATAATTAAATACATTAATAGATACATAATTAATGCATTGTTAAATAAATTGTTCACAGTATCTTCTATCTCATTGCATCTCAATTTCATGTTTGTTCATTTTCACCAAATGTAATTTTTCAAATGTTCCATCTCATGAAAGTTACTTTTCACCTGGTTCTTTGTTCACGTCTCTGTGAAAATTACTGATTTTGTTGTCTATTATATATTCACAGCGTATTTTAATGTTGAAATGGCAGCAATGAGCAAAAATTTCAAACTATGTATTTGCATCAAGAGCTACAGGGGAAGAGGAAGAATTAGTGATATGGGGCACTGAATTTGTAGAAGGCTACTCTATGAAATAAGGAGAGGAAGAAGACATAATTGTCTGAGAAGGGCAAAAAACATACTATTGAAGATGTGATGGGAAAGACACGCTGCCGCGCGGGAATGGCTGCCTGGTCTAAGGAATCATGTTACGGACTGGGCAGTCGCTCCTGCCAGAGGTCAAGTCCTCCCTCAGGCATGTGTGTATGGCTGTGGTTGTATGAATGTGTTGTGTGCTGGGTGATTGCGTCAGTGTTCTATTTTCTGAAGAAGGCCATGGTCGATAGCTGGAACGTGTTGTATATGTGTGTCTTTTGTATGTGCCTGTCACAGCTCGTCGCCACGTCTTTATGGTGAGTTGTAAACTGTCCTCACTATATTATTAATTCCAACCTGGACTTGTCATTATATATATATTTCAACAATGTAAGTTGTAAATGTATGAATTATATATTTTAGTAGCATTAAACACTTAATAGTACCCATTCATTCATAATATTTTTATTTTATAAGGATATGTGTTTTAAGGAAGTTCACTTCCTTAAAACCCGTATCCTTCCCTTTCTCCTCTACTTCCTTCCTCTTTTCCTGAAGAAGCAACCAATGGTTGCGATAGCTTGAGTGTTTGTGTGTGTTTTTATTTGTGTTTTTTTGTGTCTATCGGCGAACCTATGCTTTGGGTAAGTCAAACAATCTTTATATATACAGGGTGTTTCACTAAGTGTGTTTGCCTCTGTAACTTATAAAATAATAGGTGATGGAAAATTTTAATGCGGTAGGTCAACACAAGAAATGTTACACTTTCTGCAGAGCTATGAACATAGTTTATTGTATCATTTTCCAAAGAGTTACACCACAAATGTATAATTTTTTAAATGGAACAATAGTTTTTTATATCATTTATTGGATTCGTTTAAACCAGCTGCATCCAAATCAATTTAAACTACATTCCTATCACTGTTTGTTTGGGAGCTACAACCCTTCAAAGTTCCGGGGGCGGAGGCTGCGATAGCATAGCTGACTGGCCGAGTGGCTAGCCCCTGGAGCACAGCCCACTGTCTCATGACCACCAGCCAGTCAGATACGCACCTAGGCAGGTGTGTTTGCATGTGGATATGTGTGAGTGTGTGTGTATTTGTTTACCTTCCTTTTTGTCCCCTAAGGTAAGTCCTTCCACTCCTGGGATTGGAATGGCTCCTTTTCCACTTCCTTAAAACCCGTATCCTTCCCTTTCTCCTCTCCTTCCTTCCTCTTTTTCCCGAAGAAGCTGCCAGTGGTGGCAAAAGCTCGAATGTTTGTGTGTTTTTGGTGTGTGTTATGTTTCTGTCGATGAGCCTGTACTTTAGGTAAGTCAAAAATCTTTATTTTTTTCCCCACTAAAATCAAATGTATGGTATTCTACAGTCTTGAGATTCTTACAAAAAATATGTTGTGCTACTAGCAACAAAAAAGTAATGTTACTTCTGTTAAACCAATAAAAGTAACTTAGTTACAGTTAAAGTTACTTTAGGCAAATAATAACACTGTTACCATCTGTTACCTTTGAAAAGTAACTGTTACTAGTAACAGTGTTACAAGTAACTCATTGCTCCCCAGCCTTGGTAAATTGTTACATGGATTAATAAAGAAATTAAGAAAGGATGGACTAGGATGTTGCCAATGTTGGGTGGCTGATGGAGATCACTCTGGGAGGGGTTGAAATGATCTTATTTCATGTCTCAAATTCTCAAAGCCATGGTGAAGGGTGTTGTTTAGTTATTCGAGTCCAGAGCGGTATTGGGTAACAAGAGAAAGTCAATTTTCTGTGGTTGGTTGTTAGGGTGGAGGGAGTTTTGGTGCTGTATTGGGATATGGCACAGGAAATATGTTTCCAGACTAGGTGTGGAGAATTATGCCTATCTGTTAAGGGATTTGTGAGGCCTTCAGCAGAGACTAGGAAGACTAGGGAGACTAGGAAGGTTTGCTCTAGTCAGTCCATAAATAGGTTGGCATAAGAGGGTGCTTATGGATGGTTGAGCTGTAAAGGAAAAGTAGTTGTTTCTTAGGATAGAATTGTTAAGTATTATGAGGAATGAGGCATTGGAGTCTGAACGACATTGGGGGAATGTTTAAGAGTGTCATTACCATGAACATGAGGGATACTGGTGTACAAAGAAATAACACCAACACTGAAGAGTGGAAATTCAGGAGCAGCTAAAGGAGTGGAGATGGCAGATAGCCTGGTGAAGGACATGGTTAGTATCTTGTGGGAGGCTACATTTCTAACAACTGGTGGGAGGTGCTGATTACAATAGTTTCAATTGTTCCAGTGGGCACACAGTCTCCAGCTACAGTTGGGCATCCAGTATTAGATTTGTGTATTTTATGGGTGCATGTAGAAGGTAAGTGTGCAGGGTGTTATTGGGGTGAGGAGGGAGTGGATTCTGAGGAGAGGTTCTGGGAGTGGTTATAGAATTTTAGCAGGGATTGTGGCCCTTGTTGAACTTTTGGAATGGGGCCATCCTGGCACAACTTGGAGGAACCAGACAAGTGGTATAGGCTTTCTGCCACATAGTCACTGTGATTTATCACAACAGTGGTGGAACCTTTGTCTGCAGGGAGGATGATTAGGTTGGAATCTGTTTTGAGGTTATGTAAAGCTGTCCTCTCTTCTGCCAAAAAGTTGGTACTCTTAGGAAGGTATTTGGGGAAGGATGGTGATGCCAAGTTGGAGGTGAGTAATTTCTGGTAGGTGACCAGGAGGTTGTTAGATAGGAGTGAGCAAGGATTACAGTTGGATGGTGTTATGAAATGGGAGAGGCAATTTGGGGATTAGGTTAGCTATTGTTGGAGGGAGTGGTGACACAGTAGTTTTTCCATTGCATCAATCAACACAAGGAGAGAAGGTGTTTGACAACTCCAACATGGTTAAATTTTGGTGTGGAGCTGAAAATGTTCAAATATTTGTTAAGTTTATGGGACTTAACTGTAGATCATCAGTCCCTAAACTTACAAACTACTTATAAACTAACTTATACTAAAGTCAACACAGACATCCGTGCTTGAGGGAAGATTTGAACCCCCGACAGGAACGGTTTTGTCCATGATAGCATGGCACCTCAATGTACTCAGCCACTGTGCCGTAGCTGTGGGGCTGAAAGTGAGATTTTTTAATGGGGCTGAAACTTCTGTGAGTTGAGGTTTTTGGCAGAAGGGTTAATGACAGAGTTACAGGATTGCTTAGGCCTAGAATATTAGCTCTTGGGTCACAAAGCATTCATTATAACTAGACAAATACACTTACTTGCATACATGGTACCTCTGTTAGAACCTTCTGTGGCTAGTCTGAGAAGTTGGACACCCTGTGGAAGCAGCAATTTATGGTGGACATGGATGCAGTATGGGAAATGAAGCAGGAGTTGAGGGAAGCGAGATCTGGGTGGGGGTAATACACTAGTGCTTGTCTGATGGAGTGTGCTAAGACTGCATAGACCGAGACAAGCTGGTATTGGTAGTAAGGATTCAGATTTCACAAGCTGTGTAGCAGTCATTGCAATAAACCATATTATGTAGAGCCACATTTTCAGCAACTGGGTGGTCCATTTGTCTCCCATCCAGTTTTTCAATGATCTTTAATGCGGACGGGCAGGTTTTTAGTTTCCAAGCCCATGCAGAAAGCTGCACAGTGGTTGCAGCTCAGTTTGCAGATCACATGAGTTTTCACATGTTCTTCTGCTTTTGATGGGATACAAGATGTCTAGATGTCTGTAACAGAACTAGAGTAGAAGGCAGCAGAATGATAAGTAGGACATGTCCTACACCCAGATCTATTTCAGTAATATGAGCCATAGGGCAAAGGAATATCAAGTTGTAGGAACATACATGGATATTTTGTTGGTTTGTTGGATGGAGGAATCCCACCGTGCAAGGGCTGGAGAGGGTAGCATATAGATATTCCTCATTTCAGGGCAGAATCAGAGGTAATGAAAACCCTAATAGAGAATGTGATTCAACTGCTCCAAGCCCCATGTGGTACAAAGTTATGAGAGGAGTGCTCCTTTGTGGCTGGACAGTGGCTGTGAAGGTGGTGGTGGGTGATTGGAAAGACAAGGTACATGAGATATGTTTATGTAAAATGTTGGGAGGGTTATTTCAGTCTGCAAAGGCCTTGGTGAGAACTTTGGTACTGAAATATTTCTTTTCATTTTTTGTGTGTGTTTAATAGCAAACATGTCTAAGAAGTCATAGTCTAGGCATTTTCATACTACTTTATTTGTAAATTAACACTGAGACATGCTACAAAGATGAAATAAATGCTAGCTGAAATCAATCAGTGATTATTTCTCCCCACAAAAAATCTATAACTGTGTTTTCTCACCAAGTTGTTTTATACATGGAACTGTAATTATAACTCTGTTTATCTGCACTATTCATCACTAATGTCACAGATAAAAGTATGTATGAGATGGTCTTCTTGACTATTTTGTCACTCTTGTCTCTGCCTGCATCTGAACTGGAAATGTGTAAGTGAGTCAGTTGAAAGTGAATCCATCCTTCAAAATTAATCTGTCTGTTCCATATTCTTACAGTATTTATCATGGAAAATTATTTTTGCTTACTCATTCACATAACACCTTTTATATGATTTGCTTCAATGATTGGTTTTATTGTTTTTCAGAGTGCCTCTTATGAGAACAATTGGACACTGGCCTATTTGTTGGGAAGCACAGTGATCATGTGTTCAGTCAGTGTTTATCAGTTTTGCCAAGCCATCAAACTGCCCTGAGATTAATGACCAATTCTCTCATATATTTTTCTAAACAATTTGCTGAGTTTGACTGGATAATAAAGTACATTTGCTTACTCTAACAATTACATCTTGGTGCCTCCAGTTCCAATGCATATGAGCAATACAGATGCAGGAAAAAGAATTATTAACTTCACCAACCAGTTGGTCCCTTTGCAGAACAATAGAAATACTGGAATGTTGGATTTTGCGTTGTGGCCACTTGAATTTGTTTAGTAACTGCACTGCCCCACTTTTTTCCCTTTTTTTCAGGTTCACCTTTTTCCTTTGGCTTTGCAACTTGTGGCTGCCACTTGCTAATTTTGCAAAGATAAAATGCATTTCCAAATCCAAGCTCTAATTAGAAGGGGTAAGTGTCTTTCAGAAATGATTCATATTGAAACTTCCTGGCAGATTAAAATTGTGTGCCGGAACCGGGACTCGAACCTGGGACCTTTGCCTTTTGCGGGCAAGCGTACTACCAACTGTGCTATCCCAACATGACTCACGATACCGCCTCACATCTTTATTTCCTCCAGTACCTCGCCTCCTACTGTCCAAACTTCACAGAAGCTCTCCTGCGAACCATGCAAGACTAGCACTCCTGGAAGAAAGGATATGGTGGAGACATGGCTTAGCCACAGCCTAAGGGATGTTTCCAGAATGAAACTTTCACTCTGCAGCGGAGTGTGCGCTGATATGAAACTTCCTGGCAGATTAAAATTGTGTGCCAGAACCGGGACTCGAACCTGGGACCATTGCCTTTCATATCAGCGCACACTCTGCTGCAGTTTCATTCATGATTCATATTGATTTTTAGTTAACATTCCCTGAAACAATAGGTACTTACAACATGGGTACCAATGATGCCACCAAACATTGACACTCCATTGTTGTTGAAGAGCAAATACATGAAGCCAGTGGAGATTTTGTATGGAGCAGTAGTGGATGTTTCACAGAATCATACAGTCATGATTTGTTCATGAAGCTTCACCCATAAAGAATGAATCAGTTCAGAAGTCACGATGACCATGCAACCACTGAAGTATGAAACAACAGAATTAAATGTGGGATTCAAAGTCATTACTATACAGTTCTTGGTGGATACACATACACATATACTCACCTAAGGATCGTGTGCTACAGCATCCAGAACAGCAATTTTGTTGTCATTGTTAGTTGCTGTAGTTGTACACCAACACTTTCTGGGTGCTTGACTGTCTGTTTCCATGAGAAGAGCACAAATGTCAGAAATGGTATGATGTGAAGGATTCCATTGACCTTGGTAGCATTAACATACATTGCTACATTTGTGTGCATTTCTGTAACATTTGCCATAAATTAACATCATATCAGGTTTTTCTTCATTTATTGCAGACTGCCATATTGACGAGACAACCACAAATGTCAAAGCTATATCAATAAGAGGGAAGTATTGTTGAAAACATACATGAAATACATCACAGTGTGCACAGCACTACATTAGGCTAAAACAGAAGACAACAGTTGACTGATCAGTATAGGTAAATGAGTGTACTGATGATGGTCCATTTGCAGCAGGATACAGCACAATGCTGACAACTCTTGTCTCTTGTAATATAGCAGAAACCACAGCTTTGTTTCCATCCTTTAAAGTCTAATATTTGAGAATGTATGAGGTTTATAAGTGAAACCAAGCCTACCATCACTAATTGTATACCTAGTTTTCATTTCTGTAGAGAAACATACAAGTGCCATTTAAAAACTAACTTTGTGTTGAAAAATGTTTATTCATCTCTATGGATTCTGCTTTCCTGACAAGCTTGCACCCCATTCACTTGCATTTTGTTTAATTTTGCAAATATTTGAAGTGGCAGATTAAGATGGAACACTTGTGATGTAATCAAGAACGGTAAAGTTAGGTCCGTATTACATTGTGTATCATCTTTTTTGACACTTTTGGGTAAGTTCACTTCATAGTCATCTCCATTTTTTCGTCGTCGTTATCCGAGGGTGTCGTAGTCATCCTAGGACGGAGTCCACGTCTTGCGACGTCACGTCCGGCTGTGCTAACGTCATGCATACGGTTCCCTCTTTGAGCAGTGATACGTCCTTTTATCCACTTTGGATGACGTCCATAGCCTCGTGCCCAAACAGAGGCGCCCTTTCTATATTGTCCTTGATTTGTGTTGGTGGACTGTTCCTTTGAGGATAATAGGAGATGCAGTAATGTCAGGGGTTGTCTGCCATGCAGCATTTCCGCAGGGCTCTGTTTACCCATTGGTGTGAATCTATATGATGCTAAAAAGCTGAGGAGTGATTCCTCCATGGAGGATGATGCTAGATGTTTTTTCATTTGCATTTTAAATGTTCGCACCAGCCTTTCAACCTCCCCGTTTGATTGGGGGTGAAAAGGCGGTGCAGTGTCATGGGAGATGCCTCTGCATCTGCAGAATTGTGCAAAATCAGAAGAGGTAAACTGTGTACCATTATCGGACACAATGGTTTTTGGGAGGCCTTCAAGCGCAAAGATTTTGTTGAGGGCCGAAAGGGTGGAGGCCGTAGTAAGCGCCGAACATTTAAAGACAAATGGAAAATTTGAGCCAATAGAAATGAAGGAAAGCAAAATCTATATGAATTCTTTCCCATGGTTGTTCAGGTGTGGGCCATGGTGAGAGCGAAAATTTGGGTGCCGGAGCATTTGGCTGTGCATTGGCTGCAGACAGCCATCATGCGCACAATGTCAGCATCTATTCCCAGCCAGTACACATGACGGTGGGCCAGATTTTTTGTTCTGGAAGTACCCCAGTGTCCTTGATGTAGGAGCTTCAGGACATCAGTGCGAAGAGCCAAAGGAACAACGACTCTTGGTGTGACGTCATCAGTGGCCAGCAGGACCACCCCACGAAATGTGGACAGACTCAGACGAAGATGATAGTAGTTTCGGAGCGGATCCGATGTTTTTCCTGACGGTCTTTCTGGCCATCCATGCTCGATGTGGTGGACGACCTGGCGGAGGACGGGATCAGCAGCTGTGGCTTCCGCGATGCAATGTCTGTCGATCGGAAATACTTCCACCGCCGCCTGAGCAGCTTCATCCACGTGGAAACAGAGCAATTCATCAGCATAAAAAATGGGATCACGACCCATAAGAAGACGGGAGAGTGCATCCACATCCACATGCTGTGTCGTGGGCCGAAAATGAATCTCGTAATTGAATCTAGACAGGAATAAAGCTCAATGTTGCAATCTGTGTGCTGCTTTGTCACGAAGAGATACCGACGGATGAAAAAGTGAGACCAATGGCTTGTGGATAAGGTGGAACCTAGTGCCATATAGAAAGACGCAAAACTTTTTTTTTTTTTTAAGCATAAACGATGGATAAAGCTTCCTTTTCAATCTGGGAATACTTTGCTTGTGAAGCATTGAGAGTCTTGGATACGTAAACAATTGGTCACTCTGTGCCATCCTGAAATTTATGAGAGAGTACAGCCCCAATGCCATGTTGTGACGCATCAGCCGCAAGTATTAAAGGCAGCCCTGGACTGCACGTTGCTAAGCAAGGTGATTTTTGTAAATGAGATTTGAGTGTTTGAAAAGCCTTTTCACATGCATCAGACCAAACAAAAGGCACATTATTCTTCAAAAGACAATTTAAAGGATGTGATATTTCCTCTACAGACGGTATGAACTTGTGATAATAGGCTATTTTACCAAGGAAGGCTTGTAAGTCCTTCACGGACATAGGTCGAGGAAGAGACTCAATTGCAGCAATGTGATCCTTTAAAGGACTGATACCTTCACATGAGAGACGAAAGCCCAAGTATGCAATGGAGGGTTGAAAAAAAATTGGACTTGTGAAAGTTACATTTTAACCCCGCTTGTTGGAAAACAGTAAACACTTGTCGAAGGTTCCTGAGATGTTAATCTGTGGATGCCCCTGTGACCACAATATCATCCTGATAGTTAATGCATCCCGGTACCAGCGCAAGAAGTTGTTCCAAATATCTTTGAAAAATAGCTGGCGCGCTGGAAACACCAAACAGCAACCTTTGGTATTGATAAAGACCAAAGGGCATGTTGAGTACAAGAAATTGATGAGATTGCTCATCAAGAAGCAATTGATGGTATGCTTCAGTCAAATCAATTTTTGAAAAATATTGTCCACCTGCTAATTTGGCAAAGAGTTCCTCTGGCCGCGGCATGGGATACGTGTCAAAGATACTTTGTGAATTTACGGCGTTTTTAAAGTTGCCGCAAATGCAAAGGGATCCGTTATGCTTGAGAACTACTACCATACCAAAGGAGAAGCCCATTCACTCAAAGTGATAGGAAGAAGAACACCCGCAGTTGTAAGGCGATCGAGTTCTTGTTTAAAAGAATTGCGAAATGCAACTGGAAGAGGGCACGTGCGAAAAAATCGCGGGGGCGAGAACCATCTTTAAGCAATATGTGGGCTGTGAAAGCAACAGCACGACCTAAGCCTGTGGAGAAAAGATTAGAGAATTCGGTAGATAAAGCCTCTATTCTGTCAAATGGAACAATGTCCGAGACCATATTTATAGTGTCATCTACAGAAAATCCAAAAGCGCAAAATGCGTTGTATTTGTTTTGTCTATAACGAAAAGAGTGAGCGTGCGTGTCACATGTTTATATGTGACCGATACTTCAAATTGGCCTTTGAGAGCCAGTTGTTGATGGGTATAAGTGCGTAAGTTGTGCGAAACAGGTGATAAGGGGGGCGCCCCTAGCTTAACGTAAGTGTGAGAAGTAATAATAGTCACGGGGAGTCAGTGTCAACTTGCATTTGAATATCTCTTCCTAAGACAGTAACAGAGACAAAAAGTTTATTGTTTGAGGAATAAGTGGAGTTGACAAACATGACTGAACCAGCGTCAGATTCCACATCATTAATTGCTTGAACTTGTTTTGAACGACATACGGATGAGATGTGACCACGTTTTTTGCACTTGTGACATTGTGCCCATATTTGAGGGCAGTCGTCACATGAGTGCTGCATGAAACATTTTGGACAAGAGGGCAAAGCATTTGGTGGCGGTTTTCTCTGAAAAACCATCTTCCTTTTGTTTTGTTTCTGATGAGAGGGGTGGTATATAGCAGCAGCATCGTCACTTGCTTTGCTGTGAGCAGCGGCAGCAACGGCCCTATCTAACACAATGTCTCCTACGTCACCCCACGAATCCAGCTGAGCGCCCACGGCGCGAGTAATTTCAAATGATTCTGCGATTGACAACACCTATGCCAGGGTAGGGTCATTTAATTGAAGTGCTTTTTGTTGAACCTCCTTGTCAGGGGCTGAGCGGAGAATAGCATCACGTACCATTTGATCAGCATACGATTCCTGATGGATTTTCGTCACAAAATTACACTTTCTGCTGAGCCCTTGCAGCTGTGTGGCCCAAGCTCGGTATGACTGATTTGAAAGTTTTTTGCACTGGTAGAAGGCTACCCTAGAGGCAACGACGTGCATTTGTTTCTTATAAAAAGAATTTAGAAGTGTACACATTTCGTCGAATGACAACGATGCCGGTTCCGGAAGTGGGGCCAGTTGTGAAAGCAGCTGATAAAGACAGGGCGAAAGCCAAGAGAGAAAAAAAGAGACTCACATAGGTAGGTGTCAACAACGCCGAATGCTGCAAAGTGTTGACATAGTCGTTTCTCGTAGTTGGCCCAGTCTTCTGCGGCATCGTCATATGGCTGGAAACTCAGAATTGCAATCTGTTGCCTCCTATCGAACTGTGGCACGTTGAAGATCACCTTGATGGTGTTTGCAAAGAGATCTGGAAGTTGCAGGACATGATCGGTGAGTACTTTTTGCTGTTGCAGAAATGATTGTAGAAGTTCTTCGACAGTGGCAGGCATGATTGAACACGTTGTTTCGATACATCCCATCCTTGTCGCCAATTTTATGAACACTCGTAGAATATGCTTAAAGAATCTTGTATTTCATAATTGAACATTTACACGGCAAGGTACACACACATGACATAAGTCACTGATAGCAAAAGACACTATTCGTATAATGCAATTGAAGTGCCGAGGCGCACCTTATGAAAAGCAAACAAACTCTGGGCAGCTGGCGTGCTGCCGTGCACAACCACAGCACCACGGCAGGTGGCGCTGGTGAGATCACCTGATCTCCGACTGTCGTAGCAGACAATACGAATTTATTATTTAATACAGTAGAACAATACCAGGTAAGTTTGAATTAGTGGTTTAATACAGCACTTCAAATAAACTGGCATATGTACAAAATTCACTTTCAACAATAAAAGTCAATGAGCTGACTGGCAAAGTAACTGCCTCAAAATTTGAGCTTCTCTGGCCTCTGTGGGCCACTTTTATATACAATTCTCAAAGGTGCCATGCATTGTTAGGATTGTTAAAACTATGAAATTATTAAATTTACAATCACTTTTCTCAATCATAATACCATTAAATATTCTGTGAAACAAGGTTAAATACGTCTTAATCTTTTATATGTATTGTAATATCTTGAAAAATATTAATAATTTATGACTATTTTCAATTCTGTAATGTAATTGATTAGAAAATATAATGCATACTCTGAATTTATCTACACAGTGGATTTGGCATTCATGACTTAATTCGTTATGCAGTCAAAATTTGATCCAGAATTCATTATTACTAAAAGCTTACAAGCTCACATATCATCTTATTTACATTACATTACTTTAGATTTGTATTTGAGCTGAACTTCATGACATCTATTTTGTATGCTCTCATATATTTGTAGATTTACATCAATATATTTCATAATTTATGTTCCTACCAATTGATAGGCTATTTTATATTGCCTATTTACTTTTGATACTAGTTAAATAATCCACTGTGTTTTCAGATCTTTGTTTATTTTTCCATTGGTATATCAAAAACATTACAGTTTCAATCTAGTCTACTTAGCTCAGAAAATTTGGTGGTAACTATGTCTAAATATTGCTGTACGACTTGTCTATCAAATATCTTACTCTAAAGATAAATCTGAAACATTGAATTGAAATTTGTGATGCGACTGGGAATCAAACACGAACCTCCATGCTTACTAGGCAGACATCATACCGCTAGACCACCGCATCATTAGTGATTAAGGCACCTCGGAATAGTCTAAGCATGATTTCCATCAAGTCACAAACTTAAATTCAGCTTCTGTGTTCCATAGAATATTGCCACTACTGCCAAGGCTATCCATGCAGCGGAATAACACCTCGGCAGTGGACATATTGGAACATTCTTGTCTAAGGTGATATAAATATCAATGTAAATAGAAATAATTAATCCCTGAGACGGATTTTTGTCTCAAATATGTCAAAGACATTAAAGATAAATCTGAAACACTGAATAGAAATTTGTGATGCGACCAGGAATTAAACCTGGACCTCGATGCTTACTAGGCAGACGTCTTACCGCTAGACCACCACACCACCACATCACTAGTGATTAAGGCGCCTTGTGAAAGAAGCTGAATTAAAGTTTGAGACATGAGGGAAATTCTGCTTAGACTATTCTGAGGCAGCTTAATCGCAAGTGAAGCAGTGGCCTAGCAGTAAGACGTCTGCCTAGTAAGCATGGAGGTCCGGGTTCGATTCCAGATCACATCACGAATTTCATTTCAATGTTTCAGATTTATCTTTAACATCTTTGACATATTTGAAATGAAAATCCATCTCAGGGATTAATTATTTCTATTTACATTGCTATATATGACTCTGTTTATGTGTTTTACCTACATGAATATCCTGAGGGATTGTACATGACTTACCCACTCCTTAATGATTTATGTTTATTCATATTTTTATATATTTCATAGACAACTTAGTAAACTTTTAGATACTTGTATAAGGGCATAATGCAACAGTGTACAACTGAACCCTTGTGGTGATGTGCCATCAGTTTAATATTGTGCACTTACCCACTACTGGATAGATGACATAAGAATCTAGAGGTCACATTGCATAAAGATAACAGAAGCTGACCAAATCTTATACTTGGTGAAGGTACCATAAAAAACATATTTATAGCTCTTCTGGTAAAGTTGGCTATGTGAAAACAAAATAGAACTTTTCCAAGTAATTGTACATCAAATAAATGCAACAGAAAAAGAGTTTGATGGAATAGTGGTCCATACAACATTTGTGGAAAACTCTATGACCTCAGATCTCTCATGTATCAGGTAGTAAGAGAAAATAGCACTTTATGGCAGCCAGATACATTAAATCAATTACACATAAGATAGCAGACATGGGTATTGACCCAATAACAGAAGGTAATACAGAATGTTAAGATGGTTATTGTTGATTCATCAATCTATGGGATTTATTGAGCAGACCAACTAGAATGGACTTGGTCAACTCAGCCACAGACACTAAATAATGACATATCAACTAAACAACACAAGTGCATACTTGAGGTGTAGTGGGCGGAGATAGCGGTCATGTGTGCAAGAGTTATGCTTGTGAGATTGTCTGCGTATGTTCTCTTATCTGACTAAGGCTGTGGTGAATGTTATAACGTTTCAATATGATGCACATCCTTACATTGTGAGTATACAAACAAGCACTACCAACTTTACAAACAATACTCATAGTGGCCCAAAGAAAAATTATGTTGCCAAGGGCATAATTCTTAACATTCTTGCATTATGTTTGAACTTTGATGTTTCACATATAAATACCTTGTAGCTTAACAAGTTCGCTGCGGTCACCAGTGCGGCCCGCTAACGCTCTAGGCGGACACCTGTAAGCGCATGTGTGGTGAGAGCTGAAATCCGACTCCTGAGAAACCTGTAATATTGAAAGCAAATATAACGTCTACCAAATAAGTGGTGCTAAGCTGTATGCCGATTATGTGATAAATGCTGCACACTCTCTGATTTATAAGTGTCATATGCATTTATTGCAAACAATTCTAACAACACCTCTGATTTATTGATTTTATTGCAAACTGGGGAGAAAATTAAATTCAAACCAGTGATAAATCCGCTTCATTGAGAAAAATTATACTGAAACACCAAAAGGTTTATCAAACAGAGAAAAAGAAACATTTCTCATCTGCAATGTGGAGCTATGGAAACCTAATCCCATACAACAAAGTTGCAAGGTGTATAGGCAATGTTTTTATAGCAAACCACTAAATGCGAAAACACACAACTGCAGACAGGAAAATGTTACGTGATGTTTTATGGTGGCCTTTACAAACACGAGTACACAACCAAACTAACTAAACTGTGCACTCAGCTAGTGCGCCACTTATAAGTGTCGGCAGCTCTGGCATGTTGATCACGGAAACACTTATAAACGTCAGCCGCAGCAAACATATTAAATGTTTATTTATGTAGCTTGTTTATCTCTTATATCCCATTCACACTGGATACATTTTCATAAGAACCCATTTTAACTACCTTGAATACAACACACATAGTTATGAAGTAATTTATCTACATATATTCACTTACCAATACACATATAATGAGATTAAAATCCATAATGACTACATAACATAATAAAACAGTATTACATACATTCATTGTTTTCAAATAAATTAGGGCAGATGATGTTTCATATATCAATAGATTCTAAATGTGATGTAGATCATGATTCTGCTACTTTTTCATCTATCTGACTGATATAAACAATTTATTGTGTAAATGAACAAAAATAGTATGACCCTAATCATAAAGGTACTTAATAAGTTACAAACTACAAATTAAACACTGGAAATACCTTAAAGGATTCAAAAATATTTTGGAAAGGATAGTTTGTTACTCACAACAGAGATGGCCAATGAGCCGCAGAAAAGCACACATAACTGAATAAACAAAAATAAAGCTTTTAGCTGTTAAGCCTTTATCTGCCACAGAGACTGCACAAACACATACACAAACACACTCACACAAACCCAATCGCCGTCTCCAGCGGACCTAGATGCAAAACCTGTCCTATCCACCATCCCACCACCACCTACTCCAGGCCAGTCACAGGCATTTCCTAACCCATAAAAGACATGGCAACCTATGGTAGCAGTAATGTGTACAAACTGAGCTGAAAACACTGTGCAGCTTTCTATGTGTGCATGACCAGCAACAAGCTGCCTGAACGGATGAATGGCCATCTTCATACTGTGGTAAGGAGACAGATGGACCATCCTGTTGCAGAGCATGCTACACTGCATGATGTGGCTCACTTCAATGACTGATACACAACCTGTGCCATATGGATCCTCCCCACAAACACCAACTTGTCTGAATTGCACAGATGGGAAATCTCCCTACAGTATATCCTATGCTCCCACAATCCCCCAGGCCTAAACCTACACTAGTTCCTGCCCCCCCCCCCCCCCACTCTCCCCTTCCTTTCCCAACCCACACTCCAGCTTACGTACATCTTCCTTTCCGCCACATACTCCAGTCCCTTCCTATCTGTGAGACAGCACTGACGTATTGCTCCATCCCCACCGGCATCCCTTCTCTCCCTTCCTGCTTTCCTCTCCATGCTGCTTCCTCATTCCCACCACTGGTTGCTCTCGCCTCAGTTGTGCTGTCTGTTGCAGTCCAGCCGCAATAGCCAGAGATGGCGGTTTGGTTTGGGTGAGTGTGTTTGTGTGTGTGTGTGTGTGTATGTGCATTCCCTGTGGCAGACAAAGGCTTAAAAGCCGAAAGCTTCAATTTTTGTTTATTCATTTGTGTGTTCCTTTCTGTGGCTCATCAGAAGTCTCTGTGGTGAGTAGCAACATATCCTTTCCAAAACTACAAATTAAAGCACACTAAAATTATAAGCCTAAATAACACTACTGATACTCTTAAGTAATACTGTCAATCTCTACATTTGTACACACCTAAATCATAAATTATTTAACTACAGTCTGTTGAGGAAGTTTAATATGTAAATTTATAAAGTCAAAACAACACTTACCATTTGCGTGTCTTGTTAAATACAATTATAGTAATTATGTATACCCATTTAACTTCATATGTAGTATACAAGACCCATGTTTTATTTTAAATATTTGGATGTTTTTCAGTCATCATTGTAATACTTATATAATGACTACTTACCCAATGACAGATGTCGTTGATTGACATAATTATAATTGGATGGACCGCAAAACTGTACTATATTATTTATTTATTCCTTCGCCAGTTATATACACTACTTGCCATTAAAATTGCTACACCAAGAGGAAATGCAGATGATAAACGGGTATTCATTGGACAAATATATTATACTAGAACTGACATGTGATTACATTTTCACACATATTGGGTGCATAGATCCTGACAAATCAGTACCCAGAACTACCACCTCTGGCCGTAATAATGGCCTTAATACGCCTGGGAATTGAGTCAAAAAGAGCTTGGATGGAATGTACAAGAACAGATGCCCATGCAGTTTCAACATGATACCACAGTTCATCAAGTGTAGTGACTGGCATATTGTGACTAGCCAGTTGCTTGGCAACCATTGACGTTTTCAATTAGTGAGATATCTGGAGAATGTGCTGGCCAGGGCAGCAGTTGAACATTTTATGTATCCAGGAAGGCCCATACAGGACCTGCAACATGTAGTCAAGCATTATCCTGCTGAAAGGTAGGGTTTCACCAGAATCGAATGAAAGGTAGAGCCACGGGTCATAACACATCTGAAATGTAACAGCCACTGTTCAAAGTGCTGTTGATGCGAACGAGAGACGACTGAGACATACCAATGGCACCCGCAGCATCACGCTGGGTAATACACCAGTATGGCGATGATGAATACATGCTTCCAATGTGCATTCACCGTGATGTCACCAAACACGAATGCGACCATCATGATGCTGTAAACAGAACCTGGATTCATCCAAAAAAATAACATTTCACCATTCGTGCATCCAGGTTTGTCCTTGCTTACACCATTGCAGGCACTCCTGTCCATGATGCAGCATCAGGGGTAACCGTAGCTGATAGTCCATGCTGTTGCAAACATTGTCGAACTGTTCATGCAGATGGTTGTTGTCTTGCAAATCCCCATCTGTTGACACAGGGATCAAGACGTGGCTGCACGATCCATTACAGCCGTGCGGATAAGATGACTGTCATCTTGACTGCTTGTGATACAAGGCTGTTAGGATCCAGAATGGTGTTCTGTATTGCCCTCAATAAACCGCAATTGCGACAGGGTACAATCCAACCTTTATCAAAATCAGAAACGGGATGGTACAAATTTCTCCTCCTTACAAGAGGCATCACAACAACGTTTCACCAGGAAACACCAGCCAACTGATGTTTGTGTATGAGAAATCGGTTGGAAACTTTCCTCATGTCAGCACATTGCAGGTGTTACCACCAGCACAAACCTTGTGTGAATGCTCTGAAATGCTAATCATTTGCGTATCACAGCAACTTCTTACTGTCAGTTAAATTTCGCATCTGTAGCATGTCATCTTCGTGGCATAGCAATTTTAATGGCGAGAGTGTATTTTGGCTGGTTAAACTGCCCTTATCAGATACATTTGGTATTCAGAGGCTACACCCTGCTTTAACTGATTTATTCTATATATATATGGTGTCTTTATAACCTTATACATCAAGCTATGAATGATAGTCAGTTACTTTCCAGTGCCTCAGAATACTGTATGAAGTATTCTGTACAGTAGGTACAGCATTTTGACGCAATGGTAAGTGAATGACTGTAATTTGTAGCTGGAAGTATACGATTGAAAGAACATCACATATATATTGAATAAGTCAGTTGAAGCAGGGATAGCCTCTGAATACCAAAGACACCTGGCAATGGGAGTTTAGCCAAAAGATGTATCTAATGAATAAATAAATAAATAACAAACATATTACAGTGTTATGGCCCATCTTATTATAATTAATTTTCACACAACTTTTTGCAGAAACTGACATAGTTGTGACGTAGTGGCATTATGAAGTTGGCCTGAAAAGAGACAATAAATTTGTTAGTTGGTGCAGCACTGATCTGAGATTAATAAATGTGCGAGTGACAGAACACTCTACATCCTTCTAGCAACACTCCACTAGGCTTTCACGGGATGCTCTCTTGTGCTTGTGTGATCTGCTGCTTTTATCTTGCTCACACTGCGAGACAAATCCTTGGATCCCTGCCAATGCCTGCTGAAGCCAGCCCAATGCTAGCTCAAAGCCGAACACCTCTAGAAGCTGCCAGGGCCTGCTACTGGGCCACCATCACTGTTGCGATCTCGGACTGCTCCTCTTGGCTGCTGCCACTGCCTGGACCTGTCTCCGACTCACCATCACCATTGTAATCTCAGGCAACTCTTCCAAGCTGCCACCGTCGACTCCGCCACTGCATTGACTGGATCTCTCCCAGGCCTTCCTCATCACCACCAGGACCTGTGGCTCTCGCCATTGAAGCAAAGCCCACAACCACCTGCCTCTACTATAGAAACGAAACTTTCTTTGGTTTCTATAGTATGTCTGCCTAGGTGTGTTTGCGTCTGTGTAAATGTATATGTGTGTGTGTGTGTGTGTGTGTGTGTGTGTGTATTTGTTCACCTTCCTTTTCTTCCCCCAAGGTAAGTCTTTCCTGTCCCGGGATTGGAATGGCTCCTTACCCCCTTCCTTAAAACCCTCATCATTTCCTTTTCCCTCTCCTTCCCTTCTGCCTGACGAAGCAGCTATTTTTTATATATAATTTTTCCTGCTGGGAATTTTTCGTCTATAATACAATATAATAAGGACAGTTTACAACTCACTGCAAACATGTGACAATGAGCTGTGACAGGCACATAAAAAAGACACACACATAGAACACTTAAGCTATCAGCCATGGCCTTATTCAGAAAATAGAACATTCACACAATCTAACAAACATACAACAGAGTCACACAACCATCATCTCCAGCGGCCGCACGCCAAATCACTCTCCGAGGTGTGGAAACAGGGTAGGGGAGGGGAAGTATAAAGGCTGTCACAGTGGTGAGTATGGATATGGCACAGCCTTGCAGAACATGTTTGTATTAGATGGGAGGAACGAGATGCAGCTTAAGAATGGAGTGGGGAGACAAATGAAGGGAGCAAAAAAAAAAAAAAAAAAAAAAAAAAAAAAAAAAAAAAAAAAAAAAAAAAAAAAAAAAAAAAAATTAACACAAATCAAATGTACATGTAACCCCACCCCCCCTTACACACACACACACACACACACACACACACACACACACACACCACTCAGCATAGGAGAGGTTTTGGATAGAGAGGTAGGAATTATTATAGGTTGAGGCCTGGATAATTTATGGATCAAAAGATGTACTGTAGGGATAATTCCTATTTGTGCAGTTCAGAAAAGCTGGTTATGAAGGTGGGATCCAGATGGCTCAGGCCATCTGGATCCTCCAGCATACCCGAATCACTCTTATTATGAACCACATATTATTTAGGAAATAAAACAGAGTGAGGATACATGGTTACTGAAACCACTTTTGTAAGGTTTTATATTATTAGCTTAACTTGGTATTCTAAATGCACACTTCTTTAGAATACAAAGAACATACACAGTGGCGTAGCTGTATCACCAAGGGCCCTGGGGCAAAAATGACATTGGGGCCCTCTTTAAACTAAAACTATACAGATACAAAACTACTTCACCATCAGCTTCTTACCGCCCATTGTAAGACATAATAAGGCAAACCTAAATACTACTAACTATTAAGTGCGGTGCACCAGATAATTTTTAATCGTACGCTCTAATATAACTGTGTAAGTTTGTTATGCTTTCAAGCAAAAATTAATCGGTGGATTTGGATGAAATTTTGCAGAGGAATAGAGTTCCACCTGGGTAGGACACACAGATATACCCCATGAGATAGTTTTGGAAGTTGCTCCAAACTAGGCGAATGAAGTTGCAGGCAGAAGCTTCACTGATGACGCGCCGATCAGTAATCCAATTCACCTATCCACTATCCATATTTTCTCTTCTTCTTGTATAAATTTCAGACTGCAATTGGTTACAGTAGTTAATTGGGATTTATAATTAAAGAGCACTCCCTTGGGGGTATTCACTACACAAAGAGGAGTTAGTATAACAATACTGTTCTGTAATAATACGCTATAGAGACTTAATATTCAAATGTGGTCACACCGTGTATTGTCAAACACACTGCTCGTAATTCAGTGCCATTGACTTATTTCGCAACTCCGACTTCAATCGATAACATGCTAATAGTTACACGGTACAATTCTTAGCGGACAAGCAATAGACCTTGTTATGGTTATATACTGAGGTGGGAATAATTTTGGATTTCACTTCGTGCCTATGAGGTTTGTTGGCCTGGGGTAAAGTCTAAGATCCTTCATTCAAGTAAAATATTATATAGAGTAGAACGTCGATTATCCAAAGTAATTGGGAGACATGGATATTCGAAAAACCGGTTTGTACAGATAATCATACTGTACACTTCTATTTATCAATAAGAAGTTTATACAGTATTTGGAGGCGCGCGATCCTTCACACTGCACCGAGCAGCACGCCGCAACACTTTGAAGTCTCAGCTGTTGCTGTGAGCAGCTTTGATGTTACCGCTACTTCTGCAGCTGCACCGACTGAAGTGTGCCAATTGTTGTACACAGTGAGTGGCGGCCCCAATAGGAAGCTTTACTCCGCCATGCGGTGGCCGAATGCAGTTACTATTGGAAACTTGGTGGGGGGGTAGGGATAGGTGTTGGACGTTAGGGTGGGAGAGTAAAGAAAAAAATTAAAATATTCGATGCTCTATTGCAATTTTCTCCGGAGGCAGCTCACGAAGGCCGAGGGGCCCCTTAAGCTCGGGGGCCCCGGGGCACTGCCCCGCCTAGCCCTATGATAGCTACACCACTGAACATACACCTACTTTTTTTACTATTGTATTTCATAAGATTATGGTATAGGAAAGAAGACATTGAAAGTATGCTAGCAATCCACTGGCACCAGATCGTATAGATTTCATTACTGTGCTTGCTCTTTGTGGTAAACAATTTATACGAAATTTATTTATTTTATTCTGTTTTCAAAATTACAAGCAGATGCCTCATGATTGTTGCTGTATTCCATGCCTTCAATTTTTCACAAACTTGTATGATTCCTATACATTTCAATAAATCAGTCAAGGAGTACTCTAGGACACTGGTGTATACATGATATTTTAAAATTAATTATTTAGATGCCAACAATAAATGCTAGCTTCAACAAACAGCTGACCCAAACATGTTTTATGTGCCAATTTTATGGCGATCTCCTGTCCATATACTTCAACTTGTCTGTGCAGATGTGGTTCTGGCCCAAAGATTTGAGCAATTTCCCCTCAAACCTTCAACTCCAAATTCCACATTTGAGCACATCTAATATCTGTGAAAATCTGCTGTCCACATGGAGTGATCTCTGTGGTGTCTGCAGATATTTGTACAGTAGATGGTTACATTTGGACCAACTTTTATTAGGGAAGACTGATAATGCCAGCATTGTCTTCCAGGCCACAAACTGCAGCTCAGTCCATAGTTATATTGTTGAACTTCTTGTGAAGGAATTTGGGGATGGTACAGTTAGATTGAAGGTGATGAAACTGCTAAAATTTATACAGAGGAAGGTGGGTGGTGAGAGTACTTGAAGTTGGAACTAGGTAATACCAAGTTCAGTGCTTTTAGCTGTCTGTGTTTCAGTAGAATGGCTTACAGAAATTCAGTTGATGAAGTGAATGAATAAATCAAAGCACTCTCTTGAGAAACACAGCAAAGTTAAACCACAGTTTGGTGCTAAACTGAAGTGAGTGAGTGTGTGTGTGTGTGTGTGTGTGTGTGCGCGCGCGCGCGTGCGCGCGCACAAGCGTGCGTGCATTTATACATATGTGTGTGTACTGTGCTTGAGTGTGCAGTATCCTTTTCTGATGAAGGCTGCAGCCGAATATTAAGTTGTAGAAGCGTAACCATCTTTTCTACATGCTAGCCTGTAGCTTAGTGATCATCTTTATGGTGAGTTGTGACCCACCTTCATTGTATTATTGATATTCCAACAAGAACTTTCCATTGATTCTAAGGCTGCAGCCGAATATTAAGTTGTAAGAGTGTAACCATCTTTTCTACATGCTAGTCTGTGGCTTAGTGATTATCTTTATGGTGAGTTGCAACCCACCTTCATTGTATTATTGATATTCCAACCAGAACATTCCATTGATTCTTTCGATAAGCTATAAAAATTGTCTCTGTTAACAATCTTGAAACAATTAAAATTGTATAAATCAGGACAGATTTAATAGCTATGAAGAAACTTACATTACAGTAGATATGTTCACTAGAATAGAAATGTCATTGTAAAGGATGATTCGTTCTACTGAGTACAAACGGTAGGAATTAATCTGTGAGGCAATTCAGAATAAAAAGATCTAATGAAATTATGTCTGGGAATGCAAAGTTTCCATGCTAGAGACCAATTAGTTAATCAAACTTTGTTACAGTGACTGCAGTCCAATATGCACTGTACTATGCTGCCACAGTTACAGTAGGCATGTTACCCTCCTAGAAGGTGGTACTGTTTCTCACTGGTTTATTCACCAGGCAACCATAATTCCAGCATTTATGTGATCCATCCTATTCACAGATGAGGCCATCCTTACATACAGTAGTATCCACAACTTTCATAATTCTCATCTTTTGGATAGTTTGCAGAAACCTCATGGTATGGTGACAGCAAATGATTAGCATCGGTGCAGCCCAACAATGTGGGCTGGGATAATTGGAGTCATTATTTTGGGTCCAGTCTTCCTTCAACATCACCTAACAGACCAGAACTATCGGTGTTTCATATAGTTGACTTTTCCAACGATGCTGGAAGAAGTGCCAATGATGATTCAAAGGCTGCTACTTAATGGTGCTCTGACTCAATTGACTGATAATGTCCAGACTGTAACAATTGGATATGTGCACATCCATCCCCTTTTCTTTGTGATTCAATCCTAAAAATCTCTACAGTCAATAGAAAAGACAACATCACTTACATAATTATAGTTAAACCTCATGGAAACACTTCTGACAAACATCTATTAGTGTAGCCTCCTATTCTAAAACTTCCACAAAGAAGGGCTTCTCATATTTTACCTCAACTTTGATTTTTAACATAGCTATCACAACAAAATATTCAGACTATAAATTGACACATCATAAACATGAGATACATGTAATTTGATTGAAACCTCAAAGTTACATGCACAACAAGTAGGCATTTATTATGCAGTTACCAAAACAACAATGAAACCTAATACTTCATAAGAACCATTGTGAAGTACTGCTAATGAATCAAATAAACACACACACAAACAATACAGAAAACACAACAGAAACATGTAAATAAATATATACAAATACCTACCTCAAATCAACATAAAATCAGATCAAACACAAACTACATAACTGCACCATAATACACTTTCCCAAATACTATTTCATCTGATAATACACACAAACCTTATTTCCATTTTGGATAAATTAGCAAAATAACATAAAATATTGAATCATCTGATAGTGTCCATTTGTCGAAATCAAAATAAACATTATAACTACTGGAAGCCTAAAAACTCATTTACAAGCTGAAAACACAACACACACAAGCTAAATAAGAAACTGAAATATTTAATTTGTACTGATAATTCCTGACATATTTCTTTTATTTTTGACTACCTAAAAATTTTCCATAATGTTAAAACGTATTTAATCTGAGAGGTTTGTTATTATGAGTAGTGGCAGAGGCCATCTTAGTCATTTCATGATGGAACATTGTATGGAGTAGTTGACTCCATGGTGGGACATGAAAAAGTGTGGTTGACTTTATAGTGTAATGTAGAACAGATAAGTTGATTTTTTTGTTGAGGTCAAGATATATGATATTTTGGGAGATATGTAGTGGTGAATGTATTTTTTTAATAAATTATGAATATTTATGAATAAATAAAATGATGAAAAGGAAAATGCATTCAACACATTATTTAAAATGTTTATTAACATATGAAATTAATGAAGAAAACACAATGAGTCTTTACCAGACTACACTGGCCTGACAACCAATGCTAAGTACAGAAGTATTTTATTTTAAATGATTAATTCTGTGGACTCTTCTGGCACAGTCTTTTCTTCAAAGAACTCTTCCACCAAATACTATATAGTATTGTAGACGAAGGTAAAAGGTTCACTAAGAGACACAAAATGATGAGGCGTATCACTGGACACATCTCAATTGTCACTTCTCTGACTGATGGATGGGACTACGAGGACAAGTTACATGGCCTGCTCATTCACATGATATCACTCCTTACTATTTCTTATTACAGGGCTACCTCAAAAGTATCATGTATGCAGGGAGCATTCCAGATGTGGATACACTGGAACAGTGCATTCATGCTGCATTTGACACTGTTTGAATGCTGACTGGGGGTTGTGAATGTGTGAGACAGAATATGCTATGGGACGTACACACATTCATTGAGGCACAAGGAAACCATTTTCAACACATACTAACTGTGTCTGCATAGTGCAAGCACTTATTACAGTGCAGTTTCTGTAACAAAGGATGACTGGATAAATGGCCTCTGGCATGTAAACCATGCATTTGGGACATTTGCAGTGTAAACAGACTGCGATCAGTTAAACATAGTTAGTGTGAGATGATGTGTGACAGCACTATGGATATAAGTTCTACAAATTGGAGAAGACTGCAATGGAGACCCATGGAATGTTGCTGCAGATATACAGGAGTAAAGTCGTGAGCAGAAAATATGTTTATGAATGGTTTAAACACTTTCATAAAGGGAAGGAAACAACTGAGGATGAGGCATGTTCAGGTCAGGCATTGACAAGCAGAATCCCAGAAATGATGGACAAAGTGCAACAAATGTTGGCAAGATAGGCAGTGGATTCTGTCATTGATTGTGAGGGAATTGGTCACTAACAAGGACAATGTGCACCCCATGTCCGCAATGATCTGAGTAAGAAGAACATCTGTTGTTAATTTGTACCATGCAACCTCACTGACAAGCAGAAAGCAAAACAGAAATTTCTGGTGATTTCATTTCCATATGTGAACAGGATCAATTACTTTTGAACACCATCATAACACAGTAGGTATGAAACCTGATGCTTCCAGTTCGATCTGGAATCAAAATTGCAGTCGATGTCTTGGTGTTCACTGTCTCTTCCCATGGCAAATATAATAAATAAATAAAAAATAATAATAATAATTTGAAGGTGAAAACACTGGATCCTTTTCTTTGACAACAGCAGCATCATCCACAAGAAATTTGTCCCTGCAGGTCAAACCATCAATGCTGCATTTTACCAGTCCATTTTAAACCAATTGTTACACAAGAATGGAAAAAAGAATAATGTTCCACGACAATGCTCCTGCATGCTGTGCTATCCGTGTGCGCCAATTTCTGGTGCAGAAGACAGTAACTGTTCTTGAACACCCTCCATACCCCCCAATTAGGCTCCTATGAATTTTTCCTGCAGTCATACTTGAAGGTGGCCATGTAAGGTGAACATTTTGCAGAGGTGAATACCATCAAAGATCATGTGACAGCCATTCTGAGATCAATTCACAGGAGGCCTTTGGTGATAGTTTCCTGAAGCTGTACAAATGTTGTCAAAAGTGTGTTGTAGCAGGTGGTGACTTTTTGAAGAGTGAAAAAGAACATTTGTTTGTATCTTTTTTTTTTTTTTTGTCTGACAGCATTCACCATGTAGTTCTTCTCCTGGGTAGAGTTTTTTTGATCATTTGATATTAAATATGGAGATACAGACAACTGTTTTCTAATTTCCAATATTTATGAGTTATCTTTACATCCTTCACCTCTATGTGCATGACGTTTACATCTACTATGTAGTATACACTGATCTCATTGTCTGACATATGTTGCAGCATTGAAACTCCTGGCAGAAGATCTTACAAACCTCGCTTTTCATGATTCCTTGATGTTTAGCTTTTTCTGTTTGATTCCTTCCCTATAAATGTAAACTTCACAACTGCCTTTTTGCTCTGAATATATTATTCACTGGGAAACTGACCTACTATTCAGTTCTTTATTATTATTTTTCTTTGATTTTAGACTTTCATCGATAATCATACACTTAATAGTTTCAGTTTCTTTTCTCTCACTGTGATAGGTTGTTATAAATGAAAATTGATAAGGGGGGGGGGGGTGTTCAACAGTTCAAAAGGCTGTATGAGCACATCAAACAACAAATGAGATTTATTATTTGCTGGCAATGTTGTTCCTACAAGGCATATTTTGGAACCCATTTTTGAAAAGTATAATTTGAAGAAAGAAATTAATTACACACTGAACTTTTGAAAAATAATATATACATGTGGCTCCTCCAATAAAGTAATTCATTAGACCATACAAATAAACCAGATGTGCTTATTGTCAATGAATACATTGCTAATGCCAAAAGTTTTAAACCGTTGCTAACTTACAATTGCACCAATCAATTTGAAAATAGGATCCCAAAAGTGCCAAATAAGAAATCCCATCAGGCCATCACACAAGCATAATTACATCACAAAGGAGATGAAACACAACAGCTAATCACTATCATAGTCATCAAATGATAATAACACATGTGTTTATTATACAATTGGTACTGTGTTGCTACACTAATTATTGTACTCATGACAGTTGAAGTAACATACACAGTATATATTTATGCAACTCAAGATACACAAAAATATCTGATTCTGTATGTACAAATAAAAATATTATGTATCTTAGAGTATAGGAACATGAAATTTAGTTTCCATAACGTACAATTACAAATAAGCTCATTTGATTCCACAAATTGTAACGGAAAACATAAAGAATTTGATTATTAAATGAAGATGTTCACCAATTATTTTTCTACAGTTGATGTAGTTGCCTTAATTAAAATTTTATATTCTATCACAACAACAACTAAATAAAGTTCTCCAGAATTAAATTCAGTCTCCATTTAGTACAAACAAAAATATTCCTTACATACCTCTTAGTTGACAAATTAATGAAGTTCTACCAATGCAGTTTTATTGACTATCCTAATTTGTGGCAGAAGATTAAATACTGTTATTTACCTCCACATATCTGACACAACTTCAAATTTTCTATAAATTGAACACTAACATTTTTCTTAACGATTATTAATTTATATGTGAACAGTCAAGTATCCACCAATAAAATAATGTTTCTGAATTGTATAGAAACAATTGAGGCATATGAAACATGGTACACATTATTTGTATGTCTAGAGATTAATGGAAACCACAACAAAATAGCTGCATTACACCTTTTATCAAGCATCTTCATTATTATTCATTTTGTTTACAAATTTATACAATGTGATATGTATGTTTTAAATACAAATTTAGAGGCACAAAGCATATGTAGAATCATTTTGATCATCATTTCCCTGAAACGTTTTATCAAATTTAAACATCTGACATATGATGGAACCTGCAGATGTCAACATTGAATGTATTGGTGAGGACAAGGAGCTACCAAAGGTGTTAATAAGATAGTTTTGTACGTTATTTAGATGTCAATTAAGGCACATATTAGCACCATGGAAAAGGTTTCATATACGTAGGCATAATTTCTCAGTACTTAATTACGACATACCTTACCTTAAAATACGCGTTTTGCAAATGTATTTCAAGCGGCGTAACATTTAGGCTGCCGGCTTTTGTAATATTGAAGTATGAATAAAAAATCCACCAAATACGGCACATTTGCTTCAGATCGCCTGAATTGGAGGCTGCGCAAGGCGATGTTCATTTGTTGCTGACCACGTGATTATGTGGCTAGCGAATCACAGCACAAAGAAGAGTATCGTCGTCGGCCAATGGTAACCAAACCTCACCGCCGCGCAACATGCGAATAAGAATTTTTGACGTTGGAAATTAAATATGTGGTAATGTTTTTATATACGAAACCGCACAATGGTTACAGGATGTGAAAATTAACATCTTAACATGAATTTTCAATTATTTCATTTTCGAAATCTTCGATTACACTTTCAGACAGACGATAAAATAAATAAAACAAGCTATACCTGCTCTATGGTTGACAGGTTCTTGTATATATTCTTGTCCGGTCAGTAACAGTATTTGGCCTCGTAAAATGAAGATTTACAATTACTTGATCACTGTTTCGTACAGATCATAGGGTAAATAAAACATGCTATACCTACTCTATGGTTGACAGGTTCTTGTATGTACCCTTGTCCGGTCAGTAACAGTTAATGGCCTCGGAAAATGAAGATTTGGAATTAGTTGACGACTGTTTCGTACATGTTATATAAGTAAAACGTGCTACAGTACTTTGTAGTTGAGAGGATAAAGTGATTTTAAATCTTCATTTTACGAGGCCAGTTACTGTTACTGACCGGACAAGGGTACATACAAGAACCTGTCAACCATAGAGTAGGTATAGCATGTTTTATTTACCATGTGACCTGTACGAAACAGTGATCAAGTAATTCTAAATCTCCATTTTTAAGAGGCCAATTACTGTTACTGTCCGGACAAGGGTACATACAAGAACCTGTCAACCATAGAGCAGGTATAGCTTGTTTTATTTATTTTATCGTCTGCCTGAAAGTGTAATCGAGGGATTTCGAAAATGAAATAATTGAAAATTCATGTTAAGACGTTAATTTTCACATCCTGTAACCATTGTGCGGTTTCGTATATAAAAACATTACCACATATTTAATTTCCAACGTCAAAAATTCTTATTCGCATGTTGCGCGGCGGTGAGGTTTGGTTACCATTGGCCGACGACGATACTCTTCTTTGTGCTGTGATTCGCTAGCCACATAATCACGTGGTCTACAACAAATGAACATCGCGTTGCGCAGCCTCCAATTCAGGCGATCGGAAGCAAATGTGCCGTATTTGGTGGATTTTTTATTCATACTTCAATATTACAAAAGCCGGCAGCCTAAATGTTACGCCGCTTGAAAGACAATTGCAAAACGTGTATTTTAAGGTAAGGTATGTTGTAATTAAGTACTGAGAAATTATGCCTACGTATATGAAACCTTTACCAGCACCATATTACTAGTATATGTACTGTAGTTGTCAAAGTTATCATAATATAATTTCACCATATTAATTTATTTAGGCCTACCCTTTTTACATATGAAGGCATAATCAATTTTGAAAGCTATGGAAACTTGTAACATAGTAGTTTAATGCACTCACATTCCTGCCTGCTTACCATTAACTTTATTTACCAGAACAATACCTTATACAATGTTCCGATCTCTTTCAAGAACATTTTTTCACAAAGTGACTTATCAGTTGATGTCCCTCCTTTTCCGTTTCCATTGTACACTTTTATCCATATCAGTTTTTGCTATTAATTATAATGCTTACTGTATACATCAGACCTTTCATCTGGACACCGCTCTCAGGTTCAAGCACCAAGCTGTCACTTCTAATTGGGATACATCCTCTATAGAAATATTACTTGGCAGTTTAAGCTACAGCTCGTGTTCCTTTTGCCTTATATAAGCTCTAAGAATATTGATATTGGCCCTACTGTATATGGTAACTCGATGATAACTTCAAGGAAACTGAGATCACACATCACTGATGGATTCTGCTGTTGGCAAACTCACTGTTTCTCATTGTCAGCGGCTAATAACTAATTCCACAGAAAGTATACACAGTATACTTACAGACCTCTGGTGATCTAAGGGGGAACTTAGTAGTTGGGGTTTAGACAAGAAACCTATGTTTGGAAATGTATGATGCATTGTAAAATAAGTTTGAAGATTGGATAACTTTCAAATTTCTCAAATCATTCATGTGACAGAGACAATCAGCTCTGTCCTTTGTGCTCTACAGGCAAGGGCAGTGTTTTGCATAATCTTCTTCACTACTGTTCTGTGATGAAGGATGTTCTCTTGAAAGTCGAGAGTGTGGTGCATCAGTAAAGCTCTACATTTAAGTCTCCTAGTTACAAATATCCCACTTGTATGCCGCAGTCATAATTACAACAGTGGCTGAAGACAAAGCCTATTCTCAATTTCAGAGTGTATTATGAAGTGAAAAAATTCTAAAGTGATCCAATAATTAAGCAGAGTTTACATCCAAACAGTACAGTTTTAGGCAGGATTCTATGTCAAATCTTTATCTACTAAGCAGCATCTACAATCCCCAGAAGCCTTTATTAGGAATTCCGAACCATACTGTATGTACTGAAAACAAATTAGCTCAAGACACAATGTGTGACAGGCTTAAGGGATCCATCATAGTGATTTTCCATACAGCCATAGCTGTTCATAGCGTCTCAATATCACCAAACTGCCTCCTTATTTTTTTCCACTATGTTTTAATTATATCAAATGCAAAAGTTAATGTTTAATACGCCTACTCTCTTTAGCAATTTCATCGTTAACGACACTGATCTTCATGATGGCAATTACATACCAGTACATGAACGTTCCAAAAACACGCATTGACTCTTCCAAAGTTTTAAGGTTCAAATAATTCAGATGGTAAGATAATCCTGAACTGAGTGTTTTGAAAAAAGCGACAAGTGGCTGGCATTAATTGTTTCTAGCAATAGGTACGTCTAGGGCAAGAAATGATATATGTATGCAACATAGCTACATACCGGTAACTGAAAAATGCGTAATTACATAACAAAAACCTTACCGGTTACAACCTGTCATATTACTATATAATCGCTAAAGGGACACCACAAAATTAACTGTTCGATCCCCAAAGTTCGGAAAAGAAGAAAAAAACTACTAAAGGTGTTAAGTATGTGATACAATATTCATTAATAAACGGCCGTAGACTTGTAGGCTGTGTTTCTTGAAATTTTCCTGGACAGTAAAATATTAACCTACCTACATAATCTTTCAGCCGGACGCTCGGGCGTACTGGGGGTTAAAATGCAGTTTGTGTCGCCGGTTGCTACTTTACGTGCATGTAGCGGAGAGATGAATGACGGGAGAGTAAGGCAGGCAATCACGAATGCCGTCCAATCACTCAAAAGTTTTTGGTTTTGTAAGCAATTCCGTGCTTAGGGATAATATTTTTTCACGAGTAATATAATATGGCGCAATTGCCACCAGTACTAGTACGTGGATCGTAAAAGAACAACGAAAACCAGTCTATACGTGGGTGTAAGAACTTGTTTTATGTGGGCCTAATGAAAAGTAAAACTAAACGCGTTCATTCTGCAATAACTTACTTGCAAACTGTTAAAAAGACTGTGTCCAGTCAAAACTACGTAATTAAAAATAAAAGAAAAAACTGCTATGCCTTCACCAATGTAGTGACTGGTTCTCGGTGTGCTATGTTTTAACATATTATCTAGCGATTTCTTCTCCGATGAAAATGCAATCTATAATTTTTATTTGCTCGTCGGCCCCAGAAGATCACCAATGGTTAATGGCGGGAACTCAAATGACCAATTGCAAGGCATATATAGGCAGCCGATGAGATTCGTTGTATGTTTCTGTCATCAAAACCGTAATCTTTCATTTACGAGAATAGTCAGTTTACTGGACGGAGAAGGAATACAATAATTTATCAACCACAGAACAGGAGCGGCATTAATTAATTTCCTCGAATTTCTAGGGCAATGTTTCACGAGGATAGCTGATTTATTGACCGGACAAGGGTAGCTACATCGAGAACCTGTCAACCATAGAGCAGGAACAGTATTCAATTTCATTATGCTGCTCGTTTCACTCGCAGCAATAATATTTACACTGTTCCTCGTCAAAAATATTAAGACAGTTTCTACGAATGTTTTTACCGTTACCAACATCTATATGTCAGCCAGCAGCCGGCGACATGTTAACTGCATTTTAACACATCTGCGATTTTATTAATTCTCGCTTCAATATTTTTGTAATTGACACAGTACTATGGTCTTGAGTAAAGGATAATTTAAGAAACTTTGGGACTCGACCTGAGTGATATATATCGATCTCGCCGCATATCGAACGAGTGAAGGTCTGAGCGACGATTTTGAATGTTGTTTTGCGCGGTGGCAAGGAAATGTAGCATAATGTGATGTATACTCTTTTTCGTCGTGAACAAGACATTACATATATTATTGCTATCCGTCACAAGTGTGTGTGTGTGTACGTTGTTGGCATTGCTGGGTAAGTGTAGAGTGATTATAATGGAATGTCGACATCTAATAGTTTTCGTGGTGTTTATTAATTCCGAGATTGTATTCTTGCAGTAAAATCTTTGATTTGATATATCAACTAATCACGAGAATCAAATCTACGTAGTCTTTTACATGTGGATGGAGCATAAAGCTGTACGAGAAGTGTACCGTACAGATGTAGATTACAGTACCTTTTCGAACTGTTCTACACGAAAGGTAAGAAAATAAAATAAATTAGAAAGGTGCTGTCTCTAACGAATGAGGTAAGTAGTAGTACTGCTTCCTTGTACTGAATTATAATTTCAAATTTGTCTTTTGTCCTTTACTTCCACTATACCCCAACCATCGATCTACTGTTATTCGATCCATATATATACCGCGCGCAGTGAGAGCGAAACTTATCGCTCTGGCTTCGATTCTCAAGGTCTTTAGAAATTACTAGTAAGGCCGGGTCCACACATTGGAACCGACGTTGGCGACAGCAATGTTCGTCCAATGTATGGATCGGTGAAATAGCATTGGAACCAACGTTAGCTCCTACGTTGCTACGGATTCGTTGCTTGTCGGTATCTTGACCAAACATCAAAGGACATTGGGCCAATATGGGTACGTCGTCCACACATTGGCGCCAACATTTCATTCTATCTTTGTCGTCTGCTCGTTCGTCCTTCGTCGCCGTTTATTTTAAAGTTTCAAAATCTCTTTTTATTAAATGTTAGAACTGTATCAGAAGGTGATTCACTCGTGAAAGCAACAATAAAAATCGAAATGTCACGTCAAAACTTGGGCGCGATTAGTGAAATTAAAAACTTTTTAGACTTGTGACACAATTACTGAATGCAGTTTTTAAAATTAACAGTTCCTAATGTTTCCTGTCAAGTTTTACACATATGCTTTGCAAACTTCAAGCACTACATGCGTTATCAATTACATCGTTATTTTAAAAAGGAAGTGTAGACTTCTAATACTGTCTACTGTAGCAAGAAGTCGAAACGTCAGTACCAAAAGAACTTTAGCAGGTATAGCATCCCTACAAAAGTACTTTTCTTTTTTTAAGTTGAATCATTTAAAATAGCAGGTGTAAGTTTTAATAATGTGTATAGATTACTTGTACCATATTTTAAAACTTACTGATTTCGTAATTAATGTTCGGTAGGAAGTGATACAACACACCCCATCATCTTCTTCATATGTTTCCTCTTTAGTTTGCAAAGATAAAATGTCATTATTCCCGCTCAGAACCATTAATGCTTGGGTCGTGATTTTGTGCGTCAGATATGTTTATGTTGGCTCTCAAAGAATTCAACTGAATGTTGGCTCCCAGTGTGGGCGCTGTCGCAAAAATATTGGCCAATTTGTTGTTGTTGGGTGTTTAAAGGAGACTTAACTTCTGGGTTATCAGTCCCTGGCCAATGTTGGCGTCAGCGTTGGTACAAATGTGTGGACGCGGATTAAACGCCAAACTCTCATACATCAGAGATAACAATGACAGAAACAACTTCATTTTTGTTTGAATGAAACAAGGAGGTTCCAAACTGAGTCAGAGTATGGCAGAGATAGCATTCTTATGTAGTTGGTTATGGCTGCTTTTGTGTGTGTAGTCGCGAGGTGTTAAGAGTAGTATGTTAAACGCAAACCAGTGTACGTGTTTGTATCTTTGTCAGAAATGACACTAGAATACGAAGAAAAAAAATATAGTACTTTAATGTGCTGCTCCCACATCAGCCTGTCACGTGTTTACATGAAATTCGAAACAAGAAATAAGAAATTATTTATTACGTAGAGACTGACGGAAATTTATTTGTCAAACTACAACACGGTGAATGATGCAAAATAGATGAATCGGCAGGCGCCCTGCAATTCTATGGTGAGAGAGCATAGGTCTAAATCCAGAATGTACAGAAACAAAGAGCTAAATTACTGTCATGTATCTACTATGTTATCTCTGACACATACACACTGACTTCACAATATTGTGTAACGTCATTTTAAAACGTTATAAGCTATTTATCTTGTGAATGTTACGTTATCAGCTGAAATATCATAACAAGAATTAATAATATCCTGCATCTATACTCGAAACGCAATGGACTGACTAGTCTTGCACGAGATGCACACTTTAAAGAATGTCGTGTCGAGAGTACTGGCGGAGCAGCAAAGTTCTTCATCTTTACCATGAACAATATGAGAAACTAGAGGAGCACATAATTTTGAGCATGAGCTTAGTTCCATCACTTTATAACCCAGCACAGTAATGTAGCAGAAAACTTCCTGAAGATTGCAATTTTCATTAATGATTCTACTGTAGAATGAGATTGCGTTTTCACTTGCTCAGTATTTATGTCTTGCGCAATAAGAAACTTCTAAACTTTTAGACTTAAATTATAAAAGATCAGTGTTCTTGTTAACTACAGTCATTCGAAATTTTCAGCCACATTTCTTGGGAGACTGTTCCTCTCTTGTTGTCCAACCGTGAGATCTTGAGCACCTGATACTCTCACTGTGGGATTGGAAGGGGAAGTTTTTGATGTATGAAACACCACGAGAAACTGATTAGTGTGGTCCTAACAGCTTGTGATTTGAGCAGACGACTTCGGGCATTCCTGAGAATGAGCATCAAATTCTTAAACGTGGTTATGATGGGAGCACAGTTACTTTGAAGAATTGCCAACAGCTTAAATTACTGCTAATGTGCGACTCGTTATTGTCAGTTAGAAATGAAATATTGATTTCCAGCCACGAATACAATTTCTCAAAATACACGGTTAAAGATCCTCTGCCTGATGCGTAAGTTTGTCCTTAGATATTTTCAGTGCTCTGTGGGCATGGATTGATGATATTTGTATCTCTGAGAAGCTACTCACGGGAAACAAGAAGCAGCTTCCGTTTTCGTGGAGTGCTAATGATGAGTTTTAAACAAGGTTCATCCAGATAATCCATTATAATGGCTGTATAAGTGGAAATACATCACGGGAGACATATGCAGCACAAGGAGCTCTGTGAGTTGGCGGTCGTGTCCGGGAAGATGTGTCGATTCTGGCGGCGGCGCAGCTGCAAGGGCGACACGGTGGCGGGCCTGTACTCTTGCGGCCACCTGACTTGGCTGCTGCTGGAGGATGAGGAGGTGGCGTACGGGGTGGCGGCGTCCAGCGCGCGCGGACACCGGGACAGGTCGCACCGCCTGCCCGAGACGTGCACCGCTGCCTGCTCCCTGCACCAGCCCGCTATCAGCGACAGCCACGCGTCTGCAAGCATGTCAACAAAGTACAGGTTACACTCTGTATGTGCCTCATCAGTTATTTCTTATACCTCGCAAGAAAAAATAAGGGTGATCTGAAACTAAGGTTACAAGGCTGACCTTCGCCGAGTTTGGACTGTCACAGAAAAAATAGTAGTGTGCGGTAATTCTGGTACGTGTACTTGGCATTTGTTCAGAGTTTCAACCACGCTTGACTTACAACGCTAGGTAATCACTAGAAATGGGCAAAATATGCTTCAGGCCATTAAAATTACTACACCACGGAGATGACATGCTAAAGACGCGAAATTTAACCGACAGGAAGAAGATGCTGTGATATGCAAATGATTAGCTTTTCAGAGCAGTCACACAAGTTTGGCGCCGGTGGCGACTCCTACAACTTGCTGACACGAGAAAAGTTTCCAACCGACTTCTCATACACAAACTGCAGTTTACCGGCGTTGGCTGGTAAAAAGTTGTGATGCCTCGTGTAAGGAGGAGGAATGTGTACCATCACGTTGCCGACTTTGATAAACGTTAGATTGTAGCCTATCGCGATTGCGGTTTATCGTATTGCGACATCGCTGCTCGCGTTGGTCGCGATCCAATGACTGTTAGCAAAATACGGAATCGGTGAGTTCAGGAGGGCAATACGGAACGCCGTGCTGGATCCCAACGGCCTCGTATCACTAGTATTCGAGATGACAGGCATCTTACCTGCACGGATCGTGCAGCCACATCTCGATCCCTGAGTCAACAGATGGGGACGACAGCCTTTTGCACGAACCATTCGACTACGTTTACAGCAGCATGGACTATGAGGTCGGAGACCATGGCTGCGGTTACCCTTCACGCTGCATCATAGACAGAAGCGCCTGCGATGATGTATGCAGTGATGAAACTGGGTGCAACGAATGGCAAAACGTCATTTTTTCGGATGAGTCCAGGTTCTTTTTACAGCATCATGATGGTCGCATCCGTGTTTGGCGACATCGCGGTGAACGCACAGAGGAAGCATGTATCCGTCATCGCCATACTGCCGTATCACCCGGCGTGATGGTATGGGGTGCCTTTGGTTACACGCCTCGGGCATCTCGTGTTCGCATCGACGGCACTTTGAACAGTGGCTGTTACATTTCAGAAGTGTTACGACCCATGGTTCTACCTTCATTCAATCCCTGTGAAACCCTACATTTCAGCTGGATAATGCACGACCGCATGTTGCAGGTCCTGTACGGCCCTTTCTGGATACGGAAAATGTTCGACTGCTACCCTAGCCAGCACATTACCCAGATCTCTCACCAATTGAAAACGTCTGATCAAAGGTAGCCGATCAACTGGCTCGACACAATACGCCAGTCACTGTTCTTGATGAACTGTGGTTTAGTGTTGAAACTGCATGGGCATCTGGATCTGTACACGCCATCCAAGCTCTGTTTGACTCAATGCCCAGGCGTATCAAGGCCGTTATTACGGCCAGAGGTGGTTGTTCTGGGTACTGATTTCTCAGGAACATGCACCCAAATTGCGTGCTAATGTAATCACATGTCAATTCTAGTATAATATATTTGCCCAATGAATACCCGTTTATCATCTGCATTTCTTCTTGGTGTAGCAATTTAAATGGCCAGTAGTGTAGTTCCATTTGCATAATCCTTCGAGATAGTTCTTATTGGACTAGTTTTGTGGTGGTATAGTTAGGCATCACACCCGGGCCGGCGTTCATAAAGCAAGCCATCCCTCATAAAGCCGCCAGCTTAGAAACGAGGCGTACGTCACGACATGTCATTAGAGAAGGCTTGAAACAACGCAATCGCTAGCTGACTAGCTGGCCACTGTCACTTAGCGCCCAGCCAGCCAGCTAGCGATCGCATTGTCGCAAGCCTTCTCGGATGACGTGACGTACTCGCCACGGCCTGCCTTTCTCGTTGGCCGTGGCGGAGGCTACAACGAGCGTGCCCGACGGGGCAGTGCAGTGAACCTCACCCTCCTCCTTCCCCGTGATCGAGCGCCCTCTTTCATTCTTCGATAAAGGACGCGATCATTGAGTGTTTCGTCCGCGCCTGCGTCACCCTAGCGTCGAAACTAGAAGAAGACCTTTCCTGCGTCCTTGGCCTATGAATTTATCTTTTCTTCATCCCGAAGGACATAACAATTTCGATGAACTGTACAGTTCGCTTTTCGAAAGAATTGAGGGGCAAAAAGCCAAGAACCAGTTTTCATAGGCGTAGCGTAGTTATTTAATAATGTTATATTTTCTTAAAAAAATAAATAACTTTGCCCCCTAACGAGAGTTGACCACCAAACAAGTTCTGTTTCTATTTCCTTCCGCGGCAGTGCTACGATTGCAGCTCCGATCATGCACGGCAGTTATTCTGACTCAAGGAGAAGACATTTTCAGATCGCTGCTGCCAACGTGTGCTTCGTATTGCTTTTTTTATAATGTCAGCCGTAATTAAAAATGCCGCCGCGTGTGAAGTCAGATCTGTGATTCGTCTTCTAAATGTGAAGAAAGTTAAGCGGTTACGGACAAAATGCTGTGAGTGATTCAATGGCTAGAAGATGGGCCAGACTGTTTAATGAAGTACGTGATCTACATCTACATACATACTCCGCAATTCACCGTAAGGTGCGTGGCGGAGGGTCCACTGTACCACTACTAGGCATTTCCTTTCCTATTCCACTCCCAAATAGAACGAGGAAAAAAAGAACGTTTATATACCTCCGTACGAGCCCTAATTTCTCTTATCTTGTCTTTGTGATCACCACGCGAAATGTTTATTAGGCGGCAGCAAGATCGTACTACACTCAGCTTCAAATTCCGACCCTCTAAATTTCCTCAACAGAAATTCACGAAAAGAACGTCGTCTTTCCTCCAGCGATGCCCAATTGAGTTGCCAGAGCATTTCCGTGTCACTCGCGAATTGGTCGAACCTACCAGTAACCTAGCTGCTCGCCTCTGAACTGCCTCTATGTCTTCCTTTAAACTGATCTGCTGTGGGTCCCAAACACTTGAGAAATACTCCCAAGACGTGGTCGTACACGCGTTTATATGCGGTCTCCGTTACAGGTGCAGTACATCTTCCCAAAATTCTCCCAATAAACCGAAGTCGGCTGTCCGCCTTACTCACAACTGTCCTTACATGTTCGTTCCATTTCATATCGCTCTGCAATGTTACGCCTAGATATTTAAACGACGCGACAGCATCAAGAAGCTCACTACTAATGCTGTATTCGAACATTATGGGATTGTTTTTCCTACTCATGCGCATCACCATACATTTTTCTACATTGGCAGCTAGCTGCCATTCTTCGCACCAACTAGAAATTTTGTCTGAGTCGTCTTGTATGCTATTACAGTCAGTTAAAGACGGCACCCTCCAATACACCACAGCATCATCAGCAATCAGCCGCAAATTACTACTTACAGTGTCCATCAGATCATTTATATAGATACAAATAATAGCGGTCCTATCACACTCCCCTGGAGCATGCCTGACGATACACTCGTCTCTGATGAACACTCGCCGTCGAGAACAACGTACTGCGTTCTATTACTTAGGAAGTCTTCCAGCCAGTCACAAATCTGTGAACCTATTCCATAAGCTCGTATCTTCGTTAGCAGTCTGCAGGGTGGCACCGCGTCGAATGCCTTTTTGAAGTCGAGAAAAACACAATCTGCCTGTTGCCCTTCGTCAATAGCTGTCAAGATGTCATGTGAGAAAAGGGAAGCTGAGTTTCATATGAACGATGTTTCCTAAACCCGTGCTGATTCATAGAAAGAAGCTTTTCCGTTTCAAGAAAATTTACTATAATCGAACTGAGAATATGCTCCGAAATTCTACATGAAACTGATGTCAACGATGTTGGCCTGTAATTGTGTGGGTCAGTTCTCTTTCGTTTCTTATACACTGGAGTCACCTGCACTTTTTTCCAATCACTAGGAACTTTGCAATGAATTAAAGATTCGCGATAAATGCAAGCTAAGTAGAATACTATTTGTAAACCAGAACTGGTATTTCATCCGGACCAGCAAACTTTTTCGTATTTAGCTTTCTCAGCTGCTTTTCCACAATGGAAATACCTATTACTATGTCCTCCATTTCGGAATTAGTACGCTAATCAAATGATGGTACATTTGTGCGGTCGTCCTGAGTGAAAGATTTCTTAAAGGTTAAATTTAGAACTTCGGCTTTCCGTTTTTGTTTTTTTTTTCTATTACTGCCGCGGAATGATCAACGAGTGACTGGACTGTGGGCTTTGACCCGCTTATCGATTTTACATAGGACCAGAAATTTTTAGGGTTCTCGGAAAGATCTTTTGGTAAGGTATGGCTGTGGTAATTATTGTAAGCTTCGCGCATCGATCTTTTTATAGACGCACGAATCTCTACTAACTTTTGCCTGTCATCATTTGCGTGTTCTTTTTTGAATCGAGAGTGCAACAGTCTTTGCTTTCTCGACAGCTTTCTAACACTATTATTATACCACGGTGGATCTTTTCCATCCTTAATCGTCTTTACTGGCACATATTTCTCTAACCTTTATTTACAATGCACTTAAATTTAGTCCACAATTCCTCTACGTCCATAGTCCCGGAATTAAACGATGCCCATTCATTTTCTAAGTGCGATCCTAACATTTGCTTATCGGCTCTTCCCAACAAAAACACGCTCCTAGCCTTCTTGATTGGTATATGAACTTTGGTCACCATCGACGCTATGACGATATCATGATCACTAATTCCTGTCTCTACACAGACATCGTTAATAAGGTCAGGCCTGTTCGTGGCTATAAGGTCTAAAATATTTCCATTGCGCGTGGGTTGCCGTTTTAACTGCTCAAGACAGTTTTCGGAGAACATGTCCAAAAGTAGCTCGCAAGACTGCTTGTCTGTACCGCCTGAAATGTAACTAGAGAGGTCCCAATCTATACTCTTAAGGTTGAAGTCTCCCCCGACTAATATTACATGTCCCGGATACCTATGCACTACATGGTGTAGACTTTCTTCGAATGATTCTAAAACTGCTACAGCAGCACTGGAGGGCCGGTAAAAACACCCAACTATTAACTTTACTTCTTTTAGATCTGTTATTCGTGCCCAGATAACTTCACAGTTACTTTCAACTTCGATCTCAGTAGAAACAATATCTTTGTCCATAGCGATGATAGATCTGATACAACTGGAGGAGGAGTGTTCAAGTGCACGACGAAGAACGAAGTGGACGCCTGTCTGTGGTTACTGATGAACTGGTTCAAACAATTGCAGAGAAGATTAGCACAACAATAATTTTACACTTAGTGCCCTTGCTATGGAAGTTCCGCAAATCTCAAGTTCACTAATTCATGAAATTGTTACTGAGAAATTGAAATTTCAAAAAGTTTGGTCACGTTGGGGACCCAAAATTCTTACTGAACAACACAAGAAATAACAGATGGACAGTGCACATCAGTTTTTGACACGCTATAATGAAGGCGATGGTTTTCTTTCTCGGGTATTCACGGGGGATGAAACTTGGCTATCGTACGACACCCCTGAAACACAACGGCAATTAATGGAATGGAGACACACTTGAAACCCAACGGAGGTTAAGCCTAAGAAAATCTTGTCACCTCAAAAAGTCATGTGCATCGTTTTTGGGACAGAAAAAGCATTTTGCAGATTGATTTCTTACCTAAAGGCCAAAAAATCAATGCACATGGTTACTGCGAGGCCATGAAGAATTTGCGCCGCACAATACAGAACAAGCACCGATGATTACTGTCAAAAGGCGGTGTTTTTCCCACGATAATGTCCGACCCCAGACGGCAAATGTGACCAAACAACTCTTTCGGGGTGTTCACTGGGACGTGTTTGATCTTCCTCCGTACAGCCTGGACCTCGCTCCTAGTGACTATCATCTCTTCCTACACCTAAAATCCTTGGTGGTCAACATTTCAACGATATTGACGAACTGAAAGAACATGTTAGCACATGGTTGAATACACAGGCGATAACCTTCTATGAAGAAGGCTTATGCCTCTCTATGACAAGTGCCTACAAAATTTCGGAAGTATGTATAAAAGTTGTTTAACACTTGTAGATTTTTGTACAATAAATATTTATTCTGTATCTGCACACGCTTGTTTTATACAACCAAACGGAACTTACTTTGTGGACATACCTCGTATTAATATTGGTAGTTTTTGCTGCAAAGCTGCCTTAATAGTAACATATTTTCAAAAAGACATTCGTCCCCTTATTTCACGCATTCTATATAGAAATCGCGAAAATGCGAATCGCGTGCGATATTCTTCTAACTAAAGTAATAGAACTATTTCTCGTCCGTTCAAACGCCGTTTACAAGTAGTTCCTGAACTAGATGCTAAGGAACTGATGAAACTGTTTCGGTCCTTCGACCCGATGCAATTCGCACAGTCCACGTTAGGAGTTCAGATCTGTGGACGTCTAGTTCCTTGGAGTGGCGTGTACTAAATATCAAGGGAGGGTAGATTTGAGCTAAGGGTGAAAGTACTATACTTCACTAAAGTGCACTGAATTTCCTTTCTCGGTATAGTTTATTTGAACTAGTTCGTTCACGAACTACAGATTCCTAGTAATTACAAATGATCACTCGTTTGGAAAGAATGGTCTTGCAAAGAAATCATCATATTTTATTTTTGTCATCGAAACATGTCACTCAGCAGTACAACAATAAAATATATGTATTTTTTCCCAGACGCGTTTTACATTTTTTATGTAAAACATTTTCAATGGGTTCTAGAAATTACAGGTTTGTTTTAACTGTAGCGTTTATAGATTACAAACAATTCATGTCTTTTTTATAATGTAAATGAGTGGTTACTTACAGTTTGGTTTCAGAGTCACAGATTGAGGTCGTACATTTGATCCACTTATGTAAATTTTGTGCATTTTTATGTTGTGAATGTGATACTCCTCAGTCTCACACTCTTAACTCATTTAGTATCTTTTGATATATTTTTATTTGTAACCATATGGGAAGAACAGCATGATCCAAGCCTCATCTGTTTACTTAAAAAATGAAAAAATAAAGACGTGATCTTTTTATCTTCTGTAAATACTACATCTGAAAACAAAACTGTAATTTCTAGACCCCACTTAGATGCCTTAAAGTAAAATATCAATACATTGCAGCAAGAAAATAGCCTTTTTATATCCAAAAACGAATAATCTCTAGTATGTCGGTAAATGGTATCGAAAAACCGCTGTTGAATCAGTTTCACTGGGTCATAATTAACCACCGTCATAACAGTCCGGATTTTCATCTTTTCCTCACTTGAAGGAATCCAAAGAAGACTGAAGACTGGCTTCAGACAAGAAGGTGAAACACCTTACGAGAATTCGGCTGAACGCGTATAGATACGATTTTTACTAGGAAGTTTATATTACATCTCATCCCACTAAGTGAGAAATGTCTAAACAGACATGGAGACTATATCGAAAAATAACCTGATACATATACTATCTGCAGGCTGTACTTGTAAGAAATAAAGTGCACACTTTTGATAGCAGGTTACGTAGCTTTAGTTTCCGATCACCCCTCGTATATGACTATATGACTCATGACTATCCCAGAACCAGGTTGCAATCGCGAAATACCAGTCTGATGGTCTAAAGAGGCAACCAAAATTTAGTGTTTACTATTTCGCGCAATTATTGGCCCATTAAAAAAATGTAAATGATGTCATAGTCTAATGATAAAGAGATACAATCTCATGTTAAAAGTTCAACACTGAGGCAAGTATTATGGTAAGAAGGTGTATATATTTCTTGATATAGCGTAACTGACGCTGCTAAAATAACGGGATTATATTCGTCTACTACTTCACTTTCAACTTCCAACAAATTTTTCACATAATTAAAGACATTCAATAAAGTTTATCATGCTGAATTTTCCCATAAAATGAAGAAGGGACGAACATTTATCGCTTACTACATTTTCCTTATTCATGCACTCAAACTTCAGCATGAGGTATGACGTTCTAATTTATTACTTCTTTACTACTGACTCTGTTCGCAGCACATTTGGTATACGCTATCCACCTATACCGCTATATGTTTCTATAAAATTATATGATCGTAAGATATAATTTTCAGGAGGTATGACGTCATAATAATTCACAAGCGTTAAAAAGTAGATTTTGCTTAAAACTGCTCGCAGTAAAACTTCACGCATGGCGGTTTAATTAACCAAAAGAAAGATGCTCCTGTCGGAGCAAAAAACTGGCAAATATGCTTCTTTTCAAAAGACTGGCAGAAAATTGTGGGAGCAGCTGCCTCATTCCCCATTCTGCCTCTCCAACAAGAATTTTGGCATGCGATCATATTGGCGCTCTTTTAACACAGAACAGTTTAAATCCTTTTATCCAGTCTCTCATTGTAATGAGTCTTTCATAAAAAACATCTCCGTTTCACAGCCACAGTCTCCTATTGGCACTCTTGTCTGCCTCCCCCATTGTCATTGTCTTCATCCCTGTCTCTCAGTCTTCTTCAGCACTGTCTTTGCCACTTTTCAGCCTCTCTGACATTGCCTTTGTCTCAGACTGCAACTCTCTCTTTCTTTCTGACAGTATGTTGCTTGTCTCTTCGGTCACCAATGTCTCCTCTCTACACTTGATCTTGCGAATGGATTAGTTGGGTTTGAAAATCCCCGTACTTTATGAAATTTGATGCTGCACCATAACTGTAACGAATAATGAAAATATAATCTACCATTCAAATGTTTGTAAATCTTAGAGACTTAACTGATGCAGTTATCAATCCATCGGCTTAGAAACTATGCATACAGCTGACATGACAAACCTGAGCCTACAGATCCTCAGAGTAATTCCTTTGCTACTGTCACCAAACGTTGCCAACGATGTGGGAGGCGCTGAATACTATCTGCCTCAGAATTTGCCGGTTGCATACGTCCCCCACATCGTTGGCAGCATGTGATGACAGTAGCAGGGGACTACTTTGAGGTTCTGTAGGCCCTCTTTCGTCATGTCAAATGTATGTGTTCTGTGTTGTCATACTTTTGCACCGCTATACTACCGCACTAAGTTAGTATATTACGATATTTGAGTGCTATTCATTGTCCATACATATAGTTAACACCTTGTCCTTTCGACTGTATATGTCACATTTTCCAATCAAATTGGTAAAAAAAAAAAAAAAAAAAAAAAAAAAAAAAAAAAAAAAAAAAAAAAAAAAAAAAAAAACACCCACAACGTTGGCATAACTTTGGTCTCAACCCTTGTATTTACAATTATGTTTGTAAAGCTATGGGACCAAACTGCAGTGGTCATCAGTCCCTAGACTTACAAACCGCTTAAACTAACGTATGCTGAGCACAACACACACACACACACACATATACATATACCTCTGACGCCGGTCGCGGTGGCCGAGGGGACTGAAGCGCTTCAGTCACGGTCTGCACGGCCACTACGGTCGGGGGTTCGAATCCCCCCTCGGGCATGGATATTTGTGCCGTCTGTAGTCTTAGCTAGTTCATAAGTAGTTTGAAAGTTTAGGGACTGATGGCCCCGTAGTCAAGTCCCATAAGCTCTACAAACATTTGAACATTTTTTTTAACCTCTGACGGCGAACAACCGCGCGCTCCGCAGCAAAGCGCCTTAGAGCGCTCGGCCACTCAACCGCGCCGTCAACCATGCATCGAGCGAAAATACCAAACTGTAAGATGAGTAAAAATCATTTTTTTTTTGCCGAAATATCGTAACATAAGATGGTAAGTTTGTTAGCCCCGGGCAGCCATCTCTCAGCGCAATCGACACGTTTGGTACCCAAACATTTTCGTTTTTCGGGAGTATCTTGATAACGGATGAAGTTTTTCGAAAGCAGGAAAATAGCGTTTCTAGATAAATATCTACAGGATGTATTACTAAAATTAGAGCCACGTGTTATGGGTAGTTATTTAGGTATTTGCCGTCCACGGTGCAAGAACTGCTAGAAACAGATTTTTTTCAGTTTTCTGCGTTAAGTATGGTAACTTTGAACCTCTGGATTTCGGTAACGGATAAAGATATCAGCAATAAATAACATTTAATAATATATGATAAAAATTTTGACGATTTTCAATGAGTAATAGCTGCAGAAGAGTCCATCTCAGGAAATGACCATGAACAAATAGTGCTTTTATAAACCGTTTAAAGCCCACTAAGAACTGCAGGTAATGAAAAAAAAATCGATTTGCTTAATTGGGCTGGGCTGCAGGAAGTGTACAATATTTAAATTTTAATCCTGTACTGCAGGATAGCTACAATATGTTAAAGGGGACTGATGAACTAGTTGTTTAGTCCCCTTAAAATTCCAAAAAACAACACTATGGTAGTTCTTCTGGTAGGTAAAAATGATCACTAGGCCAAGGACTATCCACATCACTTCATTTCTTATTTGTGTGACTAATAGGACCCGAGAAATGGGCCCCTGGAGAATCGCAATTCGCAAGCGGCGTTTTCAAACATATTAATACCGTCCAACGTATGGTTACTAACTCTGTTCACAACAGTCTTTGCGAAAAGAATCTGTATAACTGAATGTTTTTGCCAGGACACATAGCCCACTAGATAGTAACAAACCTCGCAGCGGTAATTACCCAGGCTACATTCATCCGATGTTTCTTGAAGGGAACAGTTAGTGACTTTCAACAAACTATAAACATTATTTCAGATCTGTCCAAACCTGTGTGTCACTGACATGCTCGAAGTCAAATAAGTAAGAAATTAACTCACTTGTATAGCAGTCAGACTTTGAAGCTGTTTTGCATATTAATCTACGAATCTGTAAAGAAATGAATCTTACTGAGCAATCTATTGACTGATATGACGAAGCTCGCCACGAATCCCTCTCTTCTGCCGACCTCTTCTCCTCAGAGTAGCTCTGGCAACTTAAATTCTCGATTCTTACCTTTTAGTTTCGATCCTCTATTGCTGCGTCTAATACCATGGAAATTATTTCCTGACTTCTTAACACATTTCTTCATTTCAGCGTTTTCCATGTATTCCTAAAAATGTTCAAATGTTTGTTAAGCTTAAGGGACTTAACTGCGGGGTCATCAGTCCCTAAACTTACAAACTATTTATGAACTACGTTATACTAAAGACGACACAAACATCCATGCCTGAGGGGGAATTCGAACCCCCGACCGTAGCGGCCGTGCAGACTGTTTCTGGCGCGCCGCAGACCGCTCGGACACTGCGGCCGGCTCATGTATTCCTCTCTCCTCATTTTGCATATTAGCGGTGTGCCTTATTCTCTGCATTCTTCAGTGGCGACATATCTCAAATACTGTGCCCTCAACATATTTTCTTAGTTTTTTTTTCCGCCAACTAAGGCCGACGTTTGATACTACTATACTCACCGAAATTAGATAATCACTGTTTTGTAGTTGTCCTTGTGGTCTTCAGTCCGGAGACTGGTTTGATATAGCTCTCCTCCCCAACTCTATCCTGAACAAGCTTCTACATCTCCTCATAAGAACAGTAACCTGCATCAGTTTGAATGTGCTTACGGTATTCATCTCTTGGTCTCCCTCTTCGATTTTTACCTCACGCGCTTCCCTCCTATGCTAAATTCACGATTTATTGATGTCTAAGAATATGTTCTACCAATAGATTCCTTCTTTTAGTCAATATGTGGCAGGAATTTCCTTTTCTCTAAAAATGTTCAAATGTTTGTAAAGTTATGGGACCTAACAGCAGTGGTCATCGGCCTCTAAACTTACAAACTACTTAAACTAAATTATCCTAAGAAAAACACGCACATACACCCAGGCCGGAGGGAGGACTCGAACCTCCGACGGCGAACAGCGTCGCGCTCCGCAGCTAAGCGCCTTAGAGATTCGGCACTCCACCGCGGCTGCAGAAGTTTTGAAATTGCATTAAAGTTGCATACAACGTTCATCCGTTACGGCGCTTAAGTGTGGTGTCCTGCGACGTTCCTCTCAAGTTTGACGGTGCTTCTAGTAGAAAAGTGTCGACCCTAGCCTAAAAAAGACATCTTAAAGGTTCACGCGCGGAGTGTGTTGGTCTCCTATTGTCACATTGACACCATTCTTCACAAATATTTTGCCGAACGTCACCTTGATGTGTCGCTTCAAGGCAAGGCAAGGCTCCTGTTACATGGATCTGTCGCCGCCTGTGAAGCAGGTCAAAACCGCGACGGCCATCTTTGAAATCGTGATATTCTTCTTGTGTCTGGCCGGAGAAACATTTCAGACGAACTACAAATAGGCCTCTGAAGTAGCCTAAAAGAGTGGATTTCCACACATTTTGCTGTCGAAAACGATAGTTTGCAGGGTGATGAAAAACAGGACTGATGCTTCCATTTGGATTGTGCGACGCAAGGTGCAGCGCAAGTGGTTCTGGAGTGGAAGGGGGAACTAGGGAACATACAAGGCTGCAGCGAGAATAATTGTACACCAGATATTTTGATTGAAAATCCCTTTGAAAAGTTTTAGATAATGAAACTGGAAATCTTATATTTACAATAACAAAACTGTTTGATACACACATAAGTCTGAATATTTCAACTATTTGTTTTACCAGATTCCCTTACATTGGAAACAAGATCCTGATGAAAACGACAGCATCTTACTCTTATTATTCTTAAAATCAAAATATCATACACTCCCTTAACTCATTACCTTATTAACTACATAAAACAACAATTTCTATTATCGGAACACATGCTTTCATTGCTTCAAGATAACGACTGGCCCGCTTTGAATGAATCGAGCTCTCCAGCAGGCACTTATAAATAAAAAAATTTAATGATGCAATGAAAACCTAAGTTCAAAGATTACGTAGTACAACTTCTTTGGCTACAGCAATTTTGGCGCCTACAAGTGAGTAAGCCCAACACTAGACAGTGTAACTTCAGCAGTATTCCAGTATTATTCAACAACATTCCTTCAACAAAGCTCTGAAGATATTATCGTGATCCAAAGCAATAAATGGGGATTTCTGCATCGACAGCTCTCCTGTGACGCCATTGAAGAGAGATGTAACATGAATAAAACGGCCAGGACTCCCTCTGATACGCTCAACTGTACCTGTACAGGGAGAAACGTAATGGTTTACTGCAGGCAGGCAGTCGCTAGCTTTACTCATCTCCCGCATGCCCGCGAGCAGGTGTCAGCTCTTCAGAATGCCCTTACAAGGGACACCTTTGAACTCGAAATCCTGGAATAGCACGAAACCATGCTCAGAATAATACTCGATCATTAAAACAACGCTGATGTGTCTCATTTCCTTACAAAATGTTGCATTATTCCTCAAATGACATAAAAAATGGTGGTAACAAGAGATCATTATTATAAGAGAGAAATTATATGCAACTCAGTGTGAGACGTAACAGACCACTTAGGGAAACACCTAAAGACCATACATTTACATGTAGGCAACACCAATACAATTTGTAACTCTTGTAAGAAAATCCCCCTGTATTAGCCCTATGCTGATCTACAGATATCACATAACTTTGGTTTAAGAATGTTATCAGATTGTAAACACACCACAGAAACTAATAACTACTAAGTTAAATTTCATCCATTGGTAGGAACCAGAGTTATTGCATATTAAAGGTGTATTCCGGAATATAAAGTAAGCACATGTAGAATTAACAGACAGTAGCAGAAAACATATATTTTTTTAAAATGATATTAGATTCTCATCAAACTTAGTACATGGACTTAAAATGCCGTCTGATGCATTAATGTAATACTGGCAATAATTTATTATGTGAATTCCGAAGACTTAATCTGAAACCAACATGACCACATGGTCAGCTTTTAAGCATTACTTGGAAACTATGATATTTATAGAACTAAAAGAAACTGTCAATAGTTAAGCTTGCAAAAACGTAAATCTGTACATGTTAGGAATTATATTCATAATTCTCGCGTTATTAACGTCTTTATGTATTCCATTGTCCGAATACATATAATATCATGTATTGCTTAATTGTGGCAATTTTTATCAAAGTGATCGTATTTAAAAGAATAAACATTTAATGCTCTAATTACCAATATTAAATATCTTGTAACAAATCCGTTATTAATGATTGTTCTAACAATAATATGTATTGTCACATGTCAAAATACTATATAAGGATCCAAGCAGAGAGACTCGAGGCGCGTCATTATTAAGGCTGTCTTTGGGTAGTCACTATGTATGTCGGTATGCAGGTCAACAATGTAATATATTATTGGATATAGTTTTATGAAAAGTGCGACCTGTGTTTTGAGTTCACATTGATATAGGTCTGTAAGATATCACCCAGCACGCAAACTTAACCCGAATTTCAGGCACGTGGAGAACTTTACAAGCGAAGCAGATTCTACGAGATACGCCCGACCTACGACAGTCTGGTAATGTGTTGAACTTAATAATTTTATAATTGTAACTTTGCTACCTGGAAGTGACATTTATTTAGCATCAACTTATGGAAGTTATCAGTTTGTAGCAGGTACATTATAAGTGACGTCATCGTATCATTACATTTTCCATCAAAAGAGCCAAAATCCATCTATTTGAAGTAATGATAATAGCGCAAAACATATACAGACTTGCTAGTGCTCAAGTTAGTTTTCAAAGTGCACATTCGGGATTCATATGGAAGTGGTTAAAACAAAGTGGAAGAGAGCAATGCGTACAACTCACTAAAGGCAGGCTTTTATATTTTAATTTCTGCAACAAACTATAAGCCTTTGCTACAACTGCTTGACGATAGACAGTTTATGACGTTGACGTACACCTACGTTTGGAAATGTTAATTAGTGTGGTTTTCATACTACACTCATTGAAAGCATAAGTGATTCTAAATGTAAAACAGTTGCATTCCATAAATCAAAAGTTTCAATTTACGTCACGATACAGATTGTTAGAAATATGGAATCTTATTTCACTGAGTCATAATTTAATAGCAGGACATACAATGAAAGTAATTTTTGAAAAGTTGAATCTGGCCTTAAAGAGATCCAAGCTCAGAGAAAAAAACATTCTTAGCTTATGTAAAAGTGAACATCTATTTCTGTACTAAAATGCTGAAACTGTCCTGAGACTGTGAAAATGAACAAAATCGTCTCTTCATATCTTTAATTTTAATTTAATATTATTTTAGGGAAACGCCACAGGGAGTGAATGTTTACACTATTAGAGGGGGAGATTGTAACCTCCTGCAAGCCAGATTTCAAACATTGATCGTAATGGCAGCCAATAACGATTTTTTAATGTGTTATCCTATACATGTGTTGCATAGTGTAGCAGACTTACCTTATCAGGAATACCACGTTTGCCTTATCTCGTCTACTTTTTATGTTCACCTTGCTTCATACGTCATGGGTTATTTTGATTCCTACGGAGCATAATTTGTTAACTTCAATTTCTTAGTGGTTTCCTGTTTTTATGTTAATTTTCTCAATATATTCATTTCAAATGCTTCTAATTAACTTTGTATCGTTTTGGTTTACTCTCATTCGAAATTCTATACTCATGAACTATTAATTCCATTAACAAATGAAGCAAGTCTTATTCTTCTTCACTAAGACATCAAAGAAACTTATCATTTATATCCTTTCGCCATGAGTTTTAATCGCTCTCTTGAATCTTCTTTTTAAGAACATCATTTCTTCTTCCATTAATATACATCGAACAAAAGGGAGAAAGACTACATTCCGGTTTTATACCTTTTTTAATCAGAGCTCTTAATTCTTGATCTTCCATTAACATCATCCCCTCCTGGTTCTTGTGCATATTTTACATTCCCTGCCTTCTCCAGTGCTTACTCCTATTTCTCTCAGAATTTGAAACATCGTGCATCATTTCATCTTCTCGACCTTTTCTTCTAAGTCAACAAATTCAAACAACGTGGCTTGATTTTTCTTTTGTCTTGTTTCCATTATTAACTGCAATGTCAGAACTACCTCTTTGGTGTCTTTGCTTTAACTAAAGCCAAACCGATCTTCATTTAATAGATTTTCAAGGTTGTTTTTCCTTCTGTATATTCTTCACGGGAGTAGCTTGGACGTACGAGCATCATGATAAAATTAAAACAACACAAAGAGAAATTAAAAGCAATGATATGAGCATTAAAAGTGCAATGGTAATGTCAGTACTAAATTGACAGACAGATGATAGGTGGAAAGCGAACACTGAAGACTTGTGCAAGAAAGAGGATTTTGTCTGAAAATGAAGTCGAAGAAGAAAAAGGGCGTAGATGTGGAAGACTTAGCTGATTCAGCATTAGAATTTAGAAGATCACTGGATGAACTGAGGTCAAATAAGACAAAAGAGATGGTCAGTATTCCATTGGAATTTCTAAAATCATTAGGGGAATCGTGAACTAAACGATAATTCAGATTGGTGTGTAAAATCTATGAGGCTGGCTACGTACCGTTAGACTTTCCGAAGACGTCAAGCGCAGTCACAGTCAGTGACCACCTCTGACTGCAATAAAACCTAACAACGTCGGAACATGCTGAAATTATGTCTTCGGTATCGTACTGAAACAATAACGCCCATTCCTGCTGCAGAGCTGTTGGCAAGTCTTGGAGAGTGAGCAGTGAAGTGACGTGATGCAACTCGTCTTCCTAGTCCATCCCTGACGTACTCTATGGGATTCAAATCGGGAAAATGAGGAGACCACACCACGCATGCAATATTTAGCAAGGAAATCACAATCAAATGTACTCTATGACGTCAGGCATTATCGTCCACGAATACGAAGTCTGAGCCTACAGTACATCGCAATAACGGCACACGAGGTCCCAAGATCTCGTCACGATAGCTGGCAGTATTTAAACCGTGTAGATTCACCCGTATAGTTTCATGGTGTTAGAGTGGTCAACATGATACCTGGCCACACCATTAGATATGCTCTTTGATGTTGGTCTCTTTCCACAATGTTTGAGATACGAAATCGTGTTCCACGTATGCTCCAGGTGCGAATCCGTTGTCAGTCGTTATACAGACCAAATCGGGACTTATCTCTGAATAGAACATCTGTCCACTTTTCGATCGTCCTTGTGATATGTTGACGAATTCAGTCTAGAAGTTTCAAATTCAAATGTTTGTATAGTCTATGGGACTTAACTACGGGGTCATCAGTCCCTAAACTTACAAACTACTTACGAACTAGGACGGCACAAATATCCATGCCCGAGGGGGGATTCGAACCCCCGACCGTAGTGGCCGTGCAGACCGTGACCGGAGCGCCTTAGTCCCCTCGGCCACCGCGGCCGGCCTAGAAGTTTCCGTCTGTGAACAAGCGTCAGGGTCTCGCATACAGAAGGTCTCCGAAAATTAAGGCAGTTTTGTTGAAGCTGTCTATACTCTGTTTGCCTCGATGAAACTCTTCCAGTGAATGCTGTGTGATTAGTGGCAACTGTTATGCAACGCTGCGGCGGTCCGATGCGCACTTACAGCCAAATAATGGTTTAATTTCGCACGTGGTCTAGTTTACCCACTTCCTCGGAATACAAATTCGTTCTCTATAAACTGTCGCCACATCCCAAAAAAAAAAAAAAAACAATTAAGCCATCGGATCAGATCACTTAAACTGTCCCGCTACTATTATTTCTATGACACTGTTATTTCTATGGCATCTGGCAGGCGTGTTATCTGTGCTGTATTGCACCATCTGTGCACAGCGATTTCTGATGTGGGGCTGCCCAGCAAATATTACTTGACGTCAAGTCGGTGGGATGTTGCACGTCTACCAGAATGCCATCCTTCCTGGGGAACACGACGGTACGGACAGTTTGTATGGTGTGATTCTTCAGTTTCTCCCGGCGTATTTAATAATCAAAATATCCACGGATGTACTGCCGGTCTATAGTGTCCAACGGGCACAATATTTCGGCGATCATACATGTCGCCATCATCAGGTGAACTGACGGACTGAGCTCCTGGAAACGCGCCGGCACGGAGATCCGCACGCTACGGCTGCTCGAAGGGAACTGGGTTCTAGCCCGGTAGCGGGCGATTTGTATGGTAATATCGTGAATTCGACAAGGGCGGGAAACAGCGGTTTGTTGCTTTTATTTAGGACGCCAGTCAAAGAAAATTGGACAGTATAATATCGAACTTTTCGCAAAGTTGCCTTTCGTTAAAAATTCTTTTATCAATTCTAGCAGCCAGTCTAGCAGCTCACCGTAGATTTGATCAAAGAAAGCGTTCACCTTGTGTTAACTGCTTCTAGAAACGTGACCTCTTGAAGCGCTAGCATCGCAGTACCAGTTTTTGAGGTACTGTTTGAAAACATGAGCGCGAAATTCGTATGATGTGTCGCCGCAACAATAAAATTTCTGTTGTTGTATGAGGATAATTATAAAAACCGTCTGCATCGAGCCGAAAGCTAGAAGGTAATTGCGAAGTTCATTAGCGATCAAGTGAGGACTGGTTGTACGGCAGACGACTATAAAAGAAAATTAATGGCCTTCGCTCCATTTCTGCAGCGGAGAAAGCAAAAGTATATAATGGCACTGTTTGATTCCCTACACACATTTATTCAGACAAATACTATCTGAACGAAATATATTTACACAAAATATAAGTATTTCAAATGTTTTGTTTACTGCAGACGCAATAGAGCAGTGTATTAGCAAAAAGGGGAAACTAGGTACAGGCTCCTTGCCAGCCACAAATGTTCCGGTTCCAACTCTTGAAATTTTTAGAGCAGAGTACCACTGCAGACGCAAGGGTCCCCAATATTGTGTCTACTAAATGTCTAGCCTTTGCAACTACTGTAGGCCTACATGCGATCATACCGTATAAGTAGTTATTTATGATCTATGTAACCAACATATAAGGTTAATAACAAATATTCATCCTCCACTTTCGGTGCACTTTGACAGATTCTTTGTCAAAGAAAATTGGATAGTGTAATATCACCTTTTCACCACGTCAAAGATCCTTTGTCGAAGAATATTGGACAAAGATTCTTTGGCAAAGAAAATTTGACAATGTAAAAATGGAACTGTTGCAATCGCTTACTTAAGTTGTGCTGGATGGCGAACTTTTATTTTGGTGTTCATCTGGCGTTTCTTCATGTTATAAACTCTACTGCATTGCACTAAGCACATATACTTCAAATATATCATCGTGGCACACTTTAGAACATTCAATACACAAGCTGGAGCATAAACATGCACTACACATGCTATTGTTTACATAGCAAACACTATCATTTACAGAGATATACAGATAGTTCTTCTTTCATCAAAGATATGAAGTATGTACAGTGATGTGTGGAATGCGCTAAACTAACATTTAAGTAACAGAAATACTTCGCTCTTTGGAAGTTACATATCGTTGTAGGGTTTTATATAAATGTTCAAGGGGCTAGAAAATAAGATTTTTACAGTATTATCAACATTATATTAATATTTTCTTGTTTCATACCGTAAACAGATAATTTTAGGTACAGATAGTGGCATGTTTTAATTAATGCTAAATTACAAGTTTGCCATTATGTTACGCTGACTGTATTGATTTTCATGTTTCATTACGTTTCTTACTGTTTATTACTTTAATCTGTGTGTGATGAATTGTGTTCTTTCTGTGAAAAACCCAAGGAAATCTTGTAGAAAATGTTTAATGGCAAGCTCTAGTTGTTCATTTACAATGTGGTGAAATAAATTGTGGTTGTGAATATATATTTCCAATTCACCTAAAAGGTCAATCTTGTTACCTTTTTCGGTGATATGTAATATATGCGTTATCAAAACTTTAGCTAAAAATAATGGCTATAAGTCACAAATTTTGTCCAATTAAATAATAAAATAAAAAATAGAAAAATCACCTACAGTAATTTCAGAATCACAAGCAAACAAGCAGTTATTTGTATGTATTCCCTTCCCAAGCACAATCTCTCACCAAGTTTCCAATCTTTTCCGAAACACGGGAATTCATAAACGTTTCCGCACCAACAACAATTTACAACGTACCATTATCCAAAACATCAAAACCAGTAGTCTAGGCCTTAAAGAATCTGGAATTTTTAACATAGTTTGTGTCAACTGCCCTAGTTTTTACCTTGGACAGACATGTAGAAGCTTTAGTAGAAAATACCGAGAGCGCATGGATGCTTTTAGATTAAAAAATTTAAGTAAATCAGAAATTCTTATGAATCAAAATGGACAATCTGTAAATAGATATTCACAACTACAATTCATCCCACCACATCCTAAGTGAACAACTAGAGCTGTCCAATAAACATTTGCTACAAGATTTCCTTGGGATTTTCACAGAAAGAACACAACTCACACAGATTAAAGTAATAATAAGTGCGAAACGTAATAGTAAATAGAAAATAGAAATGAAGATCAATGCAGTCACAGTAACATAATAGCAATCTTGTAATTTAGCATTAACTAAAACATGTCACCACGTAACTAGCAAAATCTGTACATGAAGGTAATTGTTTATGGGCTCAAACACGTGTATATTAATATAATGTTAATATACTAAAAACATCTTATTTATAGCTCCTGGAATTTTTATACAGGGTGTTACAAAAAGGTACGGCCAAACTTTCAGGAAACATTCCTCACACACAAAGAAAGAAAATATGTTATGTGGACATGTGTCTGGAAACGCTTAATTTCCATGTTAGAGCTCATTTTATTACTTCTCTTCAAATCACATTAATCGTGGAATGGAAACACACAGCAGCAGAACTTACCAGCGTGACTTCAAACACTTTGTTACAGGAAATGTTCAAAATATCCCCCGTTAGCGAGGATACATGCATCCACCATTCGTCGCATGGAATCCCTGATGCGCTGATGCAGCCCTGGAGAATGGCGTATTGTATCACAGCCGTCCACAATACCAGCACGAAGAGTCTCTACATTTGGTACCGGGGTTGCGTAGACAAGAGCTTTCAAATACCCCCATAAATGAAAGTCAAGAGGGTTGAGGTCAGGAGAGCGTGGAGGCCATGGAATTGGTCCGCCTCTACCAATCCATCGGTCACCGAATCTGTTGTTGAGAAGCGTACGAATACGTCGACTGAAATGTGCAGGATCTCTATCGTGCATGAACCACATGTTGTGTCGTACTTGTAAAGGCACATGTTCTAGAAGCACAGGTAGAGTATCCTGTATGAAATTATGATAACGTGCTTCAGTGAGCGTAGGTGGAAGATGAGCTCTAACATGGAAATGCAGCGTTTCCGGACACATGTCCACATAACATTTTCTTTCTTTGTGTGTGAGGAATGTTTCCTGAAAGTTTGGCCGTACATTTTTGTAACATCCTGTACAGGATCCTGTAAGGATTGTTACTTCCAAAGAGCAAAGTATTTCTGTTACTTAAATGTTAGTTTAGCATATTCCACACATCACTGTACAAAGCTTATATCTACTACGAAAGAGGGAATATCTCTGTATATATCTGTAAATGATAATGTTTGCTATGTACACAAAAATATCTCATGTGTAGTTCGTTTTTGTTGCTCCAGCTTGTATACTGAACGTTCTGAAGTGTGCCACGATGATATATTTAAAGTATATCTGCTTACTGCAACACAGTAGTGTTGGTAACATGAGGAAATGCCAGATGAATACCGCAGAACGAGGTGGCCATCCAGCAGAACTTCAGTAAGTGAACATAACAGTTTCATTCTTATTTAAGTAAATACAAGCACCTAATATTTCTTTTTATTTGTGAAACAAATCATAACTGCACTTAACTCCTGAATATTCTTGTGCAGTAAAGAATCAAACGACGTGCTACTGAGAAAAAGACAATGTAGCCACCTGAAGACGAGTAGAGTAGGCCGAACCCAGTAAAGGCTTTGAAATACAACAGTTTTAAAAGCATATGTGGCTGGTTGCGCTATTCATCAACGAAGTATTTGTTTTTAATATCGCCTTTTTCGGAAGCTTCATTGGATTAGCAGCTCTCTATTTGTTAATGATAGTAAGAAAACAGTATAGATCACACCATTAAAAATTTATTGATGACCGGTTTCGAACCTAGTATGGATCCTCCTCAGACATACCCCATTGTTGACATGAAGAGGAGCAGGTGCTGTGGAATCATCCACAATCGAAAGCAAATTTAAATTGCGCTCTCTAGTCTGTTTTCTTATTATCACTGTCAACTTTGTAGTGACATATACACCGTATGCCAAACACAAAGTCAACTACAACCAGTATCACGTGAAAAGCAAAACAGATTAAAAGAATGTACAATATAGCGCAGTTATTCATTGGAAAGGTAGAGGTCAGTGAAAGCAATGTTTCAGACCGCTGCTCTGTAAAGGAATTACGAGTCTGCCTCCATGGTAAGTGTAAAAATGTATTACACTTGCTAGAAGAGTGGACTTTTGTTTTGAGTACCGTGAATAAAGTACATTAGCCACTGGGACGATTACGGACAAAACTCCAAAAGAAAGAATTTTAGCAGGGTCGGCTAATACTTACATGGTCATTTGAAGGATTTTGTAACACGTTGAATTAGAGGTGCTAGCTGTGCTGAGGCCGATTGGCTACGGAAAGATGAAACGCTCACTGTATCTCAAACGGTAACGACATCCCGGAGCATTACACGATGTGAGCAGCCGTTACTGAACGGATGACATTCGGCTGTTAGTTGTTCCTGCAAGGTCAACGAGGAGTTATTTTGAAGCAAGACGCTACGTTTGTACATACAGGTAGTTCTAGCCATACAATCTCCAACATGTTTCTCTTCTCCCGTGATCGGATTAACGTGTGTGGGTCATGGCGATGACGTTGACGCGTTACAATGTAAGTAAACTGAAAATATCTGAAGCTGGCAGTTAACAGACGGAGAATTATGTGGCGTTGATTTAGCTGTAAAGGGTTCAGACTTACTAAGAATATCAGTGGCTCAGAAACATGTCAATCATTCTGCAGATGAAGCAACAGGGGGTGGCATAAAGGCCGTCAGTGAAATCACTCCTACTCTTGAGTTGATTCGCACATATTTAACGGTCGAGAACTACACTCCGCATTGTGCAACACGACGACGTTGTTGACAATGTTCAACACTGACACCCCTTGGCCTTTTCGTACCGTTTCTGACGTGTATTCGTATTTAAGAAAATCAAAAGATCACGTGATTTCAACATTGGACATCGCGGTTCAAATTAATGTACTGAGGCGGCAAAGGAAATGGTCAAATTTGGATAAGAGGCGTGTGGTGATCTTCCCATCGTGTGACACATCATGGTGCCGTTGGACAGAATTTTGCTGAAATTTGGTGTAATTGAGATAAGTATCCACCTTAGTCCACACTATAAGGTTTGATCTGTGGCCTTTTGTTCGCAAGAGTCGTTGTCTTGCTGTGTGAAACGAACAAAGCCCAGTAGTAATGTCAACCGGGCACTGTGCTTTTATACCATTACGGAGAAAGCGGAAGGTTGTAGGCACCCCGGAGCAAAATTTCTGTTATCACATGGGAGACAGTTGGAGAGTTCGGAAAAAGTGAATCTTTAATCTTTTTGCACAGTACTAGGTCTGTTCAAAAAATTTCGGAACTTGTTTACGGGCTCCTTTGAAATAGTATCCTCTACAGTTGTACACCGCTCCCAACTGCGACTCCTATTCCGGAAGCAGTCTTGGTACGCCTCTTTCTGGATCTCCGGAAACGCAGTCTGCGAATTTTATCTCGTCTCCCGTTGCAAATCTTCGTTGTATCGACAGGGTTTCCAACTTTGGGAAGTCCGCAGGGGAAGTGTCGTTCTCATTTGAATGATCCAAAAGCTCTTCTCAATTTGCGAGGCGATGCATTCCAAGATGCTGTGTCAGCATTTCATGAGATCATCTGTCTGAAATGTTATGTTCTTTTGCTATCTCTCGGACAGTCACTCTTCGATTGGCACGCACAATTTCGTTGACGTTCCTGAGAGGAGCGTCGTCGGTAGGCGTCGAGGGTCGTCCTGAACTTTTAACTTCGGTTCGACCATTTTTAAACTGCATTAACCATTCTTAGCACCGATGATGACTTCAGCACTCAACACCGTAGGATTTCTACATCATTTGGCGTGTCTCTGTAAAAGTTTTCATTAGTTTCACGTAAATTTAATGCAGACGCTTTGCTCCTCTAAATCTGCCATCTCGAAATTTACAAAAGGTACGACACAACTTTCTACTCACAAGGAAAGTACTTGGGCTCGAACAAACACATATACACCAAAATCGTATGAGAGATAATGTAAAGATCCCTTATTGCACTAGTGATACTCCCGCATCTGCAAAACTCTTCAGCCGTCCGTTAGAGGCCTCTGCGTGTGCCTTGCTACATTGCACTTTGACCTGTCGGTTCGCCAGTGGGGACGGTGCAGTGTGCCTCCGAAGTTGCCTTTTGTGATGTTATTTGTGTGGTGAAGCGTCAGATGGGACGGCGATTGCTAATCAATCCTGCTAATATATTGCGATTACTTGAGATGAAGTTACGAAGAACCCTTCTTTGTGAAGATGATATTAGTGTAGAAGATGAATCATTTGCATGCTTTCTCGTATCTGTTATGGTACAGAAATATGAGCATAAGTTAGATACTGTTGTTACAAACTCATAATAATGATAACAGGGATTATAATGACGAACAACTCATTGCAAGCGGTGGTGCTATGGTAAGTGCGGGAAGAGGCGATAGAAGCAGTGGCAGTGAATACCAACAGTCTTTCGGGAAGAAGGTAAAGTTGCAACTATCATCACGGCTTTTGATGACAATTCCCTAGAGAACATGTAAGATGATTATTACATAAGTTATAGTTAAGATATCTGAATTACGTATGGCGTCTACAATTACATCTACAGTGATATCTAGAGCATGGTTGCAGAGCTTTGCAGAAAAACGACACCCACCAGCACATTGAGGTGTACGTAGAAATCCTGTAACCAAACGTTCATACAGATATGTTTGTTCGAGCCCATGTACTTTCCTTGTCAGTACAAAACCGAACAATAACTAACTCCCTGCATTTACACATTCAACACAGACGTGTGTAGGGATGCCATCCGCATTTCGCGGTTCTAGAATTTTTTGAACAAACCTCATGTAATTCCATACATTTACGGACTTTGACACGTATACTCAACAATTAACCATGTGTAATGTAAGGTTAATTCGAAATCGTTCCTCATACAACATCACTTTACCCTTTATTACATAAAAATGCGCTATGTTATACCTAGAACATAAAAAAGTGGTGTTTGATTTGCGTTGACGGAATATTTTTATGTAGAATACTTACGCCGCTAAATGCTACTATTGGCTAATGTTCAGGTCAAGAAACATTGAACAAGGATGCGCTTTTATTTGTGAAAAAAGGGACGACTAAAAATAGCCGTGCGGGAATACCCGTGCGCTCTAAGGCGCATTTCTGCCGAGTGCGCGGCTGCTCACCGTCGGAGTTTTGGAGTCCTCCCTCGGGCATGGGTGTGTGTGTTGTCTTTAGCATAAGATATTTTAAGTAGTTCGTAAGTCTAGAGACCAATGACAACTGCAGTTTGGTCGCATAGCTTTACAAAAATTTCAAGATTTGACTGAAATATAGTTCGTGCCACCTGCGGCCCCGTGCAATTTTCTCAACTCTTGCCGTCAGTTAAATCAACATTTAGACCTCAAATTTTACGTGTGCAATTTTGAAGTCTTGACATCTGTAACACATAGTGACATTGAAAAATGTTTCAAGTTTCCCCGAGAATATTATGAGAATGTATGTAGAAAACTGTCAGCAATCAGTCGTAAATATTTTGTTTATTCAGATCTAGATTTTGGTCATTGTGTGATCATTACCAATGCTTAAAACAAACAATTCGATTTCCATGTTGGAGGTTACGTTAAAAGTTTCTTATGTTTTAACTGTTTGTTTTAAGCATTGATAATGATCATACAGTGACTGTAATCTAGATCTGAATAAACAAAATATTACGACTGATTTCTGACAATTTTCTACAAATCAAAACAATCAGTTTGGAAAACATAGTTTCCTTATTTGGAGAGAACAGCGAACTTAAATAAGCATAAAAATAACAGTCTAGTTCTCAAAATTTGACAATTTATTTCTAAGGTAACTGGTTTCGATCTAAGATTAGATTATCTTCAGACCTCTGTAAAATACAATGAAAGACAATAAGCTATAGAGGGAAACAAGCACACCATTAATAGCTATGATAAATTTACAAACAGGTTTAAAAATTACTTAAAACAGTATACCTCATTGTAAATGTTCAAGCGGTGAGCGTGAGCGCGACTGCTAATCAGCGAGAGAACGCTGTGCGTTATAAGGGGTAAGCCCCCCCCCCCCCATAGTTTGAAGCATCAGCACATCATAAACCAATGAGGAACGTTATACATTAAAAAATAATACAAGCAGTTTATATATAAATAACCCATGAAAGGTATAAAAAGGCTTTTCGTTAATATAAAACATAGTTTCTACGTCTATAATAAAGAATAACTGAAGCATTCGACAATAAAAAAAGTTGTCCGTCTAGAAAATACCTGCCATCTATGGGCAGTTGGTAATAGTAACATTCAAATCGAAGAAAGAGTGTGAGTCAAAGATAAAATACAGCGATGCCGATGGTTTCCGGGGGTACGGCGACGTGGAAACATCGATAAGTCGTGCCAGTGGTGAAGCAGACGACGTGCCAAAGATGTAGCTGCCAGGGACGCGGTCGGTCACCGTGGAGAGGTGACCGACAGAGGTCTGAAGATGACCTAATCTTAGATCGAAACCGGTTACCTTAGAAATGAATTGTCAAATTTTGCGAACTAGACTGTTATTTTTATCTTTAAATCAAAACAGTTATTGAGCACAAGAGCCACAATGGAATCAAGCTTTAGATTATAGGTTAAAAATTTCTACAAATAGTCATGGATAGAATTATAGTGACCCGTCCCCACAATAGGCACTTTTGATACTCAAACATCTTGGTTTTTCGGGTATGTCTTGTTAATGAATGAAATTTTTCGAAAACGGGCAAAATGTCGAAACCATGTACAGTTAAAGTCTGAGCTATTTTCATTGGTTAGTTTTAGGTGTTTTTGGCCTAAGTTGCAAAAACGCCTAAAATAGGTTTCTGTGTTTTTGTGAGAAACTACTGTAACTTTGAACTTCTGGATGTAGATAAGGGATGAAGATAGAATCCGAGAAATGCCCCCCTGAAGTATTGCAATTTTGCACGCCGCTTTTTCCACCACACTAGTACCGTGTGCGTGTCGTGCACGGCTGGATATAAAACGGTTGCGAACCGTGGGCCGCATTAATTCTTGATTCGGGCCGCATGCATGTGGTTCGACGACCTCTGTCCAAAGAGGTGCGAGATGAAAGATGAACGCTCATTCGCAGTGTTCCTCTTTCAAGAGGCAGAAAAGCAGGTTGTTATAGTGTGTCCAATAAAATACGTATAAAAGGACGCAATTTATAAGGAGTTGCAGAGTACGTCTCTAATGGAAACCCTAAAACGTGATAAGACTAGCTATAAATTTCCTTGGGAACAGTTATTAGCAATTTCAGGCTTCGCTAGCAGCCATGACAACGCTGATCTGTTAAATTTTGAGTTTCTCCGCATTTGCGACGCCTGTCTCCGTCGAAAACATTACCCGTCTTCCCAAACTACAGTGGAGACTGTCAAGGACACGGTATTACAGAAACTTGTTGCAGCAACTTCCAAATCGCAGTTTCACGGTTCTATTCCTGTCCGTCTCGTGATGTTCCTCGATGATCGACTCCTTTAATGTATTATCATTGGTAGTTCAGTGCGGGAAAAACTTTACAGCTCCCGGATGTAGCTCTAAGTCTACAAACAAACTTTAAAGTATCTATTTCAACACTTTTAAATCTTTTTCAACACTTTTAATTCTGTACATAATTTTGTTATTGTTATACCGTTGAACCTTTGGAGGAAAAAAAAAACCGGTAGGGACTTTTAAACTGTGGATTTATCCATAATCTTTGAGCGTAAACAGCATGTATTGTGCTACTGGTTTTGTTGACTCCTCGTTGTTTTGTTATTTTTATATCATTTTGTAGTCTGTTTCTAATTACTGATATTAACAGTTTTAAGTTGGTATCAAGCAAGGTAATTCCAGGACAATTATCTAATATTTATATCCTTTTTGTGTGGTGTAGTAATTTCTCTCCATTCTTAGAAACTTATGTAGCTCATAATACGGTTAATTAAGATACCAAGTTGTTGACGTAATAGCTTTTGCTCCCGACATTGTATTGGTTAATTATATAAACCGCCTAGCCCTGGAGAGTTTTCATTTTTGTCTTTTGTTGTTGTTGTTGTTGTTGTTGTTGCAATGAATATTTCTTCCGATAAGCAGTCTACTTGGATCTTATTTCCTGCTCTTTCCACGCTTGTTACGTCCTTACTATGAAACTTAAAATATTTTTGCAACTAAATTTTACTTACATTCTCTCTCCGTAGGCATTCATTAAAATTCTTCTTCAGCTTTTGGAGCATCTACCACACTCTCTTTTGTGTTCCATGAAGGTCTAGTTCCAGACCTTTCAAGTAAGGTTGCTATTAACCTCTTTTCTTCGAATACCCTAGTTCACCCTGTTCGTATGAACGTCTGGGCTTTGACTACTCATTTTAGGAATGTTTTAATAATTTGAGTAGCTGATTCTTTAACATATTGGTTGCATCTAGGTGTTTTATATTTATTAGTGCCTCCTGTCGAGGCTTCTCGTGCTGCCTCTTGCATGTTCGATGTAATAGTGTACTGTCTAGTCTCTACTGCCTGTTCGTCCAGACTTGGATTATCAAGAACGTTTTTCTTTCTTTTCTTTAATGTGGATTGGTATATCTACGTACTCTCATCCGTTATGATAACCGAGCAGTGACGACTTGTAATGCATTGGGTGATTGTTTGAAGAGAAAAAAAACTTTCCCAATTGAGCAAGTCGGTAGCACATTAGTTCGCCTCAAGCCCTTAGCAGCAAATTAATCGGCTGATCTAGATAATTAGTGGATGTACTTCTGAAAGATATACTGCTGAATGCTGTCCAGTTGGCATGTTAGACGAGGTTCTGGACGTTCAAGCAGCACAGTTGTCCACCGAGATCTTCGTTTTGTAAGGGCAGCAGTGGCAGATCGTACAGCTACCGCAGAGCAGGTTTTTCTGGATTCAGAAGTGCCAACACGTACTGTTGCCAACCGTTTACTGCTGGCACACACACCAGTAGCATGTCTTCCCTCGCGGCGCAGTATCGACGTACATGGCCCGACAGATGCCGTCAGAGGATCGCTTCCAAGACGGAATGGTGGGTCGTTGTCTTCAGCGATGAATGTAGATTCTGCTAGCATGTAAGTCAGGTCGTTTGCGTATCAACGTATACCTGGTGAGCTTTGTCTCATGAAGTGTATTTGTCCAAGATACACTCACCTCTCACCAGGCCTCGTGGTCTGGGATACGTACACCTTTGGTGTTTGTGGAGAGAATGCTACCCAGCGTTCGGTACATACAAAATGTTCCTTTTTTTTTTTTTTTTTTTTTTTTTTTTTTTTTTTTTTTTTTTTTTTTTTTGCAACCGGAATGTGATATGTTGTTTCAAAAGGAGAAGCTTGCTCACAATCGAACACGTGTGGTGGATGATGGGACGACAACTGATACATGCGACTCCCCAACCCAAAGCTTGCGCAGATCTATATGAACAGGTAGCTCAGGCATAGAAGAACGCATCCTAAGGCAGTATTCGTCATCTGCCAGATGCCAGAATCAGCGCATGCATTGCCGCCTGTGGAGACTACACCACGCAGTAATATGGTTTTCTATGTCTACTTCTACATGTATACTCTGCAAGTCACATTGAAGTGCATGACAGAGGGTTCATCGAAACACTTTAATGATATTTATCTGTAGTTCAATTCTCTAATAGCTCGCGGGAAAAAGGAACACAATTTTTTTGTTCATTTTTCCTTCTGATTTTATTACTAGCTAAACCCGGCCACGCTTCGCTGTGGCTCACTCTCATATGAAATAAATAGAAAAGGACATACTGTAACTCATGTGAACATAGAACACCGAGAGAACCTTCAGTCATATTAATATCGTTTGCTAGGATACTGTGCTTATGTAAAACGAAAGTTAAAAAAATATAGTTTCACCGATACTCATTATTTTAAACCCATAAAAGAGATTATATTTTTCCGTTCGTTTTCTCTACAAATATACAGATCAGTTTACTGACTCTTGACCATGTGACGTATAATTCACCTTAGTAAAAACCAATTGTTTTCTACATTCTTTTCGTCTATTTCCCATCCCCTATGTCTATCCCCTGCTCTCCTCTTCATACTCCCTCTCTCTAATCCCCGGCCTCTGTTCATCACTCTCTTTCCTTCCATCCATCTTCAATCGACTGATAACCGTCGCTGTTTAGTCCCTTCCAAAAACCAACCAACTATCTTCAATCTCCTCCTCCATCTACTCTATGCACGTATCGTTTTTCGCTCATCGTACCTATATAAAATAAAGAAATTAAAAATTAGGGAATTGTTTCAAATTATGTGTTATCTGCTGGAAACTATCACAAAGCTACTGTTACATAAAATTAAATTAAATAATGACGCCCACAAACAACGTTTTGTTCATAATTCGTTTCTATGGTGTATTGATTTCCACTGATAATATCATGATCGATCATACTGAAAATTAAGCATTAAACATGAACGTATCTAAAATGCGTTTCCACGAAAAGTTGTGTCGCATTTTTACCATAGCACCTGACTGGTACGCAAGGCAGAAGTTGATACCACTTCAATTTACGACGTTCACATATTTGGCAGCTGGAGAATTTAAAGCATGATCAGAGCTATAGATATGAAAACGTTTGTTTCTTTTTGCCTCTCTTAATGGCTGCGTAAACACATGATTTTCGTTTTTCACGCATCTGTGGCAAAGCGCCTTTTGAATTGTGTAAGTTTCATGGGCCTCCTTGTATAATTATAATCGAAAATCGATACGTCATTTTTCATGTTGATGTATTTGTATAATTCGGTAAAATTTCAATTGCTGCAGCGGCTGATGTTGCCAATATCTCTTGGCTGCTCGTTGAAAATTCAGTGACATACAATGAGGCTGCCGACCGCGGAATAACATTTGAACATACAATGAGGCTAATAATATCCCATGATTACCATGAAATATTACATTAGCACCGAATGCCGCAGCTGCCGTAAGTGAAATTAAACCTTTACTTCCAAGTAATTTTTGTTATCAGACTGAATATTTTGAACGAATGGTTTTTGACCATAAAATAATCGTTAAATGAAGTTCCTGCTTTATCGTTAATATGTCCTTGTACAAGCCACTGTCAATAAATCAATTATCCTTGTAAAATGAACATTTCGTTGCCCACAGTTATTATTTAGCACTCAAGGAGCCGGTATGTTCATCGTGCATCAATTCATTGAGTAGTAGGGTTGTCCTCCCAGTCGTCCGGCCTGGCGCTAGGGAGGCCGATATGATCATCGTGCATCAATTCGTTGTGTAGCGCTGTTGTCTTCCCAATCGTCCGCCTTCCTAGGCATAACACCTTATTCTTTTCATTCTCCACTACGAGGAGTGGAGCGGGGTGTTTGAGATCCGGCCCATACAGAGTCGCAAAGGGGGTATCCCAATTGGGAATAAGTGGGAGGGGCTTACCAGTTCCGACATACGCCTTACAACCAAGGAAAACCTCCCGAAAACCTTGGTCGGAACCGGGGATTGGGACCAATTTAATTTATCTCTGGGACGTTGCCCCACACTACAAATGAATTATCGGGAGAGCACGAGTTCACTCACGACAATCAAGGATCGAACGGCCGAGTTACTCTCGTAAACTCGTAGAGATCAGCTCTACCAACAGTTGAGAGGCTTTCACCCTAGAGGAACCGCACGCGTAAGCACGGTATCCTCTGCGTCCGAATCGTAGGCATGGTAAAACTCAGTATATAACAGGGGACACTGCATAGACCTCCTTCGAGAGAGATCACAACATCTTGCAACGCGTAATACCTGTAAATAAGAGACAATGTTCCGAGCGACTGACTGACAGACTGATTAAATGAATGACTCATCATCGGTCACCCAAAATCACTGATAATAAAAACTTGAAATTCGCAAAGGGTGTCATCTTACACCGTTGGCGTCGTTTAAGAAGCGATTTTTCGATATTCTAACCCTAAGGGGATGATTATATTTATATTTGAAAATACGCTTTTATCAAGTCAATTTTTATGCTAGACGTACAAAATTGGTATATGGATTCTTGGTTAAAATTTTAAAAAGGCGTCTTTCAGCTTTTTCTGAAAATCAGCCATTAAGGACGTGAAATAGGGGATGAAAAGATTTTTGAAAAATGCTGCTATTAAGTCAGTTTTGAAGCCTGAACTACAAAAGTTGGTATTTGGAGTCTTGGTTACAATTAAAAAAGTAAGTGCTTATCTCCCCTCCCCCTCTTCGCCACTGTCTACCCTCCCTGTGACTCGTCTTAGAAATCTAGCTTAGAACCAAGTTTAGTCTTATTTGAAAATCTAATATCTCCGAAAGTTCTTGACGGAATGCTTTGAAATATTGATACAGCGTACTACTGAATAACGTGTATGTTTTTACATACCAATTTAAAAAAATATATATATCATATGCGAATTTATATAAATTTTACAATGTGTAACAGTTGTTGCCAAAATCGCATAAGTGTCATATATATATATATATATATATATATATATATATATATATATATATATATAGAATATGTGTAATATATTAAGTAAATAGGTATCTAAAAACCTTCATGTGTTACAGTGCAACGTTGGGACCAATTTTGAGCTCAATCGGTGAAGAACTCTGAGATATTCAAACACACACAAACCAACATAACATTTTTATATATAGAAATGATGTCATGTCACTCTGGTGGGTGCTAACAATATATGTTCGCAGTCTGACGAGAAAGTTGGTAGTATACATTTCGCAAATAGAACTCGCGGCGAGAAATAACGCCTTCCTTTTAATGATTTCTACCCCAACTCGCACCATTTCCGAGGCACCCCCTCTCCTACATCGCTATAATACGAAACGAGCTGCCATTCTCTGAATTTTCTCTACATTGTCCGTCAGTCCCACCTAGTGTGGATCCTTCAATGCGCAGCAATGCTCCATAACAGGACGCATAAGTGGGGTGTAGTCAGTTTGTTTAGTCGAACTGTTGCATCTAAGTATTCTGCCAATGAAACGTAGTCTTTGGTTCGCCTTCTCTACAATACTTTTTATGTGTTCTTTCCAATTCAAGTTGTTCGTAATTCTTACTCCTAGGTATTTAATAGAATTGACGGCCTGTGCAGTTTAACTGATTTATCGTGTAATCAAAGTTTAACGCATGTCTTTTAGCGATTATATGGATGACCTCATTATTAAGGGTCAAGTGCCAATTTTTGCATCATGTAGATATCTAAATCATTTGCAGTGGTTTTTGATCTTCTGGTGACTTAACGAACCGATAAGTGATAGCATTATCTGCGAACAGTCTAAGAGAGCTACTCAGATTGTCTCCTAAATCGTTTATAAAAATAAGGAACAGTAGGGGTCCTATAACACTTCCCTGTGGAACGCCAGATATCGCTTCAGTTCTACTCGATGACTTACCGTCAATTAGTATGAACTGTGTGTCCTTTCTGATAGGAAATCGTGAATCCAATCGCACAATTGGGGCGATGTCCCATAAGCTCGCACTTTCCATTACAAGACGCTTGTGCGGTAGATTATCAAAAGCCTTCCGGAAATCTATAAATACGGACTCTATTTGACATTCCTTGTCGATAACACTTGTAACATCATGTGAGTAAAGATCTATCTGTATTTCATAAGAACGATACTTTCTGAATCCGTGTTGACTTTGGGACAATAGGTCGTTCTCTTCGAGATAGTTCATAATATTTGAGGCTGCTGCAGATCGATGTCAATGCTATAGGCCTATAATTTTAGGGATCACTGCTGTTGTCTTTCTTGAATATTGGAGTGACCTGTGCAACTTTTCAGTATTTGGGTACGGAACGTTCGCTGAGCGAGCTGTTGTATATTATAGGTATGGGGCTATTGCATCAGCATAGTCTGAAAGGAGCCTAACTGGTTTTCAGCATAGATCGACACTTGATACCTCAGTGTAAATAATTCATGTATTTGATATGCACTGTTCAACAAAAAATCTTGAGTGAATTGGAAACGAGTGTGCTCCAATGTTCAAATTCAAATGTTTGTAAAGCTTATGGGACTTAACTGCGGGGTCATCAGTCCCTAAACTTACAAACTACTTATGAACTAACTTATACTAAAGGCAGCACAAACATTCATGACCGAGGGGGAATTCGAACCCCCAACGGGGAACGGCTTCACGCTTCGGAGCATAGTCTCAATGCGATCGTCCACTCCGCCGGGGCGCACCAATGTTATTTCTGGCAGTCTATGTCACTGCCCGGCACGATACTTCGGCGCAGAGCCCTCTGGCAATCTTCAGGTGTGTGCTGACGAAACCCGTTCGGAGCTCAGGTATTTTAGACACCGCAGGAACATGCTTGGGGAATTTAGTTGGCGTTGCGCATGTGCTTCTTGAGGACAGTGGCTTTTGCTGCAAGTCTGAGCCGTATTCGGCTCTGTTTCTCACAAAGCCGTATATTTCATTGATGATGGAACTCCATAAGTTTGAGGTACTTGTACTGCCTACAAATACTGTACCGTTAAATACTTTCATCACATGACAGTGTTCGGCGACAGAGGACTGCTTGACTGGAATCATTCGAGCATGAACTTCTCCAGAAATTTTATGGAATAATTTGTCCTCTGGATAATTTTAAATTTCACAATGTTAATTGCATTATGAAGATGATTAAAAAACACTTCTCTATCGAATAGGCCTTCCTAAATCAGCTGTGAATTTAAAATAGATTCATCTAACTATTTACATGTTGATTAATGTCAGTAATATTATTAAATTTCTTGTAAATTACGACCCACACTTAACGTACGTGCATGTATGTTTATCAGCACAACAGCAGAATAGTGTATAACTTTTTATTATGATCGAATCTTTCCGTTTTTATCTAATATGCTGATATTATGCCCTTCTATTTCCATAATTTGTTGCTCTTTATTATAATAGGTTTCATGTGGCAGCTCTCGAGTGCATTATTTTGCAATTCTTCGTTCTTTCTCTGTCCAGGCAAGCTTAGCACGCTGCCTCGAAAAATGTCTTAGTGTTCTCGAGGGATAATAATTCTCGTTAAGAGACTTAAAATCGTACGGTGATTTTTCTACTGGTTACCAGTAGCTTCCCTCCCCGCTCGTAGCACAATCTCAAGCGCCACTTAGCATTGACTAGGCCAGGGGTGGGCAATTCATTTGGTTCGGGGGACACTTTGTAGAAGGCGAGGTTAACAGAGGACCGTTCGTTTTCTGATTGCATTCATCATTCAACTTGGCATTTAAAAATGGTTTAAATTTCACTTTAAAATTAATAAAACATAAGATAGTCAGTTTTATTCAGTTTATTTATTTTTCTAATTTCACGACATCTATAAGCATATTTAATTTCAGGACCAGTGTAATAAGACAAATATCTCCCATCACAACTCAGTGCATTTATTAAAATCAGCAGTGAGATTTATTTCACAGTCGGATCTGGGTCCATTCGAAAAGTCAGCTTGCAGTTCCTCAGGTTTTGCGCCAATGTCAAAAGTCATGGGGTAAGATAACAAATTGAAGTGAGACTAAATTCTCTTAAAATCTTCAAATAGTCTTGTGAACTTGGTCCTCGAAACCTTGCAGATGAAAATGAATTTTGGCAGAAACACCTTCAGATACACTGTTGCCGCCCGGTTCTAGGCATGTCAGACTATGACTCCTTAGTTTAAGTTAGTTTAAATAGTTTTGTAAGTCTAGGGACCGATAACCACAGTAGTTTAGTTCAATAGGTTTACAAATATTTGAACATCTTCAGACAGGCTGTTTCTTTGACCAACAAAATTTGCCTTCACCTGGAGTTAGATTTATTTTGCGTTTATCAATGGATAGTCTGCAGTAAAATTCGCTGAATTTTTCTTCGTGACGACGTTTCAGATAGTACGCCTTACACAGGTTATTGTTTCAAAAGGTTTGTAAAGCTATGGAACCGAACTGCATTGGTCATCAGTCTCTAGACTTACGAACTACTTTAACTTATGCTAAAGACAACACATACACGTCCATGACCGAGGAACGACTCGAACCTCCGACGGTGAGTAGCCGCGCACTCTGCAGCAAATACGACATTCTCATTATTTTTCGTTTCTTAGGAGGGTTAGTGGTTCCACTGAAGTTTGAAATTTGTGTACTTACTGTTGCACAGAAAAAAACAGGTATATACCATATGGACATGAAGCGCTGTGCGTTGAACAGTTTGCGCGAACCATGTTGACATTCAGCTGGTGGGAAAGCTCCCGTCAGACACCACGCCGAGATTGAAATTCGTTAGTGCAGATAGCATCCACACTGTAATTTCGCACTGACGTAATCGTCCAAGAGGAAATCTTTGGTTGCGGGCAGGAATGAAGCTCAAACCGGATTTTTCTCTATTTTCCTGGCCGCACAAAAACCATCAGAGGGCCGCATGCGGTCCTCTGGCTACTTTTTGCTCAGAACTGACGAGGAGCTGCCAGACCATTAAGCGGAACTGTTTCAACTCCCTTTTTTTTTCCTTCTTTTCTTCTTTTGCAATCTGACTTTAATGGCTGGTCTGATGTAGCCCGTCAATTTCTTTCCTATGCCAACTTCTTACACCTTAGAAAGGAAAGAAGATTATCGTTGAACGACCCGTCGACATCTTGTAGACGAAGCACAACGGCTTGTTTTGATAAGGACGGGGAAGGGTAACAGCCCTTTAGTTTGAAAGGAAACATTCCGCTGTTTTGCTGGAGCGATTTAGAGAAATTACGAACAACCTATATCTGGATTTTTTTTTTAAATCTCTGAGTAGCAGATGCATCCTAAGTCGTAAATTTAAGTCCGCTATCACAGTAATTGTGCCAGCTGGAGTGATGGGAGTTCTTTGGAACCGGTGCATTTTTTTTTTCACCACCCTTCACAAACCCTCTTTGGCCCTGTCCTTCGTACATGAGGTCTGTCTAGCCTTGCTTTAGCTCTGACTGATCTTCCGTATTTCCATTTCATCGTCATTTCAGCAGTTAACGTGGGTGCCTTATGAAGAGTTAAAATGTTTTCGATTGATTTGTTACTCGGCTAACATCCAGTGACTGGGTCACTTTAGGAATCACTGAGTCCGGCCGCGGTGGCCGAGCGGTCTGCTGTGTGCCAGTCACGGTCTGCACGGACGCTGCGGTCTGCACGGACGCTGCGGTCAGGGGTTCGAATCCCCCCTCGGTCATGTATGTTTGTGCCGTCTTTAGTACAATCTACTTCGTAATTAGTTTGTAAGTTTAGGGACTGATGACTCCGTAGTTAAGTCCCATAAGCTCTACAAACATTTGAACATTTGGTTGAATCACTGAGATCTCCTAACCGACTCACTCAAACTATCGACTGGCAGCAGAGTAAGAGTATTCCTTCCAACGTCTTCGCTATCCGGAGCACGACTGCTCTTCGCCCCGAATGTTACAAGTCGCATTCTACGGAAGTAACGTCGCTGTCGTCCATAGTCCTCTATACTCGGCATCCGGATTACCGCATTAGATCATACGATTTTTCCGCATTTACGATGAAGAAATAGGTCGTGATGCCATCTTCGCGCAAACATATATTACGTATATTAGTGTGGTGTCTGTTTTTTCGGATCTGTCCCCATAGTATAGGGACCTTACTTCCTAGTGTGCGAGTTGTGAGAATGTGGGAATGGACGTAAGGATTCTCTGGATAGCCAAGAGATTACCCCTTTCAGTCGCACATTATGAATTCAGTTTTGAAAAAATTAAAATTCAGTGTATTCTGTTCTAATACAGTGAACTAAACATCAACATATGGTTTTTTCCTTTTATTTTTATTTATTTATTTATTTTACATTTTGATCGCACTATTGGTTTTTTATGTCATTTCATGCACAACACAGATGATTGTATCGAGATACTTTATTACTTCGGACGTTATTTTGTTGTTAGATAACACTGTCAGATCAATAATGCTAGAATAACTGCGCCACAGCACCAAAGACAATTCACTGCTGAAATAAAATAACATGAACCAAATGTTCAAATGTTTGTTAAGCTTAAGGGACTTAACTGCGGGGTCATCAGTCCCTAAACTTACAAACTACTTATGAACTACCTTATACTAAAGACGACACAAACATCCATGCCCAATGAGGGATTCGAACCCTCCACACACACACACCAACGCCCCAGGGAGGACTCTAACGTCCAAGGCGAGCAACCGCGCGCTCCGCAGCGAGACGCTTTAGACTGCTTGGCTACTCCACCGCGGCGCACGCAAGGTAATTATTTCCCTCCTTTCCTATTCTTTCCCGCCTTAGGCGGTATTTACAGTATAACAGGCTGTGAGCCTAGCCACACCGGTCTATACAATGAAGAGCCAAAGAAACTGGTATACGTATGAATATGCAAACACAGAGGTATGTAAACACTCAGAGCACGGCGCTTCTGTCGGCAACGCTTATGTAAGACAACAGGTGTCTCGCACAGGCGATACATCTGATACTGCTGCTACCGTGACAGGTTATCACGATTTAAGTGAATTTGAACGTAGTGTTGCGGTCGCCGTACGAGAGATGTACATAGCGTATTTAAATGTTCAAATGTTTGTAGAGCTTATGGGACTTTACTACGCGGTCACCAGTCCCTAAACTTACAAACTACTAATGAACTAGCTAATACTAAGAATGGCACAAATATCCATGCCCGATGGGGGATTCGAACTCCCGACCGCAGTGGCTGTGCAGACCGTGACTGGAGCGCCTCAGTCCCCTCGGCCACCGCGGCCGGCACACACAGCGTATCCGAGGTATCGATGAGGTGGGTATTTTTCCTCACGACCATTTCACGAGTGCTCCGCATATATCGCCAATCAAGTTGAATAATAATAATGATAATAATAATAATAATAATAATAATAATAATGGGACATCGGTGAGGCAGGGAAAAGAACGGACCAACGACGACTGAAGAGAATTCTTCAATCTCAAGAGCAATGCATCCGCAAGAATCCGAGTATTTCAATGCTGGACCATCGGCGTACGAATCATTCAAAGAAACACCATCGATATGGAATTTCAGCTTTCAAACTGTAGATGCTCTGTAATGGTGTGGCACGTGTGGAGTTGGGGTGATATGGGACCCCTGATACGTCTAGACATGACTGACAGGTGACACGTACGCATCTCAGCTGATCACCTGCATCCATTCCTGTCCATTCTGAGTCCGAAGGACTTGGGCAATTCCAGCAGGACAATGCGACACCCCACAACTGCTACAGAGTGTTTCCAGGAACACTCTTAAAAGTTTAAACAACTCCGATGGCCATAAAACTCTCCAGACCCGAACATTATTGAGCCTAGCTGGGACGCCTTGCAACTTGCTGCTTAGAAGAGGTCTCAACTCTCTCGCACTCTTACGGATTTATGTACAGCCCAGCAGGATAGATGGCGTCAGTTCCGCCCAGCACCACTTCAGACATCAGTCGAGTCCATGTCAAGTCGTCTTGCGGCACTTCAGCGTGCTCGCGGTGGTTCTACATGATATTAAGCAAATGTACTGGTTTATTTGGCTCTTCAGTGTATAAAGCACAGTATTACTACACAGCCTTTTAAACTGTCGGATGCGCCTCTCATGACATCTAGTCACTAATACCGTATCACACAGTAATTTCCGGATACTGTTAATCAGGCAGTGTACGCTAACGATCACACTCTCCCTGAAAGTAATGGGAATTTTAACGACGTTCAAAACCCCATAGAGTTAGTAGTTTTAAATACTAGAATACTTTTTTTTCTACCCTCTTCAAAGATCGTCAAGTGTGATTTTCATTTAAAGACTAATAATGTGTTTACAAGCCACCATATTATCAGAGGAAAAAAGAAATTAGGTTCAATTTTGTATCGGGCTGTCGCACGCGATAATAACTGTATGAATGCGAAGTTGAATATCTGTGGTTTTATCTTCGTAAACTTGTAGATAAGCGGAAAAGAATTCGTGAAAAATGTGACAAACAGCTAACTGCTTTATTTTAAAGCTACAGAACTAGCTGTTTGCTTGTGCTTCAAGCCATGTAATGCCGAAGAGAGAGATTAATTAATAATGCCTCTTGGACGTATTACACTAAGCCACAGCCAACCAACATACATGTTCCTTTATCTTACATTTCACACATGTGAAGGCGAAAAGTGTGTGTGTGTGTGTGTGTGTGTGTGTGTGTGTGTGTGTGTGTGTGTGTGTGTGTGTGTGTGTACTTACATTTTGGCAGTTATGCAATACGTTGCCTCGGCAAATGTTGACTTTCTCGATAATTTATTGCATTCTACAGAACGCACATGCGTGCGACAGAAAATAATTATATGTATATCTTGTCTTCAGATATTTAAAGAAACCGTAAAAAACATAAGTTTGATTAATAGGCGGAAGTCTGAACACCCATACTGTCTAATGCAATTTCCTGATATGCGCCTGGCGAATAAGGCGTCGATGTACGTGCAATCAGTATAAGTTGCTTCTTATGCACTTATGGCTTATAGATATTCTTAACACTATTAGATATTTATTTACGAGGACATTATCACATTAGTATAAAATAAATAAACAATTAAAACGTTAACAGTGCATACTTTACACGTGTACAAAAATTAATGATATTTTTGTTTTAGTTCTTAAATTGACATGAGAAATTCACACAATAGAGGTGGGTAAGGAAATAATAATTGATCAATAAAACATTACAACAATATACTGCGTCATTTTGAAATTTATGAATGTCATTTTATAAAATATCAAAGGTGATGTAGTTTCGTGATATTCATTATCACCACCTATACAATTGTCTTACAAGAAAAACGCAATAGTAATCACGAACATTGAATATTTTGAAGTACTATTTCCTTAAAAATTGTATCGGTACCTGTATAAAAATCCACGCTACACGAGATTTAACAAAAGATAACAACCTACATATTTGCAAATGAAGCCAAGGAAGACCTATGTCAGTCTGGTTTCATATTCATCTCTGCTCAGCCAGACTAAGTACTCGTTTAGAACATTTCCAATTAATTTATTTGTAAAGCCACTCAGCTGTCGAAAATGATTCTACACATTAACTGAAGAATGTATTACCACGCTGTTGTTAATTCCAGTACCAAATCTGATACGAATGATCTAACAAAAACATTTGAATAGTTAGAGATCAGAAAAAAACAGTATGTTTAAGCATTTTATAGTACGGACTACAAGGCATTCAAAGAACCTTTTTAAACGTTGGGGATTATTCTAAATATTCCGCCTTAACTTTCAGTGTTTAGTACTGCAGTGCAAAATACGAAAACAGTAGGTCCACCCGTAAACTATTATTTGCGTTGGACTTTAAACAATGAACATTAAATGTTCTGTCATAGCGTAGGAGTAAAACAACGTTTGTAACTGGATACTGACAATCTTGTTGATAAATCGATATTTATTCCATGAAAAGGTGTACAACACTTGTGTCGATGTCTGCAGAAAAATTACAAGTTTCAAACTATGTACTCTTATGTTAAACTGACAGCAACTGGGCAGTATGACGTGTCTTTATACTAGCTGGATATGAATTCAACATAAAATCTGTCAGCGTTTCTCCAAGGATGTTTGTTTAGTGGTTTGATATTAGAGAAGTGACGACGATTTTGTAGATATTAAGTACAGTGTCTACAAAGCGATCCGTGGATTGTTTCTTCCCACATTATCTGTGACGTAGGGTCTATGCCGCTGAAAATTAGTGCGGTGAAGTCGCTTTGACGTTTCAGGTCTACAGCATAGTTTATTCAGACAGTACAGTAATATTAATGAGTAATGGGTGGATGAAGGTGGACCTCGACCGCCATAAGCTGTGTCACCATATGGACCGGCGATTCATTTACTTAGCTTTTCCAAGATTATCGGGGTAATGTAGATCACCAAACGACAGTATACAATCACGTGGATCCTGTTTCTAAGACTGCAGCAGCAGATGAAGGTGTGAAATAAATTCTTCTGCCATCGCAATTCGAACCTACCAGGAGGGGGAAGACAAACACCATAATGCAAGAATTTTCGGAAAGAAAGATGGCAAAATATCATTATAGAAGCTGGATTTTTCGTATCACTCGACATAAAAACAGCGCTGATAGTTTGTCGATGGACATTCCTTTTGCCCTGGAGACTGATTATACAGTGCCTTGTCTATCGATGACTCTCGCGTTTCATTTACTCACTCAGTTATCTAATTGTTTTGATTGGTGCTCTGAAAAGAAGACAGACACTGAAAAAGTGTCGATGATTGGTGTATGAAGGGATGAAATGAGGTAGAGGCTCGAACTTTCACGGAAAGTTCTCGTCGCTTCTTTGGAAACGTGGTGGGGATGGGAGTAGGTACTGTACGAAATCACCGGGTAGGGTCTATGACTAATCCTCTGGGCGCAACAATCAGGCGTCAGAGGGGATAGGGGAGACAAGGCAGCGGTGTCGGTGTGGGGTCTAGTTGAAGAGGAGTCCGCCACTACCGTAGTAGCCGCCGCTGGCTCCACCGCCACCATAGGGCGGGCGCTGCTGCTGGGGCTGCGGCCGCGACGCCTGCGCGCGCTGCACTGCGCACGAGGTGCCGCGCACCAGGTCGTCCACAGGCGACGCCAGGATCCTGCGGGCAAGCACACACGTGTTAATCACACGACAAGCATGCACACCTACAACTTGCTCAGGTCGGCATAATAGAATGTAACATTGTGTGGTCTAGGACATTTTCTTAGACATCAAGGAATCGTAAATTTAGCTTTGTCGTAGTTTCCTTTCATATAGTTCAGTAGTGTTCAGTGATGAGGGAAAACTTTGTCAGTGGTGAACCGCCGCAACCACAGATACTGGACACACCAGACTCCAAACTGGAGGGAACCTTCAAAGGTAGTTGGTGACATAGGGGGTTATGGTGTGGAATATGGGGTACCCGTGTAAGTGGACCCATTTTCATTGACTATAATCCGTTAACCGAGAGCTGGGACGAAACGTAAACAGTGTCACGTGAGCGACTACGATCGTTTCCGTGATACGAAGGGGTGTACAAAATCCTTGGCGCACGCTTTGCAGCTGGTGGCGTCGGCTGGCTGCCGAGCTGACTTCATAGCGGTCCCTGGACAACAATGTAACTAAATAAAGCACGACATGGAAGATTCAATGCCAGTTACAATAATGTTAAAAGTACGATGAAACTGAGTTCATTCTGTCATAACAGATTTGTTTTCATACAGGTTGCTAACAAAACGCTCCACTCATACAAAATTTTTAATAACATTACCAGTGATAATAATGGTGAACGACGGCGAAACAAGGTTCATTCGGTCAAACATGAACTGTTTTCATTGAGATTTATACCAAACCGCTCTCTCTCTCTCTCTCTCTCTCTCTCTCTCTCTCTCTCTCTCTCTCTCTCCCCTCTACAATTTCCACATTTGACTTACCTAAAAATATGACACGGAGGACGCACTTGTTCCAAATTTCTTCAGTCACTGATTTTACTGCTTCTTCTTACACTTTAACTTCCGGCATTTTGTATGTTTTGTCTTTCGCTGCAACATAGCCTTTGATTCTGGCCCACACTTACTCGATGCCGTTTAATTCACAGCGGTACGAAGGAATTCCAAGGACAGTTTTCCCAGCATTCTTCGCCATTTCATCTATGGCGTATTCGTTGTGCACTGTTCTATAACTTTGAAATGTATCTAAAAGTTATTTTTTCGACATGCCGTCTTCAAAATAGAGGTTTTTAGATTTTAGCCACTCTGATATTTCGTCCTTATTGGAATTCGCACTGCGAACTTTTTCTTTTCTACGATAATGGCACGGCGCTTTATCAACAATAACTGCAAGCCAAGTAAGAAAATCTTAAAACCACTTCTCGAAGGTTCAACTAGTCTTTCAAGCGTCTTTAAGAGATCCTAAAATCGCCGCTGTACAACGCGCACTAACGAGCTCACACCTGCAGTGGAGACGGCCACGCTGACTGCGCGCCCCAGCCTTGTACACCCCTCGACGGCAGCGCTGTGGTCACGCGCCTGGCTGTGTTTACAGTTTCAGTCTCGGTGAATGGAGTATATAACCTGTTTATTCAAAGTTACCTGGAAATGCTGCAAGAGGTAATCTTTCCCTTAGCTCTGACTGAAGATGAAGCTTTCCCTCTAAATTTCAATAAAATTTTTCAAATGTTTGTAGAGCTTATGGGACTTAACTACGGGGTCATCAGTCCCTAAACTTACAAACTACTTATGAACTAGCTAACACTAAGGACGGCACAAATATCCATGCCCGAGGCGGAATTCGAACCCCCGACCGCAGTGGCCGTGCAAACCGTGACTGGCGCGCCGCAGTCCCCTCGGCCACCGCGGCCGGCAAATTTCAATTTTCAACTGCGGTGCAGTTTTTGTTCAGTGGGTAGATGGTCAATTTCCTGGTAATTGGACTGGTCGACGTGTATGTGTGGAATGGGCACCCAGATCACTTGAGCTCACATCAGCATGACTTATTAGTGGCGCCATTTCAAGTAACTCGTGTATGCAGAGATATCATTTCTTCAAATGAAGACGTTTGTCGTCATTTCTGCGAACGTCCTGCGAGTGCACGTCGATTGGATTTAGCGCCTTCAAATCGCATTGAGCAAGAGAGTCAGCATCCTGAACAAATGTAATGACATGTATTGATAGAGAACAGTCCATTATCTACCTCCAAACATGTCTTGTTACATTTTGCTGTGGCGTCGCTATTCGCCAGGATGCCGGCGGTCCGCGCAAGTCGCGGCGGCACTACAAGACGGGCGATAAGTCGCTCTATAGTACTTCGGCCGCCGGGAGCGCCCGCAGTCTCGTACCTCTTAGCTTGCTTCGCGCGCCGGCCAATGGGAAGAAGAGGGCTCGCCTACATATGGCGGCGCACCAAAGCTGCACAAAACAGTTCAGGCAATTCTACTGTTCGGATCCAGAAGTCATCAGAAGGGTTCCATACTAGAGCCATCAGTCTGTCTTAACACAAGCCGGAACTGTTTACTACTACGTTGCAGAACTGAGTAATAGGTAAGAATAATCTTGTACCAACACAAGCACACCAAAGTATTCATTTCATCAGTTCAACAACTATTATGTGGTCTAATCAGTTCTTTTAGTTACAGACCTTGTTCACATTCTTGATATTCCCTGTCCACCTCCTCCCATGCAGTATTGCGGAGACACAAAACATTTGAAATATAAAGGCTTCCTCGAATCTGCTTACACGAATGCTGATGTTATCTGATACATCATACGGCCCTCTTTCAAAAAAAGATACATGATAGCACCCATGTTCGGTACATACCTTAGAATATGAACCACCTCATAAATAACTCGCTGGAATTTTCAAGTTTCCCAATTCCTGCAGATTTTTTAAAAAATAAGAGACTTTTGACTAACCCTGTTGTAACACAATATACAGGGGTGGACAAAATGATATGAACACCATGCAGTATGTAGTGCCGCAGATACTGAAGTCACCAAGGACAAATACGCCACTATCCATACGACAGTCGCGACCGCGAGAACATTACAAAGTCGATAATGCCAGTTCCTATATTTCCGTAAAAGGCCCTCTACGTTGCAAGACGATCACGTGTGTGCAGTCTGGTTGGTTGGACTACATGAAATTGCCGACACATCCGGCTTGTCGGCAGAGTGCTTCGTGTTGTCCAGAGTCCACAGCGTCGTCCATTGTGCATCCTTTCGTTGCAAGTGTGGTATCACCTTGCAGTGCCTCAGGATATTGAGACATAGAAATTACTGCACACTGTTAAGAGAAATTTGAACTATTATTATTAATGTTTGGCAAGCTTAGGGGACTTAACTGCGGAGTCATCAGGCACTAAACTAACAAACTACTTATTAACTTCCTTATATTACAACATTCATGCCCAAGGGGGGGGGGACTAACCCCCGACGGGGAACGGCCTCTCGCATCGCAGTATAGCGTCTCAATGCGCTCGGTCGCTCCGTCTCGGCTTTGAACTACTCAGTCAGATATTTAGATTTAATGTCTGATATGATAACTTTTCCACCGTCTAAAAGATGAGCATTACTTTGTAATTAATATGTGTTACCAAAGTGTGGGATCTTCCGTTACAGTGTACCTACGTCGCCTTACCAATAACACCTCCACAACACAGTATTCTACAATTTTATTTTATTTTTTTGCATGTTGGTGCCATAATGAAACGTGACTACAGTAAACGGTTGACGTCTAAGGCCTATGTCGTTATCTTGCAGTAGTGTATATTTTAAGTTTTGTTCTGCGACGATCAACACAGACTTCCAAGGTGACCAACTTGACGAAGCGCAGTTGTGGGCCCGAACTTACAAACTACTTATAAACTACCTCATACTTAAGACGACATAAACATCCATGCCCGAGCGAGGTTTCGAACTTCCGACGGGTAGCGGCCTCGCCCATCGGAGCATAGCGCCTCAATGCGCTCGGCCACTCCGGTGTGGCGGTAAACCATCATTCGCGAAGACGAATGAATAGTGGGCGAAACTCTAAGTTAACTAATAACGACCAACTAGCATTAAGAACGATTGTGCCCAGACAAAATACCATTGCAAAAGAGATTGCACTCACTTATTTAATACACATTCAGTATAGAAAGTACGGTTAGGGGCTTAACATGCATAGAAAGGCAGCAGTTTTTAAACCTTCAATAACGGAACCAGGCGGAAAGCTACGAATGAAGTAGTGCCACTATCGCAAAAACTGGGCACTTTATGATTAGAAGCATCTGTTATGGTGCGATGAACCATTGTTTACATTCCTTTCTACAGCTTTCATGTATCTAAAAGAAGCTTGTAGCACGGCATATCTGCTTCCTACTGTAAAATATGGTGGAGATTCCGTCATGATTTGGGCATCTGTTTCTGTCATTACCCTGACTGGTCGGGGTAACTGATAAATATCTCACAATCCTCGAAAACAAACTGCTTACTATGACTAACACATTTCTAACAAACACTCTCATATTCTAAAATGATAACTAAAAGAGAGCAATGTTTTTAACAATAATATTAAAACGACTATCCGGAAGATATAAAAGTGACTGTGAGACAACTTAAGACGTCTGAGCATTACTCGCGTAAATCCCATTATTTTTAATCATTTTAATCATAACCAGTGCGATTTTGGGAGTTTGTCTTATAACAATTTGACACTAGCGATCACCCGCTTTAATGCCACCATTTCAATAGATTTTTAATTATGACTAATGCAGCCTCAACAGGTTAGAGAGACCTAGTGTGAAGAAGTGTCATGACCGAGAAATGTCAAATTTTGATAGTTACAGCGGACGTTTTTTATTCACTGAATTGAAAATTCTATCTATACCAGACCATGGAATGGAGGAAAGTGTCCAATACTCTGATATATTTTTTTTTTTTTTTTTTTTTTTTTTTGGTGATTTTAAAATTTCGATAGTGTACGTATCGATACTTAATCACATCAATATATTCGGAACATCTCTCGGAAAACGTCATATTATACCATGTTAGAGACCAGCTTAATTTTTATAGTGGTATCCACGTAAAATACGCTACCTTATCGGTGGGGAACCCGCGGCTTGCGGGACGGAGAGCGAGCAATTTTAAAACGTCGTAAGTAAACCAATATTGTTCAAATCAAATGTTTGTGAAGCTTAAGGGACTTAACTGTGGGGTCATTAGTCCCTAAACTTACAAACTACTTATGAACTACCTAATACTAAAGACGGCACAAACATCCATACCCGAGGGGGGGATTCGAACCTCAGACGGGGAAGTGCCTCGCGCATCGGAGCATAGCGGCGCAATGTGCTTGGCCACTCCGCCGCGGCAGACAAATATTGTTCAAGACACGTAAATAAATAAAAAATATGAAATTGGGGTGAAAATAACACAAATTTACTTTCCAAAACTTGTGTTTTGAGGCATGATTGGATTGACTTTGAGTGACAGGAAACGGGCGCATATCATAATATCGGTGCGCTACTCCATGAGGCGATGCGGCCCGCGAGCGTGATTCCGGCCCATGCCTGCGCTGCATAATAAAGCTCCACTTCAGTTCCGAAATCATTCCCCTGTAGAGAACAAGCTGCAGAATTTTACAATATACGTCACGGTCGAGTCATTCTAGCGGACACTTTTACGCTCCCCTCTTTCACCGTGTCAGGAATGTAGCTAGCTCTGTTAAATGGGGTCAGTCAGTGAACCGCGCACCTGGTAGCCTGCGTCTGCCAGACAGGACAAACGATGACGTCACGTCAGAACGTCACACTCGGGCGCGTGCGCGCGCTGGAGAGAAGAGCTCGCCCGTTGCCGGCTTTCGCCTGACGCTTCGGCGGAATTCCCGCGCCAGCCGTCAGCGTTGGCTGGCGCCCTTGGAGGGACTCCTTCCAGAACGACGTAGTCTCCCCGGGGTCACCGAGACGCCTTCAACTCTCCGCCCCCACTCCCCATATTTACCGACACGTAAGTGCACGTTTTGTTGTTTCTATCGACGAAACTACTGCTAGAACCTGAAATGAACCACGTTAATTACGTTTTCGTGCTAAACTCCAGTCATTAAGCTGTGTTCTTCTTGCAGAGGCGATAACGAACTCTCGATGGGAAGGTCATCGAGGAGGCTTTATTCGTGTTCGTGTGAAGGCTATCCGAGTGCTGCTCCGTCTCTCATGACTACGATGTCCATGGGACGTTGAACCATAAACTTCTTTCTTAGATATTTCGCCGTACAGACTCATTGCCACTTGAAAGTACTATCGAGTCGAAAAGTCTACGTCGATATACACCCAAAGTCATAGTACGATGCTTAGGGGAGGGATTGCCGTACTACATACCAGTCACAGATTAAAGGAAAAACGACTGTTCATATGCCTCCGCCACAGCCCTTGTTTCTCTAATCAGTACTCGCATATTGATCGGAACTACCAGAAAATGTCCACCAGGCCGCCTCCGAATTGCTTCTACATCTACATGGGATACTCTGCAAATCACATTTAAGTGCCTGGCAGAGGGTTCATCGAACCACCTTTATTCTACTTATCTCCCATTCCATTCTCGAATAGCGCGCGGGAAGAAAAAGAGACCTGAATGTCTCCGTTCGAGCTCTGATTTCTCGTATTTTATTCTGATGATCATTTCTACCTATGTAAGTGGGAGTCAACAATATATTTTCGCATTCGGAGGAGAATGTTGGCGATTGGAGTTTCGTAAGTAGCCCGCGCCGCAGCGATAAGCGCCGTTGTTGTAATGATTCCCATCCCAGATCCCGTATCATTTCCGTAACGCTGTCTCCCCTGTATCGTGACAATACAAATCGAGCTGCCCTTCTTTGGACTCTTTCGATGTCCTCCGTCAAACCCACCTGATAAGGATCACACACTGGGCTGCAATACTCCAAAAATGGACGGACAAGCGTAGGAATGCAGTTTCTTTTATAGTTCTGTTGCATGTTTTAAGGTTTCTGCCAATAAAACGCAGTCTCTGGTTCGCCTTTCCCACGACATTATCTACGTGTTCTTTCCATTTTAAGTCTGAAGTAATAGTAATTCCTAGTTATTTTGTGGAGTTTACGGCCTTCACCTTTGATTTATTTATCTTGTAAACAAAGTTTAACGGATTTCTTTTCGTACTCATGTGGACTACTTCAAACTTCTCATTTTTTAAAGTCAATTGCTTCCATTAATCGGAAACACTTAAGCAATACTCAAAAATGTGTCCCACCTGTATACGCAGTCTCCTTTACAGATGTTTATCCTTCCAAATTTCTTCTAATAAACGGAAGTAAAATACTACCTTTACCACAACAGTCTTCACTGTTCAATTCCGTATCGCTCTGCAACGTTACGCCGCGTCGAGCAGCACACTACTAATGCTGCCATTCATCACACCAACTAGAAGTTTTCTGTAAATGTTTTTGCATCCTAGTACATCTCAAAGACGACACCTTACCGCACACTACAGTATCATCAGCAAACAACCGCAGATAGCTGCTCGCTCTGACCATCAGATCATTTAGGTAGAAAATAATAACGGTCATTTCACGCCTGACGATGCCACTGTGTCTGCTGAACACTCGTCGTCGAGGACAACATATTGGCATCTGTTACATTCAAAACCACTATCATATCTAGGATCGAATATCGCATGCTTATACCTTCGTTAGTAGTCTGCTGTGTGGCACCGTGTCAGAGCCAAACAATATGGGATCTGCCTGTTGGCCATCATCCATGGCTCGTAAGGTCTCACGTGATAAAAGAGCACGCTTTTTCTCGACCTGCCGTACACAGGAAAACTCTGCAACGTATAAGGTGGTCTGATATGCGAGTCACCCACGTCGATCGAATTTTGCATGGACGTTCTATATAGAATATAAAATGACAAGTGTTTCGGTTTCAGTAGTTTTTGAAAAATGAAGGTGAAAGCTGATGGAAAACCACGTTTTCAATGCTGTACATAGAAAGATCGTCTAAAGATGAGAATTTTTTGCTAATACAAATAGGGTCAAACATGAATGCCGTTGGAATAATAACGGTTTTGTGTTTTCATGCTGTAGCTTGGGCACTCGTCAACAGGAGGGACTTTCCGAGCGCCATCGCCGGTCGAGCAGTCCAGGGCTTGGACTAACAAACCGCAGATCCAAGTTCGATCCTCCATTATGGCAATTTTTTGTTACATTTTTTTGCAAGTATTTGATAATATTCTCATATTTGTAATGGATTCCACGTTAAGCTGTAGGTCCTCTTTCCCCGTTTGCATAACTGGGGTAGGATAGGGACACGCAAGTCACCGAAGTGGCGTCCAATTGAAGGATTTGCACCAAGCAAATGAGCAAAACGAATTTATTATTATTATTTTCCTTATTTTGAAGTAGATCATCTTGAATTGTGAGTAATATTCAATTAAGTGTACATCTGCCTTATTTGTGATAGTGCTAAAACAAAAAAATAAATAAATTATAAACTATATTATCGCTAAATTCCAATTACTGGCCGTGTATTAGCGTTCTCACAGCCAACGCGGTGAAACTACGAACGACGTATTGCCACATTCACATGCTGTCTAATATATCGTTCGTAGGAAATGTACCTGATTGATATTGCTCAAGACAGGTCTATCAGATATTAATTTCGATGCATACCAAGAGTATGAAAGCTATGTTGAAAGACAGGCGCAGATAACTAATTATGGACCAAGGTGTGAATCTTTATAGCATTTGCTCCATCACGAATTTCTCTGCTTTCGTTTGATGTGGCATGATTCTGAAGTTTTGCAGTAAATTTCTTCAACTGTCGAAACACGTCACAAGGTTGCCAAAGAAAGCTGCATTTCGGTGGTATCACTGTAACAGTGCACGTCGGTTGAGCATCATCATCGACAAAAGTCCTGTCGCAGCCACCCAACGAATCTAGTATCAAGCAAAATATTGCTGTACATATGGTGTGAGAAATATTTGTGTTTTGGCTGTTTTTATGGCAGGTTTCACCCTACTGGCTGTGAGAACGCTGACGAATAGCTGGCCAGTAATTATAATTACGCAATAATATACTTTAGAAGTGCGATACGGTGACAGTGAGACACACTCCAAAGCACACCCTAAAGCGACCTCAGAAATAAAGATGCAGATGTAAATTAGTTTGTCACTAGAGAGGAATTCGTAGCGGGTCATATGAAATCAGTCAGGAGACAGAATACAGACAAAAAAAAAAAAAAAAAAAAAAAAAAAAAAAAAAAACTGAAAATGTCACCAAACCTTATGATCTATATCACACGCATTTGAAATCCGCTGCCGGATAAAAGCCTCTTCTAGATTTTTTCCAACCGTAGTTGTCTTTAGCTACACGCATTTATAAGCTGCTTGCTTTTAGTTAGTACAAAATTTCTATTACGCCGGTTTCTCGGTCCTTTATAATTCCTTGGAATAAAGCAAATATCTACCATGATCTATCTGGTGGCTATTCATCTGGTTGCTAGTGCAGCTAACTTTAATTTCGTTTTCATAACCTGTTTCACTCCTGCCACTACATTATTCTCCCTACCTATATCTTTTTGTTCGTATCAGCATGTTTCAGCATGCATCCTTCCACTCCTCTTTGAACAACTCTGCGTTTTTCTCGTTCTGTTTGCATAGAAACTCAATATGTTACTGCTGCAAAGCCCTAACTATCAGCAAACAATGTAAATATTTTCAGTAAAATTCTCAGATTGAACAACGGTAAGTAGGATCTGTGGACCGGCTATTTTGATGAAACCTGGCTGAACGTATTTAGAACACTGTGCAATACGTGAAATAGTATGATTGATGAGAGGTTTGAATCCAGTGTAACTGCGGTCCAAGGTGTTTGCACTGTTACGTCGCTACGCAAAAGGTCGTTGGAGAGGTAACTCAAGGCTCTGTAAGCGTCATCACACGTGCCTCGTCGGTTCACGTGCGGCCTTGTATCTGCGTGGCGAAAGCTATTGAAGCGTGTCAAAGCTTTCAAGAAACCCGATGCTGCGATATATGCTTTCCCGTTTTATTTTAATGAAAAATTGCAAAGAAAGAACAAAGGAAGTTGGTCATTAGAGGTACAGCTTACGCTCGGATTATTTGGGTAAGGATGCGGCAAATCGGCCGTGACCTTTGGAAGGATCCATCCCGGCATTTTCCTGGAGTGATTTAAGGAAATCACAGAAAACCTGAATCACGTTGGCTGGAGGTGGATTTGAACCACCGTCCTTCCGAATGCGAGTCCAGTGTTTTACCACTTCCCGATTTCACTCGGTTATGAAAAATTGGATGAGCAAATGTGACCAATGCCAGTATTTCCTACAAAAGAAGCACGTATGTGAAATTGTAAATTAACTTGAAAGTTTGTATACCAGATGGTTGATTACTGACGTGCATTCCGAGGAGACGATCAATTTAAAATTTGGCTCTTTATGTTTCTCAAAATAGTAGAGTCTGAAAATTAGGAAAAATGATCAAAACTAATTATAGCTGGTTCAGATCATTCGAAACAATATTTTACCCCTTAGTTTAGTCTCATGAACGATGCAAGGGTTAATATTTTCTCAATTTTGGAACCATACATTAATTGCATAACATGTACATACACATTCAGCAATCTACCATAAGGTGTGTGGCGGAGGGTACCTCGTACCACTACTAACCATTTACTTTTTTTGTTCCACTCACAGATAGAGAGAAGAAAATGGAATGCTTGCATGCATCTGTACGATTCCTGTATTTGTGGGCCTTACGTGAAAAGTAATTTGTCAGCAGTAGAATAATGCTGCAGCGAGCTTCAAACCACGGCATTTTAAATTACATCAGTAGCGTTTTTCGAAAGGAACATCGCCTTCCCTCTAGCGATTCCACATGAATTCCCGAAGTATCTATGCAACATTCGCGCATTGATCGAACCTCAGTGTACCAAACCTGATTGCTCATTTTGGGCATTGAATTAAATTGAGTGAGGCAGTTGAAAATTTGTGCTCAGACCGGGGATAGAACCAGGGTCTTCAGCTTACTAGGCAGATACTCTCTCCAATAAGTCACCTTGGCCCACGGTGGACATCATAGAAGCAAGAAGTATACTAGTAAGGTCTCCCAATTTTTACCGCATAAATCTCATTTACTCGCGATTCCCGTTGTCGCATCCGAAAGAACAGACATCACGATTCTTTGCGGGACAGGTTACAGGACAGGTTACTCTGTAACTTCTAAATTTTGATCTGAAGATGGGCAGCTGTCCCGAAACCGGTAATGTTTTAGAAAATATAAGCGATTTGGAGACGGACATTCAAGAATTTAGGAAATATATAGTTTGAGAAGATAACAGTTAAAATTATTACGGCACAAATAAAGGCTTTGAAAAAACAACTTAAAATTATCGAACACTATAAAATATAATAGAAGCTATTACAAAATACTCAACAGCTTCCAGTTAACAATGAGATAAAAACAGTAACTTCCTAGCATTAAAAAAATTGAAATCTGAACAATCAACATAACACCTGGAATTCCATTATAGTATTTCAAATGAAAATTCAAAACCACCTATCATCGACATTATTTAAAGTTAGACAATATAATTTAAACACAACAAAATACCAGGTGAAGATGGATTTACTACATAAATTTTAAAATTTATCGGGAAAAACTGTGTCACAATTATGAAAGAAAGTTAGATTAGATCTGTGATCCTGTAACAATTCACAAAATCTAAAAGATTGTGTCAATTCACACAGATCTCAAACAAGATCACAAAAAGAACGGAGGAGTTTTGTTACTGGAGTATAAAATCTTACAGAAATCTGTTTTGGACTCATGAAGACCTCAAGTTGATAAATTGTAAAGTATGAAGCTGATTTAGGAGTAACATATGCTGTACAGAATAAATTGTAAAACTTAAACGAATAAATAGCTACATGGGAATAAATTAGGCATATGAAAAATATTACTAATATTTGTAGATTTTGAAGTAAAATTATTGAATGAACAGAGACATTCTTCTCCAAACCTTGAAGGAATTTGAAGTACTTAGGAAACTTTGGATATTGCCGAACACAATATTAGAAGCACAATACCTAAATACTTCCAAGTGAGATCGTCAACCACAATAAGTACACAATTTGACATGTAACTTAAATGTTCTGATATTAAATTTAAAAAAAACAGTAAAAAAGAAGGTGCAGCTAAATCAGTCGACTCAAAGTAACTCTCGTCATCTTCCGCAGTGGGTATTATAGATACCTGTCGTCAAATGACAATGATAATTTCATGTTTCATATAAGAAAGAGGAAAAAGAAACAGCAAAAGTTGCACGAATGGAGAAATACAGGTTCAAACGCAACGTAAATAAAATTGCTAGTTCGTTTGTTTTTTAACGAAACGCTGCATTATGAAACAGATATAAGAAACCCGCGTAAATGCTGCCTGTAAGGTGTCGTAACCTCAGTGGTCGGTAGCGTGAGACCTTGACATTCTGCCACTTCGTCTGGGTAGACGCGAAACAGCCGGCAGATGCAACTTGCTTGAAAGAGGGGGAAGGGGGGATAACCTGACGTTTACGGTGAGGTTACAGGTCACGGCTCTCAGCAAAAGTCTGAAACACTAACCAGTCATCACAAGCGTTGGTAAGTTTACAGCCACATTACTCCATCCCATAGTGAACTACGGAGAGGAAAAAAGGATGATGTTAATGTTCCTGATGGTAAATGGAGCGTATCTTTTGATTTGAAAGCTTTCTCGCAGGTTGGCAATACAAAGTATGTTTTCGGGTGTGCAGCCTAGTCAGCTACTGCTTATTTACAAAAGAACAGCAAGAATTCTGTTTGTAGACATGTAACTAACGAACTACTACAGTGTATACATTTAAGCAGTGTTACAATGAATTCAACATTCCACGACGTCAACTGCTCCCTACCTGCCGCATGACTGCTGAAATTATCGTCCTCAGTAAACTCAGAATCAACAGATGGACACTTGTAAAAGCAATGAAAAAACCAGAAGTAGCTTCTAATTTTAGTAGTAGCCTTGTAAAAAATGAAAAATTACGATTACAATTAGTTCATAAAACCAATACTTGCAAAGGAGAAGTGGGAAGGATGAACTTAACAAAGAATTCTCTACTGAGCAAGTACTGTTCAACTTCACTCTACTGTGCTCTTCCCTGCTCATTTTATTCCAATACACAAGTCATGAAAGAGTTACAAAGTACTCGGATCATCTTGGTTAACCTATTTATCGAGAGTGCAAAACTGAATATTCACGACGTCACTATTGCTCCGAAATAAGTAAGTTCTTATATGCGGCTACTAATTTCTTTGAAACAAGACGGCGTGTATTGTCAAACTGTTCTGTGTACTTCCGTTTGGCCTTATAGACACAACAACCCTTCAGTGCAACGTAAGCCAACTATTCAAATGCCATGTGATAGTGAAGCACTGGTGGCGCAAGTTGTGTTGACGGCGTACCATATTCCCAGCTGTAGTTTTTTTTATTATTATTATGAGACATTTTGAGATTTGGATGGGCAAGTGTCTTGTGTAACCTGCAACATCGTCGTGAGCTGACGCCAGTCAAAATGTTCAAATGTTTCTACACCTATTGGACCAAACTGCTATGTTCATCAGCCACTAGACTTACAAACAACTTTAACTTATGCTAAGGACAATACTAACACCCATACCCATGACCGAGGGAGGACTCAAACCTCCGAAGGAAGCGGACACCCAGTCTGTAACTGACGCCGTCCAAATGGGGTACGGTGGTCGGTGCCCGACGAATGGAAATTTCGATTTCGCCAATGGTACAGGAATTCGATTTCACGCGTTCGGCCGTGTCCAGGTTGTATCGTGTAAATTTTTGCACGAGGGTGTCACGGTCCACAACAAATATTCCGCGGCAACTGACGGGTTCGACGTGAGGCGCAATAGCTAAGATTGTAAGAACGTTAGCCTTATCTCTAAGCTACTCCGCTGGCTAATACACTAGCCCAAACAAATCGAAGTCGCCCTCAACCAATCTATCAGAATCGTTGAAAAATATCTGAAGCCAACCCCTGTAAAAAAAAAAAAAAAAACAAAAAATCTGTCATGTGGCCAGTATTGCACTCCAGTAAATCGCGGAGACAGGCAGCCTACGAATAGACATAATCTGTAGTCCCCAGATGGCACCTACTCCATGGAATGGAGCCAGCAGCTCAGAGGCTTAAATCTAGAAGCAGCTTCCTCATACCAGCTGAAAACGCTGGAAGGGTGCCATAGGACAGCCGTGGATGGAAGCCTCCGAAACCTTAACTGCTGTACACAACGGAATCTTGAGAGAGTGGAAGTCTCTGAACCGACTTTGCAGTGGTCTAACAAGTTCGAAAGTAAACTTAAACAAATGGGGCTATAAAGATGATAGTGGAGCCCTTCAAACGATCACGTAAATGCATAACTGCCCTCTCTGACCCTCACACAGTACCTTACGTACAACCAAAGGCTGTTGACGTAGCCCGCTTTTGGGCTAAGAATATGTAAAAATCTTTCTTCATTTCAGCATCATTTTGATGATGTCTCTGACACGAATAAGAAGAGGTCTACAACACACGAACTACCAGCCGTCCAAGCACTCTTTATGACAGTGATCGGTGAAATGAGACAGGTCGTCAATAGCACTATCGGGAGTAATAGGCAGCAGTAACAGAGGGTGACGGTTGTTAGTTAATAGTTACTACATATGAAAACAATATCCCTTGCATTGCTAATTCAGGAGTTTCTCCTCCTGATCATTAGTGCATTATTCACGGAGTGTGGACCTTATATGCGAATGGATAAAGTTGAAAATGTGTACCCACACAGGATTCTAACCCGGGTCTCCTGGTTGCTAGGCAGTTGCGCTGAACCATATAGCACTGAGGTCACAGCGATCACCACACCTGCATGGACTTCTGAAGAACACCTCCCGTCAGATACAAATTCTCGACTTTACCCTGCCCATTATTATGCACCCCAGGATTTTTTTTTGAAATTTATACCCTTGCCTCCGCAGCGAAAAATTGAGAATTTATCTCTGACGAGAGGCGTGCTTAAAGTAGTCCGTGCAGATGTGGTGATCGCTGTATCCCCAATGGTGTAGGGGTCAGCGCAACTGCCTAGCAAGCAGGAGACCCAATCCCGGCTCGGTACACATTTTCAACTTTACCTATTCGCGCCTATTGTCATACATAGTTTTGTATGGCAGTGGCCGGTGACAGATTCTATAAAATATCCTGCGTTATAGAAAGCGTCTTATTGTAAAATGGTATAGCGATGTCTGGCGCTACTACATGTTGCGTTCATTATGCTGTGATGTACTTTAAGGTCAAGACAGCTTTCATTAACACCCTTTACTTTCTTGAAATGAGCCCAAATAAAACTAGTCACATGAAGACGATGTATAAGAGTATGAGTTGCATGGCTCCAGTAATATTATATATTATGATTCCTGCTACCTGAACTAGTTTGTTTTTAATTTAAAAAAATTCAATATGACGCCTACTATAACCCAGAAGACTTTTGTAGAAAATTACATTGCAGTTTCCTCTGTGTTAGTCTGTTTTCAGAAATCCTGAACTTTATTTCAGTTATTACTTTTCAACATTACTACCATGCAGTGCCGTCGACATCTAGGGCAATACAAACAAAGCACCAGAGAGCGGGGTAGTAGAATATTCAGCACACTGTACTCGCATTCACAAGGTGTATGGTTCAAATTCGCGTCAGTTATTCCACTTCTAATTTCTCCATGTTTCCGTAAATGACTCTAGGCATATGGTTAGATCGTTTCTTTGTAACTTAAGGGCCGATCTCCTTTCCCATCCTTGAAGACAATCTTAACCTGTGTTCCCTTTCTAATGTCCTCGATTTCGACGGGACGCCAAACTCTATTCCTCCTCCTTTTTTTGGAGGACAATATCGGATTGTTTCAAGGACTGGGAAAGAAATCGACCGTGCCGTTTGAAAGGAACCATCCCGGAATTTGCTTGGAGCGATTCGAGTAAATCATAGCCAGCGTCTTTTCATATGTACTGTGCATATATGGTCAAGTTTTATTAATATTCATTTTATTATTGTCCACTCATCCTCTGTTACGTATTTTATTTCTTTATGGTTTCTTTTTTGCCTTAAAAGTGAACATTTTTACGAGTCCCTCAATGGTCCTCGTTTGTCTACTGTAGGTTAGGCTTTTTTTTTTTTTTTTTTTTTTTTTGTAAATCCAATTCTTGTCTGGTAAGCGCTCGGACCAGCAGTTCTCATTTTCTCATTTCCAGTGTTGATAATCTGTTAGTTACTTCTTCCCACCCTACGCGTCCGCCCCATTGGGAGTTCGAGGCTTACGGCTGTGATGGTGCCTTTGGAGTGCGGTTACCTAGCGGCAGTTAGTGGCAATATATTTGACTCGTTATGTTTGCTCCTCCACATTCGCCCGCAGTTTACATTTTGTTCCGCTGCTCTACTACAAGGCCCGTCCTTCTTTGTAGAACTGGCCAAAATACTGCAACTCACCACCTGCCCTGGTCCATTCGCATATGAGTCGCCTTTTTAACATGGTTTCTCCTGGTACTTCTAGTACTTAGTATTATGTTTTTACTTCCCTACCCCTTGTTTGTGTTTGCAATTACTGTACACCGGTCGCGGCTTATTAAAAGCCTGATTTACTACTGAAGCGTAGTCTTCTCAGCATTAAATCATAGGGTATCTAAATTTGGAACGTCCGACGCAGGTTTGACTTGTCATTATCCAGAATGTAACTCGTGTGCTGGGGAAATAGGTAAAGGCAACGATCTTATTTATTGCGAGCGACGAATCATCCTCATTGTCTTATCACACTCATACCTTTGTCACAAGGTGAGCCGACGAAGTAAGGCTAAAGAAACAATCTAGTTACTATCTATATCTACACACTTACGCCGAAAGGCACATTTAAGTGCCAACATGGACAGGACCGCTTTCATAATTTTTCTCTACCGTTCCATTCGAATAGCGCGCGGAAAAAGCACACTTAAATCTTTCCATTTTCGATCTGAATTCTCTCCCTATATAGGTGGGTGCTAACAAAATATGTTTGCATTCTGAGGAGAAATATGAAAGAAATTTCACAAACACGTCTCGCGGCAACGAATAAAGCATTTATTAAAATGATTTTCACTGTGACTTGTGTATCATATGCATGACATCCTATCCCCTGTATCGTGATAACACAAAACGAGCTGTCCTTCTCTCAACTTCCGTAACCTCCGCTAGTCCCACATGGTGAGAATCCACAATGCGCCGTGGCGGCGCGGCCGAGCGCATTGAGGCGCTATGTTGCGATGCGCGAGGCCGTTCCCCGTCTGGGGTTCGAATCCACCTTTGGGCACGGATGTTTGTTTTGTCTCTAGTAGAAGGTAGTTCATAAGTAGTTTGTAAGTTTAGGGACTGATACCCCGCAGTGAAGTCCCATAAGCTTTACAAAAAATCCACAATGCGCATCAATATTCCAAAATAAGATGGACAAGTGTATTGTACAAAGTTTCTTTAGTAGATCTTTTGCTTCTTGTAAGTGTTCTGCCAATGAAAAGTATCCTCTCGTTCACCTTTCCTATGCGTTCATTCTAATTTAACGTGTTCAAATGTTTGTACAGCTGATGGGACTTAACTACGGGGTCATCAGTCCCTGAACTTACAAACTACTTATGAACTACTTACGAACTAGGACGTCACAAATATCCATGCCCGAGGGGGGGATTCGAACCCCCGACCGTAGTGGCCGTGCAAATTTAACGTGTTCGTAATTTTAATTTCTAATTATTTAGTTGAATTTACGGCCTATAGATTTGACTAATTTATCATGTAACCGGAATTTACCGGATTTCTTTTAGTGATCGTACGGATGACATCGCCGCGGTGGAGTAGCCGAGTGGTCTAAAGCGTCTCTCTGCGGAGCGCGCGGTTGCTCGTCGTGGAGGTTCGAGTCCTCCCTGGGGCATGGGTGTGTGTTTTGTCCTTAGGTTAGTTTACCTAGGTTTAAGTAGTTTGTAAGCTACGGACTGATGACCACGCAATTTGGTCCGATAGATTTACAAACATTTGAACATTTGAATGGATGACATCACACATTTTATTATTTACGGATAAATACCAATTTACGCACCATGCAGATCTCTTATCTAAGTCGTTTTGCAGTTGCCTTTGATCTTCTTGTGACTTTAGTAACCACAAAGGGCAACGTTATCCGCAAACGATGCATGAGGCCGTTCCCCGTCGGAAGTTCGAATCCTCCCTCGGGCATGGATGTTGGTGTCGTCTTTAGTATAAGTTAGTTCATAAGTAATTTATAAGTTTAGGAACTGAAGTCCCATAAACTTTACAAACATCTTAACATTTGAAATAACTTTAAATTTTTGTGAAACTGTTGATTCATAGATATAGTATAAAGACACCTATTAGTATAAAAGGGCACCACCACCACTAACTCGAAACTGAATATATTGATTTGAATAACATAGTTTTAACATACAGTTATGCAATAAAAATAAAAATATAAAATAAAGTTGTAATAAGCTAAAGGTACAGTAAATGAATGTAAAAAGGGCACTACAGTCGCCAATGTAGTACACTGAAGGAAGTTGTGTAAAAACTGTAACAGCTGCTTTAATGTGAAGGTAATCATCATGAAGACTGAAAATTGTGTGTGTTTTAAACCAAGCTTTTAAAAGTATGTGTTTTCTTGTTGGCCTAAACACGTAAATCTGGTGTATAATATGACATGCAAGTTAATTGATTGTATCTGGGTCTGTTTTTTTAGCAAAATAGATTTGTTTCAAATCCAGATCTGCAAAAATAAATGTTTGCTATTCATTGCTGCTCATGATTCACGTGGAAACTATGTAGATGACAATGACGCTCAATCGGCCAGATATGCAATGGTTATATCAGATTACTTTCATGTGCAGATAGATGCAAGAGGAGGAAGGCTGCGAACGCTTGGGATCAGATGTTTTGACCTGGAAAGTAGAATAAGCCCAGTTCAAATAGTAAAACGGTGTTGAGCCGATTACGGTCCCACCCTTCGGATGTTTAAAAAACTGTATCTTACGAATGTAAAATGTAGGTTCTTGATCATTTTATAATGCAAACATATTGTAAGTTGACTCCATAATGGAGAGTTTGCCAGCCCACCTCAATATTGCCATAAAACAAGAAATTTCCAGCTTGGTGGTACGATATGAAATATTTATTTAAAAAAAAAACTTTACATATCGATTTCGTTCCCATAATGGAACATCGTTAGTGCAGATTGCAAGTCATGATGACTCATGTGGTCCGCATAAAAAAATTAAAAGTCATATCCATAAAATACTAAGAGGGTCTTTCTAGTACAAGTTTAAAGTTTTAACATTTGCTAGAAAGAGTTATTTTATGGATATGACTTAAATGTTTTATGCGGCCGGCCGCGGTGGACAAGCGGTCTGCGGCGCGCCAGTCACGGTCTGTACGGCCAGTACGGTCTGGGATTCGAATCGCCCCTCGGGCATGGATATTTGTGCCGCCCTAGTTCGTAAGTAGTTCATAAGTAGTTTGTAAGTTTAGGGACTGATGAACCCGTAGTTAAGTCACATAAGCTCTACAAATATTTGATTTTGTTTTATGCGGAGTACTTGCAATGACTTGCAATCTGCACTGATGATTTTCCATCATGGGAACGAAATCGATATGTAAATTTTTTAAATAAATATTTCATATAGCACCACCAACCTCGAAAATTTCTTGTTTTTGCACAAAAATATTGCCGAAAGTGATATAATAAATAGCTTGTTAATATTGCGACTTTGGGTTTGAGCCTTCATGGCTCTTTTTTTCCATAAAATCTCGGGCGAACTGCCGGATGTCCGTAACTTCTTGCCACGATATTTCGGCGCAGAGTCTTCTGACCATCTTCAGGTGAGTACCGCCGAAGTACTGGCGAAGACGCACTGAGCTGTGCTATTTATGCCCAATTCAGCCGACATTGCGCATGCGCGTACTTAGCGTGCGCGTTCACTATAACTACGTACGCTGCTCAGAGCGCCCTCTGTGGAGGCGGCTTGGTGCTTCGATATCAGTTCGATTCTCATTGTCATTCAGTTGCCGACAGCCTTCACAAGGAACTGGAACACCTGCAGACAGTATTCCTAAACAATGGATATACACGGAAGCAAGTAAATCGAGCGATGCACACCTCCAAACGACAGAACAAGGAAGAAGAAGAAGAAGAAGAGGCTTTCAAATCGACTGCTTATCTCCCATATATTCTGAATATTTCATCACAGATAGGCAGAATACTAAAAAAAGTAAAAAGTAAGAGTTATCTTTTGCCCCCCTCCTAAAATTTCATCGCTGTTGGGTTCTGTCAAAGACGATCTGGAGCTGCGTAAAGCAGGTGTTTACAGGATTCCGTGCGAGTGCAGCAAGTCATATATAGGGCAGACGACGCGCACTGTGCAGGGGCACATTGTGGAACATCAGCGTCATACTCGGCTACTCCAACCCACCAAATTCGCAATCGCCGAACATTGTATTTCCACAGGTCATTCAATGAACTACAATGAAACGAAAATTGTGGCCCACACATCAAACCTTTGGAGCTCAATTATTAATGAAGCTGTGGAAATAAGACTGTCTGACAGTGAGACTCTTATCAATCGAGACAGCGGTTTCCAAATAAATGCTGCATGGAAACCTGTCATTGAAAAACTTCATTGTCGGCGTAGTTTCCTGCCACTGATTGACAATGAGAATAGAACTGATATCTAAGCGACAAGCCTCCACCACGGAGGGCGCTCTGAGCAGCGTACGTAGTTGTAGTGAACGCGCACGCTAAGTACGCGCATGCGCAATGTCGGCTGAATTGGGCATAAATAGCACAGCTCAGTGCGTCTTCGCCAGTACTTCGGTGGTACTCACCTGAAGATGGCCAGAAGACTCTGCGCCGAAATATCGTGGCAAGAAGTTACGGAAATGTTTCAGCCGGCCGCGGTGGCCGAGGGGACTGAGGCGGTCCAGTCACGGTCTGCACGGCCACTCCGGTCGGGGGTTGGAATCCCCCCTCTGGCATGGATATTTGTGCCGTCCTTAGTCTTAGCTAGTTCATAAGTAGTTTGTAAGCTTAGGGACTGATGACCCCGTAGTTAAGTCCCATAAGTTCTACAAACATTTGAACTTTATTTTTTTTAAATGTTGCACGAATTGGGGTGGAAATCGTTAAAAGACAGACATTCACTGCGGCGTGAATTGTTTGCTAAGTTTCAATCACCGACTTTTAGTTCTGAATGTGAAAATATTTTGCTAGCTCCCCCACCTACTTAGGGAGGCATGACCATCCCAATAAAAAAATGTTCAAATGTTTGTATAGTCTATGGGACTTAACTACGGGGTCATCAGTCCCTAAACTTACAAACTACTTATGAACTACTTACGAACTAGGACGGCAGAAATATCCATGCCCGAGGGGGGATTCGAACCCCCGACCGTAGTGGCCGTGCAGACCGTGACTGGAGCGCCTTAGTCTCCCAATAAAATAAGAGAAATCAGATCGAAAACGGAACGATTTAGGTGTTCTTTCTTCCCGCGCGCTATTAGAGAATGGAACGGTAGATAAAAGTTATGAAATTGGTTAATAAACCCTCTGCCAGGCACTTGAATGTGATTTGCAGAGTATCTATGTAGATGTACGGACATCCGGCAGTTCGTCCGAGATTTTATGGAAATATTTGTACGCCGGGAAAGCTTTAAACATCACAAAAAATGGGTCGATTTACATGTGATCTTTGTTACAACAGTTTAGCTGCCAAATTTGTTTGTGATCTCTGCAGCATTTGGGACGGCCAGCAGGGCAGTGTGTTGTGGAAGTCGACGCACCTGTAGTTGATCTCGTAGTTGTTGATGGTGCCGGTCATGTGCTTCTGGAAGCGGGAGGTGAGCACCCAGAGGTGGCTGCGGCCCTTCTGGTCCTGGATCACCTTGACGCCGCTGGCGAACTGCAGGTTGGTGTCGTCGCGGTCCAGCTCGATGAGGTTGCGGCCGCCGTACGTGGTGCGCGAGTTCCAGCAGTAGAGCGCGTTGCGCGGCAGCACGCTGAAGAACAGCACGCCGTCCACGTCCATCGCCTCGGCCGCCGTCTGCCGGCACACGGACAACGTTTACACGACCCCATCTCGTAACTGCTGACCGAGCTGCCGGGTTGTATGGCCGTGGTGCATGAATCATTTCTGGTCCTCAAGTGTCGTCCAGAGCTGCTGCATAATAAAAGATGCACCTAGTGGTGCTGAATTTTGCCGACTGACAAGTCGGACGTTGGGGAACGGCGTAAATACTGTATAAAATGGATATGGTCTAGTTTTCACCTGTTCAGCGTATCCAAAAGTCAACACAGTTTCAGCCGACCATTTGCATAAAATGGTTTACATGCATAAACCTTTACCTAGGTTTCGGCAAAAGTAATTTTGCCTTCTTCAGAAGTATACCTAATAAAATGTAATACACAAATATGAATAATAGTAAAATACAAAAGTGTTTCTAAAATAAGAAATTAAAATTACAGCATATGTGAGAATGTACTTACATAAAGCTCACATTAAAAAGATGTTAAATAAAATGTGGCTGACTCCATGTCAATAGATTAAAAAGTTTGTCCTCAGAATTCTAGTGTTGCATTTGTTTATAGTTTTATACTGTTGTGATGTATAATGTTTATTCTCAGAATTCTAGTGGGGCACTTGTTTATAGTTTTAATGTTGTGATGCATAGTGGTTGTACCGTTCCCTCCCACCGGGTGCGTGCTGTTTGTTCTTAGTTTGTGTTTCATGCACTATGTCTGGCCGCTGAATATTTCCTAACTTTTCTATCTTCAATTTTTGCGTGTACGCACGTATTATATATTCTGCCACCCACATGGCTCGGCTCCAGATTTCTTTGCACGTTATTTCCCATCTTTCTTTATTTTATGTTCTCTGTCAGTATCATATTACACATAGTTTCTGCTTGTCAATTTCATTCGCGTCCGCGACTGCGCGCATGCCCATCAGCCCTCTTGGCGCCACCTAGTGCGGGCGCACGTCACTAGGGCTCCTACGCCTCTGCCAGTACGCAGTGCTCACTCGACCTGTGTGTGGACGTGCTCCACGATTTTATGTGACATTGTTTTAAATTTTACTTTTTAATCTATTGACATGGAGTCAGCCACATTTTATTTAACATCTTTTTTAATGTGAGCTTTATTTAAGTACATTCTCACCTATGCTGTAATTTTAATTTCTTATTTAAGAAACACTTTTGTATTTTACTATTATTCATATTTGAGTATTACATTTTATTATTAGGTGTACTTCTGAAGAAGCCAAAATTACTTTTGCCGAAACCTAGGTAAAGGTTTATGCATGTAAACCATTTTATGCAACTGGTCGGCTGAAACTGTGTTGACTTTTGGATCGTGTTCCACCGTTGCTTAATTGTAGCCATGTTAAAAAATTTTGATGTTCAGCATATACTTGTCAAAGACGAAACTTAACCTCTGACAAATATTCTCTCTTATCACGTGCTTATGTCGCTCTCCGGCGTCCGACTCGACAGTCCGCAAGACTCAGCACCACCAGGCGCATGCCAGAAGATGTCAACCGCAACTCTGGACGAAACGTCACAAACCGAACGATGTGGCGCAGTGCTAACGCACTGGACCCCATTCGGGAGGGCGGTGGTTGAATTCCACCTCCGCGATTCCATAAATCACGCCAGGCATGTCCCGGAATGGTTCCTTTGAAAGGGCACGGCCAGTTTGCTTACCCACCCATATGCAAAAAATTCGAGCGTGAGCTTCGTCTAATGACCACGCTATTGACGGGACGTTAAACCGAAGTGGAATACAAACCGGAAGACTCGTCAGCAAACAAGGTTTCGAGCAATCCACAGACAACACCAAACACTACAAATGCACAATGGACTAGTTTGTGACCTTTGATTTATGATCGAGATAAAGTTTCACTAACCAAAATAAAACCGAAAGAGACAGTAAGCATAAAAAACAAAAAAGAATAAAAAACAAAGAATAAAAAAACAAAAGAATAAAAAAATCACCGTTAAATATTAACCCGCGAGGACTAGCGCGTGAGCATTTTGCTCACAGTAATTTTCAAACAATCGGCATTTTATCGATTTTAAATAGTCAAAGACGTGTTTTCTTATGACCACAACTAGAAATACTTATTTAGACATATTAAGTACATTACAAACTGTTCTTTGACTGTCAGAAAAATGTTATACATGCGATCGATCGTTTAACTTTTAAAGGCGCGAGTTCTCGCGGGTTAATGAAAATAACATTGTTATAAAAATAATGCCAGTTTATTCAACAACAAAAAATCAATGTAAGTCATCCGGAACCATATTAAATATTAAAACCAGAAACTAATTTTGATTTATCTTCACAAAAATTAAAAGGAGCCAAAAAATAGCATGTCGCAAACATCAGTGATGAAAGCAAGACGCCTGTTGGTGATTGTATAATTGTGCGGGTTGTTCTTACATTGAATGGAATGGGTTCTCTGTTGCATCTAAACAGATTATTCACCGAAAAGGCTATTCATAGACTTCATGTATCCGAAGAACAATGCTGTTTTTCAGTGATGACGTGACTGGACCACTGTTGTTCGCGGTATGTTTGAAGAACGTTCTGAACAATTCGAGAGAGTGGTTCCACCACACAGAACGTCTGACATGAATGTCATCTAACTTAAGTGAGACATAGTTAAAAGATCAAGTTTTACAGAAAATCCTCCACCAGCTTTCGCGATGATGCTCCAGCTCTTTTCTGCATGGCCCTTGAAATGATCCTTGCCTTTTTCACTCTGTCAGACAGCGATCTCTCTGCAAGCTTTAGTCGCTGTTTGTCAACCTCGAGGCACATTTCGTTGCAGTTCGGGACGATTATAAGATTCAATGCCTTCATTACGTCCAAAACTGGGGGAAATCAGTCATTTTACACACAAACCGCAATATCCAATACTGTTTTAGCACTTCATACACTCGAGTTGAGGCAATCGTTAGTTTTGTCTCTAAACCGACGATACACCTAACTTAAAAAAAAATAAAAAATTATAGAGTGGTCTAAGCCATTAAAGCAGACGAGGCGCAGGCCAAGCATTTGCTGGGACAGTCGCCACTCCAGTTGTCAGTGGCTCACAGTTTTCCGCCGTGAATTTCGAGTCACGCGATATGCCTGGAAAAACATGTTTTGTGGAGATGAAGAGATGCTACATCCTTATTAATTATATATAGACGACCGGGAGGGGGGCATGGAGCAACACTCATACTGGTAGTCGGAACTGTGACTTTGGTTTTCGAAATACCTTCTGCGACAGTGATTGAAGTTGGTTTACTGAGCTGCTGGGAATGGACGAGCGGTCTAAGGCGTCTTGCTGCTGAGTGCGTGGTTGCTCGCCGTCGGATCGGAGATTCCAGTCCTCCCTCGGGCACGGGTGTGTGTTTTGTCAAGGTTATTTTCAATTAGTTTAAGTAGTTTGTATTCCTATGGACTGATAACCGCAATAGTTAAGACCCATAGATTTACAAACATTAGAAGACTTTAATAATAATGACCGCGGAAGTCTACGTTATTACATTAGAATTTGATGTACTTACAGCAATGAATCCTATTAGACATCAGAATTATAAAACAACCATTTTTCTTAGCTTAATTACTGTAATAAAAAATGAAGAAAAGAATGTTAACGAAGATATATGAACACTCAACGTAATTTTATGAAGTATAATGCGAGGTTTTCGTCGCGCGCAAGTCAAGTCTGTTCGCGACAGGAGCTAAACAGTGTCATGCAATGACCATGCTCGACAATTTTACTTACATATGAATGTTAGGGGAAAGCGCAAATGTTATTTCTATATTACTGCGTCGTTAGCAATAAACCTATCATATTTGGGATCTAGGACTAAATTTTGAGAATACCTACTCGAAACTACTTAGTACATTTTCTGCTATTCTTATTTGCACTTTCCTATTTGCACTTTCTTCAGAAAAGCAAAGCGCTCCGAGAACTGTGAGGGTAAACGGCATAGCCTCACTAACATACGAAGTATTCGTATGCGCTGGATCATAATTCAACATAAGGAGTGGTTGGCTTAATATTCGCAACTGCCGGATGGAAAGTTTAGGCCAGCAAATATGTACGTTTCCTATGTTACCTTTTACGGACACTCAAAAAGACTTCGTACACGGAGACGATCTTGCAATATTTAGGAAAACTAGTGATTTCTGGTATAGCTTAAATTTACCGAACTTTTAATTTAATTACGTTATTCCATTTCGGTCGAACTAGAAGAGGAGCCGAATATTCGGTGATGGTTTGGGTCACGAATTATGTTTCGGTCAGACTCCAATAATTATTAGCAGTAACTATAAACAAATACGTTTGCGAGAACTTACACGTATTTAAATTAGTCTTTAGGAGTTAATAAAGTAGTAGGAAAAGTAAGTGCTTCCCCGGCCGAGACGGTCACTGGATGTGGTAACACGTGTACTGTCAACGCGGCGTGACGCAAGCACCGGGGCCCGTATATCTCGTGGCCCCGCGAGTGGGGCTGTGACATCACGGAGCCTGCCTGCTAAGAGCAGAGTCGCCAGTGATGGAAAGAAGTCACTACACGTGGGGGATTGAAACATCTTAACGACCAAAAATTATTTTTGGGATTGGCGACTTTTTTTGGGCCAATTTCATCGTTTTTGAGGAAAAACGTATAGGGGATTTGTACTATCTGCAATAAAACAGTTTTAATTCCAAATTTAATTACGATCTGATGATTTTTGATACGCTTATCATTCAGTCGAAGTGGTAAGCACTAAAGTTGTTTTCACGATACACGAGCGCATTCTTGGCGTCTACTTTATTGCGGCCTGGAACGTTTGAGCGCGCGCCCTCGTTAAAACGCCGCGGTTTACATTTACAAACTGACGGTCACGAGCAAAACACCACTCCCTCCCACCGTCGGCTTCCTTCCGGATACGGTGCGCAACTCAGGGGTGGAGTTGCCATAGCTGCTTCTCTTCACGCTTCACTGTATTCCTGTTACACAACACAGAGTCTCAGCTTCAGAGTTGTGCGGTCATACAAAGTGACTTGTAGTGCAGCTAGCTAGCAGTAGTCCGGAAGTTCGTGTTTTTTCTTCTTTTCCTTTGTTGGTATTTTATGCCTGAATGGGCAGGCTGGCACCAGCCTACGACGCTGGTCTTAAGCCAGAAAGACATAATTAGGGACGGGACGTTAAATTCGTAAAAAACGGGAGACATAATGTGAAATTTAAATTACAATGTGACAAAACGGCATATGAATGCAATAAAAGAGGAGACGTTAAAGACACACAAACTGTATTAAAAACTGCGACGATGGCTAAAAATACATCGAAGACTGACAGATAACGGCGACGAGCACGACGACATTAGTAAAAGCACATGGGAACACACTGTTCTGCCTGTTCGGCGGTCTAAAAATCACACGAAGGTAACTGCGCACTGACAACACTAAATAGAGCACTTTTAAAACGGCAGTGAAACCCCGCAGGGGATGAGAGGGTGGCGCAGAGGGGCGGAAAAGGGAGGGGGTGAGGGATGAGGGAGGGGAGGTGGGAATGCAGGATGTTCAAATGTCTGTAAATCTATTGGAGCAAACTGCGTGGTCATCAGTCCATAGCTTACAAACTACTTAAACCTAGGTAAACTAACCTAAGGACAACATACACCCATGCCCCAGGGAGGACTAACCTCCACGACGAGCAACCTCGCGCTCCGCAGCAAGTTCCTTTAGACCGCTCCGCTACTCCACCACGGCAATGCAGGATGTAAGGACTACTGGGGAAGGGAAAGGAGGATAGAGCCAAGCGAGGGAGCGAGATCGGGGGGGGGGGGGGCGGTGGGAGAGAGAGGATTAAGGGTGGTAGGAATGATGGATGTTGCAACGAAGGGCGTCATCCAGGAGGAGAAGCTGACTGAAGTTACCATCAGAAATCATGTGGAGAGTGTGGACGTGTATGGGAGGGAGGGATGACTTGGAATCGCGGGCTACTGCCTCGCCGCTACAAGAGGAGTTGGGAAGCCACAGAGTGTCGGGTTTCATCATACGTCAAACGCAGAGGATGCAGATGTGCTCCAGGAATTTCAGTAGGTGTAGGAAAGGTGTTATGGCTTATATGATCCGTGTTGGGGAAGGGTGCGGATACGGCAATCGGAAATAATAAGAAGGGCGTAGGTTGGGAGCTTGTAAAATAAGACAGGATTGCCACACTAGGTCGTAGTCCTTCTCGATGTCGATGGAGACAAAATTGCGGCATGACGGGAATTCATGGAGGCGGAGGAGTTGGTCATCGACAGAGGAGTTTCGTGTGCGAAATGGTGCCGAAGTACCAACAACATTATTGGAAAGTTAGCGAGAATTATCTCGAGTTTTGTGAAAAGAACGGGCGTCTAAAAATGTTTTTAAATAATGAAAAATTATATAAATCTTCGGAAAATCTTGGGTATTTTTAAGTCAAAATGGAATCCTCTGGAACAGCATTTAGCGACTTTTGGCAGGAACTAGTTGGCAACCCTGGCGCTCACCTGTCCGGGGCGCGGCTCGCCCAGCAGCAGGAACTGGTCGCCGGCGTGGTTGACGCCGTCCTGGAAGAGCGAGTGGTTGCGCAGCACGGACGTGGCGACGGCGGACTCGCGGTTGGAGGCCATGCTGTGGAAGTAGAGGTCGCGGTCGCCGTCCGCCTTGGGCGGCCCCAGCGCCAGCCCCAGCACGCCGTCCATCAGGTCGAACTCGTCGCCGTTGAGGTCGAAGTGCCCCCACTGCGGGTACGGGTAGAAGTAGTTGGCCGTGACGCGCCACGACTGCGCGCGCTGCTCGTCCAGCACCACCAGCCCGAAGCCCGTCACGTCGGCAGCGTACACGAAGCTCTGCGAACACGTCTCGTCGCGCGCCTCCACCGCGATCGTCACCAGCAGCGACGACGGCGTCAGCACGTCGTCCGGGTACTCGTACGTCCACACCTTCTCGCCCCGCTTGCTGTACACCGACACCTTGGTCGGGCATATCCGCGTGAAGTCGCTCAAGATGTCGACGAAGCCTGTGTCCAGCACCCATAAACGGCCGCAAGCGTCAACCTGCGACAGGCGTCAGAAAATTACATGTACATATATACGCCGCAATCCACCGTAAGGTGCGTGGCGGAGGGTACACTGTACCACTAAATTACTAAAAATTTCCGGGCTGTTATGCCGAGGTATAGTGGATTTATTATTAAAACCCAACGTTTCGTCCCCGACTGCGGAGGACGTTCTCAAGGGGGATCGGGCACTTTTGGATGTCCGATTCACACCCTGGCTCGCTACTGACCATTTTCCTTCGCTTAATTACTGTAATAAACAAATGAAAAAAGAATGTAAACGAAGAGATACGAACAACCAACGTAATTTTACGAAGTAGATGCGAGGTCTTCGTCGTGCGAGAGTCAAGTCTGTCGGCGACAGGACCTAAACTGAGTGTCATGCAATGACCATGCTCCACGTTTTTACTTACATATGAATGTTAGGGTAAAGCGTAAATGTCATTTCTGTATTACAGCGTCGTCAGCAATAAACATATATTTGGGATCCAGGACTAAATTTTGAGAATACCTACTTGAAACAACTTAGTGCATTTTTAGCTATTCTTATTTGCACTTTGTTCAGAGAAGCAAAGCGCTCCGAGAACTGTGATGGAAGCCATGGTGTGAATCGGACATCCAAAATTGCCACGATCCCCCTTGAGAAGGTCTTCCGCAGTCGGGGACGAAACGCTGCGTTTTAATAATAAATCCACTAGACCACGGCATAACAGCCCGGAAATTTTTAGTAATTTTGACCATTCCGTCCGTGGAAGTTTATATTTTACACTGTATCACTACTAGACATTTCCTATTCCACTCCCAAATAGAACGAGGGAAAAATGAATGTCTATATGCATCTGTACGAGCACCACCACCTAGAGAGGAGGCCGCAGCGCTCTCGTGTGACGTCAGGCAGAGTAGGTTGCGCGCGCATACCTGACTCGCTCGCTGCTTCGGCATAGTGGGCCGTGCCCCAGCGGCTACCCAGTAAGCTATGGGCGCGCAACCTACTCTGCCTGACGTCACACGAGAGCGCCGCGGCCTTCTCTCTAGGTGGTGTTGGTACGAGCCCTAATATCTCTTTCTTGTCTTTGTGATGTTTACGCGAAATCTGAGTAAGCAGCAAAGATCGTTCTACATTCAGCTTCAGATTACGGCCCTCTGAATTTCCTCAACAGAATTTCTTAGAAAGAACGTCTTCTTTCCTTCAGCGATCCCCATTTGAGTTCCCGGAGGATTTTCGTGACTTTCGCGCATTGTCGAACCTACCTGAACGAACCTAGCTGCTGGCCTCTGAACTGCTTCCATGTCTTCCTTTAAACTGATCTGCTGCGAGCCCCAAACACCCGAGCAATTGGTCGTACAAGCGTTTTATACGCGACCTCCTTTACCAATGAAGTAAAACTACCCACATATTATTCAGTTCCCTAGACGGTTTACATAAATATTTACATTATAATATTATTTACAGTCGCTGAAGAAACACAGCCATGTTTAAAAAAATCTCATCTAATTACAAAAGCATAGCTAACTCATTATTATTTTTAAATTACTAAAGCTACAATGAGTCTCAAGCACAAAATCAGCAACTAAGAACCCACCTATAAATATTTCAGGTGGGTCCAATCCCTTGCCGGCCGCGGTGGCCGAGGAGACTGCGGCTTGTCAGTCACGGTCTGCACGGTCACTACGGTCGGGGGTTCGAATCCCCCCCTCAGGCATGGATATTTGTGCCGCCCTTAGTGTTAACTAGTTCATAACTAGTTTTCAAGTTTAGGAACTGATGACCCCGTAGTTAATTCCCATAAGCTGTACAAACATTTCAACATTTGAATTTGGTCCAACCCCCCTCCCCGTTTAGCCATCTACAATTCAACATTGTTTTTCAACTGCAAACATCGAAACACTAACAGTTCAGTTGTAAAATACAATCGTTCATACTCTGTTGGTGAAGACATTCAATAAAATAACATGATACACAAGTAGTTATGAAAATTAATTTTTAAGTCCACAGCTGGTTATAGCCTTCATATCCACATCATTTTCTGGGGCATCTACAAAAGCCATGTCACTATAAGCCGTCGGCAAAGGGGCTTATCTGAACGTGCACGGTCAACTTGCGAATTTTCTGACGTCACAACGTGAAAACCACACATAGGGAGGGCATATCAGAAATCCCGAATGTGAGTCTGAACTTCCATCAATGAAATGAGAGAACGCCATCTACATCACAAGCGGGTTAACCGGGGTCCCCAGGTCTTTTCGATACAGAGAGAACATTTTGGCTGTCCGCAGAAACCTATATTAGGCGATTTTTGTGTATATAACTTACCTCTTATGCTATTTCAAAACTAGTCAAGGCAACTGAGTAAATGAGGATCTCTCGAAAGCCAGTCGTTATATGTACTATTTTTGTAATAAAATAATTGGAAACGTCTTATTTGTGGTTTAAGAATTATCGTATTATGATAATTTACCGCATCAAGGCAACGGTACACTGAAGATCCATCGAAACGTATAGCTCTTCATACGACTTGTTGTAATTTCAGGTCATTTAACAACACATCTAAGAATGTTCACTAAGAAGACAAAAGATGGAGAGCAGTTAACAGCATATGGAGAAGAGTGCTGATTCAAGTCTCGATTTGTAGGGAAGGATAGTTATTCTTCGCGTTTTCTGATAGGTTCAAACTTTTTTATTCATTTCATAGAATATAAATATATGTGCACTTCCACTGAGGAGTGAGTTATTCGATTAGATTTATGTACCGGGCAGTTTACTCTTTACTTGGAGTAAAATGTTTAATACTTTGTTTCAAGTCTTATATTGCACTTTTTCTAAAGTTTCTACTATTGAATAGTAACAGTGATCGATGAAGAATGACTTGAGTTTTACTAAAAAGTGAGATATGCAATAATATTTGTCTTATCTGAAGGCCTAATCTATTTGTCAAGTCGCTGTCCTTATTGACATAACATGCACAAGAGCGAAAATTTCACTCCGTGCATTTCGCAAACTTCGTGCTTCCAGAAGCTGATGCAACCAAATGTATCTGGAGCGCCTTGAAATCCCATGTCCCATGATAAGGCACAAGTTTCGTATCACAGTTTAACGCAAATGTCACGAAACTACGAGAGTATCTGCAACCGGACAAAAGTAGTGCTGCCAAGCGGCTGGGTTATGTAAACAGACCTGTGTGTTCGTGTTTATTCAAAATACAGAGGTATTTTGGAACTAATTGTGGTGCTATAAATTGTAGCAGCTATCAAAAATATAATGTGGAAATTGATTTACAAAGGACGCTGCGAAGTAAGGAAATGAGGCTTCGAACAATGAATGCTCATTTACGAGTACTTTCAGGCATGGAAAAAAAATCTAACATTTTCATTGACTCGTCGCGTCTTCAGAGCTTCACCGTTTAACGTAGTGTCCCTCCTTCCTCCCTCTTCAGAACTTCGGCTCCTATTGAGAATCACAAGAGCCCAACGAGTGCTTCAGGATATTAATGCGCAATAAAAGTGACGTTTGAACGCTCCCGATTACAGATACAACTAAATCTACTTTTTAAATAGGACCTACCTAGTTGGGCACTTTGATTTCATAATTAATATACCGACTTTTTTGCAGTTACCTGATAGTTTGAGAAAGTAAACGCGTAATTGCAAATAATTTGACGCGTACAAACTTCTATTAGTAGGCCAAATTCTTTAAGATATACAGTTTCATAACTGGTAAGTAGGTAATAAAGAGATGCTGAGTAATCTACACGCAAGGCACAGGAACAAGGACGAGGAGAAAAAGTTTATAAGGACATCTAGGAGGTAGTCTCAGAGAATGTAAAACTCCTACCTAGTTTTGACTGTAATAAAATGTCAGAATGATACGTCCCAAAAACGGTAAAGCCGAGATCGCTGGTATACAATTTTAATTGGACGCTCGTTTTCGATTGTCTCTGCCATCATCATCTGGTCAAAGAATATTTTACACAGCGGTCATAAAAGTATACATATCACTATAAGTAGGATACTGTCACTTATAGTGAGATGCATACTTTTAGTACAATGACATAGAACACCTACGATCTATTTTATACAACTGTTGACATTAAACGATGACGGCTGTGTAAAACATTCTTTGACCAGATAATGATGGCAGACACCATCGAAAACGAGCGTCCAAATAAAATTATATACCAGCGATCTTGGCTTTACCAGTTTTGGAGCGTATCATAATATTGGATCACTTCCTCACAATATAAACAAAGTCAAAATGTCAGAAATTCACAGAAACGCGGATATAATCATAATAAGTTCCTCTGAAACTTGAACACACCAGATTGCAATTGATTTCTGCACTTGGACGGTAAAATTACGACTCTGCTATTGTGAAACTATTACATTGCACTGTCCGTTTGTTGTTATAGACTGATCTTAATGAGAGGATATTAAAATAATCAATTGAGAAACAGTTCTTCAGTTGCAGAAGTTTTGGTAAAACATTTACTTTACCATGGATTCGGCTTCACTAGGGGTACATTCATCAGAAGTGAAACAGTTTTTTTACATATGATTGTAATGCAGCAGATCGTCTCGAGCAATGTGGCTACTTTAAAAAATAAGAAGTTTGCACATTGCATTTTTTTATAAAAGAAAAAGACAACGCGTCGCTAAGAGTCGTCTGTGCGGAAAGCACTGCAGGTGGTTTCAGTCTGATGCGGCGAGTCGTCTTATTTGTTTAAAAAAATTGCAATTTGCAAACTTCTTATTTTTTAACGTGAGCCATATCGCTCGAGACCATCTGCCGACATTATATTCATATGTAAGAAAAGCTGTTTTACTTCTGATGAAGGCTCCCCTAGTGAAGTCGAAACCTTGGTAAAGTAAATATTTTACCAAAACTTTTGCAACCGAAGAGCTGTTTCTCAAGTGATTATTTTATATTTTGACGAACGTTTGCTGTCTTTAACAGCCATGTTTAAAAATTGAGATATTAGTTTATTTATGTTTCCATATCTGTATTAGAAAATTCACCACCACATTTAGTGACTACAAAACGTAATAGTAGCAAGTTCTCCGTTTGTGTCATACCATTGTTCTGTTATAGCTACTAGCCACTTGGAGCGCTAACACCAGTCCAATTGTCAACAGGTTGCAGTTTTCCCCCAATAGAGTTTCGCGACCGTTTGTTTCCGACCGTGCCTAGTGCGCACAAGTAGCACCATTTCTGAGGGTACAATGCCACGGTGGATTCGGCACACTGATGGTACACGTTCAGATTCACGCTCGTGTGCCGACGGGTTTAGTGCATATGTTAGAAGGTGGCAGTACACGATGAAACAAAAGTCGCAGTACACCCTTTTATTTGAAAAAAATCTGCAGGAACTGGAGAAAGCTTTATATTCCAGTAGAGTTTGGGTGAGTTTTTCTATCATTTACCGTATGTACCCAACATGGGCACCATCTTGTACTCGGCCTTCTTGAATCTATGTCACTTTTTTCCGGTAAAACGGGGTCATATGATACATCAAATAACATCGGTATTTTCTGACAAATTTATTTCTGTGAACAGATTCCACGTAGCAGTTACGATTCAAGTTATAACATTTTGTTTGGAGGTACAGATCGGAGCTCTATTAAGAACAGTTATTTAATTTTCAAATGTTCAAATGATTGTAAACATGCTACTATGGTTATCAGTCCCTAGACTTACAAACTACTTAAACTTACACAAAAGACAACAAACAAACAAACAAACAAACAAACACACACACATATATATATATATATATATATGCCTGCCTGCTCGAGGGAGGACTCGAACCTCCGAAGGGAATGGGAACGGCCAGTCCAGCCAGTTGTAGCATGACGCCGTGGACCACGCGGCCATTCCGCGCGGCTGTCAAACAGTTCAACATGGTGTCCCTGTTGGCCAGTGGCCATTTGAAGGCTCTGCATCCAATTGTGGTGCACCCGCAGAAAGAATTCTGGAGAAATGTTGGCACACGCTTCTTCAATGCGTTGCGCGAGTTGGCAGTGGCGTACCAACTATTTCTTTAGAGGGGGAGGGGGAAGAAGGACACCTATTTACTGACATCGTCTTGGCGATTCCAGGACTTTGGTGTGGGGGAGGGGCGAGGTCATGGAACTTTCATTTAGCCAAAGTGTTCCAGTTTCCGCTTTCTAAAAAGAAGGGGGTGCGATGACTTGTCTAGTCGAGCTTGCGTCTTCATTTATATGTAATCGCTGCCCCACCTGAGGCTTCACCACACAAATAACGTCACAAAACGCAACTTCGGAGGCACACTGCACCGTCCTTACTGGCGAACCGACAGGTCGAAGTGCATTGTGGCAAGGCACACGTAGAGGTCTCTAACGGACGACTGCAGAGTTTTGCAGGAGTATCACTAGTGCAATAAGGGATCTTTACATTATCTCTCATACGATTTTGGTGTATATGTGTTTGTTCGAGCCCAAGTACTTTCCTTGTTAGATTCAAGATGGCCTATGATGCCCATGTTCGTTACATGGCGTAAAAAGATAGACCAACTCGACCATACATATCTGGAATATTCAGGTTTCCCAGTTGGTGCAAATTTTTTGAAATAAAAGAGTGCATTGCGACCTTTGACTCACTCTGCACTGATAATGGACACAAAACCCAGTCCCCGAGTGAAGAAAATCTCCAACCCGTTTGGGAATCGAACCCGAGCGCCCTGCGTGCCAATCTACCTCGCTGTGCACTAGACTAGGTAGGTTGTGACGCGGATGAAGCAGAGGGCAGGCTTACCGTGACCCTGAAGACGGAGGTGAAGCCGTGGCAGTTGCCCTGCGCGTTGGACTCCCAGTCTGGGAAGGGCAGCAGCGGCGTGCTGGCGTCGCCCTTGGGCGGCACCACGGCCAGCGTGGCGGGCACGCCCCTCTTGAAGCGCGGGATCGTCACCAGCATGGTCCACGAGCCGCGCTCTGCAACACCAAGCAAGCGCTTGCAGCTGCAGCTGGCAGAAACAAACAGCAGCCTCTACTCACAACAAAAACCCCGACCAGCCCCCTCAGTGAATGGGCCGTCAAACACTGAACGCAGATAAGACACGAAAATGGAAGAAGTGCTACAGAACTGTGAAAAAAGGAGCAAAATAGTGAACGGTCCAAGCTAATGTGGTGCAACATTCTTGGAAGGGCTATCGTCACCTACTGGCTCTCTGGTCATAGTGTTGAGCTGCAGCGTGGAAGACCAAAAATCTGTCTCTTGCTCATTTTTTCCACAAGATTTTGAACTGTGCGTCCGCTCATTGATATTTCCGTTCTCTTTTTGTAGCTTTGCTAATTGTCGTACTATGTACATTGTAGAATATAACTCATGTGATAATATATTTCCATTGGCAAGTAAATATGATGTATAGTCACAGACGAGGTGCCTCATGGACATCTTACAGAAATGAAGAAAAAACAATAAAGTAGGCTACTACGATTCTCAGCTTCGCTTTCAGAACTACCAGGACTCTTACAAATTTGATTGGATATATGCTGGCTTTGACGGTGTACATGTAAATAACATCAAAAACGTTAAAACTTATGTGATTCTTAAACCTTTCCATCCCAAGTTTTATTAATTTATAAACAATAATATTTTCTTTTGTATTCTATACATAACGATTGGAATATGTATATTTGTTAGATTTTTTGAATTTTTTGGAGAGAAATATGACGTCATTGGGCAGTATGTTTCCTTTGTATTTATTTACATAATTTTTCAAACTGTTTACTACTAATTTAGACTTTTGAAAACAATTTATCAATGAAAATTTCAAATTACGATGTTTCCTTTACCTTGATTTAATAATTTGAAAGTCTTGGTGCATATACTCCAACTTAGACATTAAGCAACAATACATGCTTTATCAATGCATTGTAGCCTAATGCACTGTTTCCTAGAAGTAATGGTAGACGGTCTATCCACCATGACTTTTGGAAAGTAATGTAGTGTTGCTTACAATCTCTGGCCAAATGATTGTGCCTAAAGTAACAAATACAGATGAACTGGCGTGGAAAGGTTAAACTGTCGCGTTCGTATGTTGTAGCTTATGTGAGAAACGATTATGTTTTCATCATTTCTAGGAGAGTAAGCACACTAAAACGAAGTACGAATACCTAAATCGTGAAAGAAGCAATCTGACTCACTCACCTAGCGTGTGCGTCGTTAAGAGATTTAAACCGCGTGATGCACACCCAGTCTCCAGTGTCGTCTATGAAACACCAAACTTTTTCCGAAGGAGGATTCCCTCGATTGTTCGTCTTGTCCTGTATCTATAGGACAGAGAGAGAGCACGAGAGCATTTGAAAACGGATCTGATCTGCCGCTTGCCAGTGTACATAGGTGACATTGCGCCTAGCAGTGGATCCATGTTGTACAGCCAATGCTTGCACCGTTAGCTGTTTTTAGTTCGCTTTTTTAATTTTTTTTTTTCATGCTTGCTTAGAGCTTCTTCCCATTTTAATTGTTGATTTGCGTTCAGCAACTCAGCAGTCAACCTGTGTGGTATGCGATGGAAAGTTTGCCTTGTGAGATTGTGTATCATGGACCTTACCCACTTACTTGTTACCGGAAAAGTAGTCGAATTACAAGCCCACATGGGTCCACTCATCATTCAATGTAGAAGCTAATCTCACAAGAATAGTTCTAGAACAGAACTTTAAACAAGCCAACGACTCTTTCAAAATTCAGAAATAATGAGTCCACAGCACGTCGAATGAGAAAAAACAATCGCTCCTAAAATCATCTAACAAAAAAAAAAAAAAAAAAAAAAAAAAAAAAAAAAAAAAAAAAAAAAAAAAAAAAAAAAAAACTGTAACCTATGAATTCTCTTTTCGCAACACTTACGTTTGCAATGTTTGCATAATAAAGTGGGGATTTACAGTTCAAACAATAACAAAATAAGTTTCAGATATATTTTTAGTTGATAAGCTAAACATCTCTTTCTTGTCTTAGTGAGAAATATGTGGCTAAATGTGACGATACCTGTGAGTGGTAAGCACAAAACATGCTAGTTCGGTGACCTCTGTTGAACAATGACATACTTACGATAAAATTAATATTCTTGACATTTTCTCAGTTTCTTGGAACGACTTAATCTATTCTATTAATGTGAAAAATCAGGCTTCTTCAAGATTTTTATTTATAAACGATTGCTATAAGCTAATATTGCATTATTACAAGCAGTTTACAATTTTGCAACTCTAACCGTGATATTGCGTCATGGTACAGTAAGACATAGACAAGAAAATCGGCGTGTCAAGAATAAGTAGTCACAAATATAGAAATCATTTTGTGCTTAGGTCCCAGGATACTCTCTGCTTGATGTATTATTGCGTCATTAAGTAGACTGTTTTTTGTACTTGACATGCTGGTTTTCCTAGCAATCTGTTGGTCTAGAATGACGCAATACGACTGCTTCAATTTCAGAATCGTGAATTTCGGGAAATATACACGAGATCTGAAGGTAACAACAAATGTTTGCCAAAACCTTTTATCCGAGGCACATCCAGAAAGTACGATTCCGCATTTAAAACAAAATAATAAAAAAAGTCAACATGTTTAAGTGAATAACTTTCTTGGTAACAGGTACGGAAATGTTAGAGGTAATTTTCGGTGTAGTCGACAGCTGTCATATCGTGGGCCCAATGTTTATATTCCTGAGTCGTAGCAGTCTGCCTCCTGTGAATGGAACCAGTATGTGACAGTCATGTTCAGATCTTATTGTGAATACATTGGCCGGAGGACAGGAATTTGAGGTGCAAGAAATGGTGGAAATCGGAGCGAGCTCAGGATATGCAACAGCTCCCAGCTCAACTTCTGCAAAACAGTTGCCATGTGTTGAAGCGCATGCGGATGAGCATCGTCATGTAGCAGAACAACACCTGCAGTAAGCATTCCACACACGTTTTCCTGAGTGGCACGTCGCAGTTGCCGTATTGCTTCACAGTAACAACCAGCGTTCACCGTTTAACCTGTGGGCAGGAAGTCAAGGAGGCGAATGCTCTTCCTCTCCCAGAACACCGTGCACATCACTTCCGTGAACGAAGCAGCCAGTTTGAACTTTTCATCCACTATAAGACCAATGCGTTGACTGTCTTCCGGGGTGGAGTGAGAAATCCACGTCTCATCGCCCATGACGATCCTGTGGAGGAACTCGTCGCAGTCATCATCATATGCTGCATAAAAGTAAGTGCTGCCCCAAGTCGTGTCTTTTTGTTCTGGAGTGTGAGGTTTTTTTGGAAACTACCTGGCATACAATTTCCTCAACAGGAGGTGCTTAGAGACAATTTCACGCAACAGCGATCGGGATTCTACGGAAAGTGGCAGCGCCCCAGGATGCGCTACTGCACCATCTCAACAAGGCTGAGAGACGATGCCCATTGCGCTCTTGGACACTGACAACCTTCGGAAAAAAGTCTATCCCAGCGACTCCCCATTTGTTCATAATGTTCTGCTCGTAGACCTGACGTCGAATATCGATGGGTGCCACTTTTTATGTATTAAGGAACCTTCTGACTGAGTGAATCTCGCAGACGGCGGGAGAACTATTTAGAGACGCCATTTCGGAGCCCTGCTGCTGAAATGCTGTCACCAGGCGGGCCCTGTCCGGCCGTTATCTCATATTTCTGACATTTGTGCCTTTATTATGCATAAAACCCTAGGTTGCGCTGGATCAGTTTAAAATATGTCTGTCTCTTGACCGGTTACGAAAGATCTAAGCTGTCAACATCAGACCTTGTTAACTGAACATGAATCTCATGTCAACCGTTGGTCTAATTAGTGGTCAACACGAGAATCACATTTGTTAACAAGATCTGTTGAATGCAGCTTAGATCCGCCAAATAGTCAAATATTTTAAAGCGATGTTGAGCAACCTATGCAGTTTTTTTTTTTTTTTTTTTTTTTTTTTTTTTTTTTTTTTTATTATGTAAGGAAAAATAATTGTCACGTCAGAGCAGTTGCGCATGCTCAGTTTTACCGGCTACATAGGTCCGCTTTAAAGGAAACAATCGGGAAACTTACTTTCTGGATGAGTTTCGTAAATAGAGATTCTGAAGCGATCTTGGACTAATCCGATTTTTCAGATGTATCAAGGATGAATGTTGTGTACGCCGAAGAGTTTGGCGACTTACCGTTCTGCCAGGGCTGCACGTCAATGGGGACGGCGTTCCCAGGGATGTAGGAGCCGTTGGCGATCATGGCCTGGCGGGTCAGCTCCGACGGGAAGGCGAAGTCGAGCGTGCGCCACGCGTTCAGAACGCGCAGCTTGCCCGCCGCGTCCGCCCCCAGCACCAGGGCTGCCAACAGCAGCGTCGAGACTGCCCACCGTTTCATACCTGGCAAACAACACACGGCTAGGGTCGTCCGCTGCCTCTGCGCGCTGCTCCACGGAAGCCCAGAGCAGAAAGCACGTTTACTGCACTGGCTGTACTCTGCTCTTCGGGCGGACAGTTGGTTCCTGTCTTGCAGAGACAAATTCAAATGTTCAGATGTTTGTAATTCTTATGGGACCAAACTCCTTCGGTCATAAGTCCCTAGACTTACAGCCTACTTAAACTAACTTAAACTAATCTAAGGACAACACATCCATGCTCGAGGGGGAACTCGAACGCCTGACGCGGGAGGCCGCGCAGATACGGAATGCCCCAGGGGAGTGTGATAGGATCGCTATTATTTTCTATCTATATAAATGATCTGATGGACAGTAACTTGTAATTTACGGCTGTTTGCTGATGATGCTGTGGTGCATGGGAGGCTGTCGTCTGTAACTGACTGTAATAGCATACAGGATGACTCGGACAAAATTTCTAGTTGGTGCGAAGAATGGCAGCTAGCTCTCAATGTAGAAAAATGTAAGGTGATGCGCATGAGTAGAAAAAACCAATCCCATAATGTTCGAATACAGCATTAGTAGTGAGCTTCTTGATGCTGTCGCGTCGTTCAAATATCTAGGCGTAACACTGCAGAGCGATACGAAATGGAACGAACATGTAAGGGCAGTTGTGAGTAAGGCGGACAGCCGACTTCGGTTTATTGGGAGAATTTTGGGAAGACGTACTTCACCTGTAAAGGAGACCGCGTATAAAACGTCTGTACGACCACGTCTTGAGTATTGCTCAAGTATTTGGGACCCGCAGCAGATCAGTTTAAAGGAACACAGAGGCGGTTCAGAGGCGAGCAGCTACATTTGTTACCGGTAGGTTCGACCAATGCGCGAGTGTCACGGAAATGCTCCGGCAACTCAATTAGAGATCGCTGGAAGAAAGACGACGTTCTTTTCGTGAATTTCTATTAAGTAAATTTAGAGGGCCGGAATTTGAAGCTGAGTGTAGTACGATCTTGCTGCCGCCTACTTACATTTCACGTAGTGATCACAAAGATAAGAGAAATTAGGACTCGTGCGGAGGCATATAGGCATTCTTTTTTCCTCGTTCCATTTGGGATTGGAATAGGAAAGGAAGTGCCTAGTAGTGGTACAGTGTACCCTTCGCCACGCACCTTACGGTGAATTGCGGAGTATGTATGTAGATGTAGAATGTGGCGCTCCAGACCACTCGGCTACTCCCGAGCGGCGCAGAGACGAATCCCCGTACGAAATCGCAATAGTTTCGGCGATATGAACAGTAGGAAATGAGGGTAAGGCAGAAGAAATATTTACACATCTTCGTAGCTGAGTTTCATCACTGCATTAAACCAGTAATTTCTGATAGAAACCTCAGCTAAGAAAGACTTCTTCGTAAGTTTTCTCTCATATTACTGACGACGAGTAGATGGCCATACAATTTATTCTGTAAATGAATAATCCGAAGATGGATTCAATATTTCAAACCGACTATCGCCACGAATATTTCATTGCCACTAATGGGAAATAAAAGTTTTAAAATAAGGAGACTGCAATAATAAAATTATTTGATAGCATTCTAAAACTAGATGACGATGTCAGGTAATCATCTTCATTTTCATTCGGCATTTACCGATAGACGCATAGTATTCTTGGCTATCTGTCATATACAGAGTTCTAACAAAAAAAAAAAAAAAAAAAAAAAAAAAAAAAAAAAAAAATAACATTTAGAGGAGGCCTGCGTATACCGAGTTACATCAAATCTCAATGACACTGAAGAATTCTCTGGTGTAACACGGTGGGCCCGACAAACATCACGGACATCTTAAAGACCTCACTGACGCAAAAATTGCCTTCCGCAGTCTTGCGGTGGTGCTATCTTTTTCCGCCAGCGTGTGGAGCCGGCGCCTTGTAGCTACGTGTGGTAACTACACCCAGGAAGCGGATTCCGGAAACCGCACGACAGATACGCAACTCGGGATATGGCGATGCAACGGTTATCTGCAGAAAGCTGTGTTTCCAATGCGGTTGTGACAACAGCGTATCCGGCAATCAAATAATTCTTCAACAGCACACATGCCGAGGAAATACAGGTAACTGAGAATATTTAAGGTGAGCCCTCAACGCTGATTCAGTTCATAATTTTTATAAAAACGCGAAAAATAGTTGTCTCGGGCGAATATGGCATTTCCCTGGGGCACTCCTGACGATACCCTAGTATCTGATGAACACGTGTCGTCAAGGACAGCGTATTGTAGAGTTGGCTACTGAGTTGATGTTTCGACTCAGTGAATCGAGTCAGCGAACTGTTCGACTGAGTCGAAACTTGAATCGACACTGTTTCGAAACAACGAATCTTGTGATTCATGTATCGGACGCTAGATATCGTTAACATGCGTTTTGCTGTCCGTCTGCTTGGCTGAGTTAGACACAGCGCCCAGGCGTGCAACGGGTTTGAAGTTTTTCCCCTAACGCGCCACGCGAGGTTTTGAATTATGCTACCCTTCAACTGAGGTTTGAAAACTGGGGTACCACCGAGAAAAGTTGTGAAGTCCTTTGGTGTTTTGAGGTAGTTTCGCGTGAACCAAGTGTCGTTATGTATTGTTGCTACATCTGTGCCAGGTGAACGCATCTTTTCGAAGCAATGGCAAATAATTTCAGTGAGACGAAACCGCATTCTCAGTAAGATGTCAAAAATAACCTTTTTTTAATTTCAATTTAAAGAAACTGTAACTGATTCTCTTATTTGACTGACTGAAGATGAATCTGATTATTAGAATACCTATATGGACATTGAAAAATCATAGTTCAGTTTTGTGGTTTTGTCACATTAATTGTGAAATATGTTTCCTTGTGTTAATACTTATAATAATATCTGTTGATTGCATTAAATATGTCTTAGGATCAATTTTGTTTATATTGCTTGGTTAGAAAAGTTATTCATTTCTGGATGCACGTAGACATTTGAACCATGATCTCTTGTTTTATTTACACTTAATTATGGAATTTTGAAGGTTGGAAAAAGTGTCATGACTTTGGAATTTGAACATTACTATTTGTGCTTCCTTTGTTACCATATTTGTTTGTATGAAAATACGAGTAACTTAGGAAACGTTTACGCTTTAATATGATTGTAAAATCGTAGTAGCAAACAAATCCTGTGCCGTTCCAATAAGTCTAGTGAATAATGTATTAAAACCATGTTGGTATTTCTCAGATGTTTCGTCTTTGCTGTATCGCCCTACTGCAGCTTTCTCGGCTCACGTGAATCAGCGGAGGTAGCAGGACGCAGGTTTGCGGCAAGTCAAGTGTTTTGAGTGCCGAAGCAGTGAGTCGACTCAGTGCGGCGCCCTGCAGCTGTCGCGGTTCACGTGACTCAGGGAAGGTAGCGCGGCGCACGACTCTGCACACGCCAGATGTTTTGTGTGACGAAACAGTGAGTCGACTCACTAGACTCAGATGATCCGTATGTTTCCAAACAGATGATGCGAACTGCCCATCATTAGCGTACTGGGTTTTATTACTTAAGCAGTCTTCAAGCCACTCACATATGTGGGTACCTATCCCATATACTCTCATCTGCGTTAGCAGTCTGCGGTGCGACACCGTGTCCTACGCATTTAGATTATCGAGAAATATGCAGTCTGTCTTTTGCCCTTCATCCAAAGCACGCAAGATGTCAAAAGACAAGCTGGGTTTCCCACGATCAATGCTTCCTAAAACCGTGCTGATGCATGGACAGAAGCTTTTCCATCTCAAAGAAATTTACTATCCCAGGACTGTTAATGTCTTCAAGAATTCTACAACAAATTTATGTTAATGATATTGGTTTGTAATTATGTGGGTTCCGTAGTTTTGCCTTTCTTATACATGGGAGTCACCTGCGCCATTTGCAGTCTCTTGGTACTTTGCGCTGGTCAAAGATTTGCGGTAAATGCAAGCTAAGTAAGGGGCCAATGCCGCAGAGTACTCTCTGTAAAACCGGATTAGTACCCCACCTGGCAACTTGTTTGTTTTCAACTGTCTCAGCTGCTCCACTACACCAGCTATGCCTATTATCATGCCACCATTTGAGAGTTAGTGCGATCATCAAATAAAAGTATGTTTGCATGCTCATCCTACCTGAATGATTTCTTTAAATTTTTATTTATTTGCACTCACGTTTTTTGCAATCATTACTGACATTTCCTTGATTGTAGAGATATTTCAACTACTGTGCTATGAAAATATAGTATCACATGTATTTGTGAAGAAGACGAGTTTATATCGGACGAAACCTTGGGAAAGTTTATTATACTACTACTGTTCCAAATGGTTGGTTAATTATTAACTTGCGATTTCTTAAATGTTAAATTTGAAACTTCGGTCTTCATTTTGCTGTCTTCTACCACCACCCCAGAATGTTCAACGAGTGACTGGACAGAGGCCTTTGATCCGCTTACCGATTTTACATAGGACCAGAAGATCTTTTGCTAATGTATAACGGTCGCAGTTATTGCAAGCTTTGCGCATAGATCTTTTTATAAATGCGTGGATCTCTACTATTGCCTATTTGATTTGCTTGACCTTTTTTTGAACCGAGAGTGGAAGTGCCTTGCTTTCGGAGCATCTTTCGAATATCATTATTGAGCCACTGTGGGTCTTTAGCGTCCTTCATCAACTTTGTCTGAAAAATCAGAACCAATATCAGATGTTAGTACATTTTATACTGTATAAAATTGTGTTTCAGAGAACGAATTATATTTTTTTTCAAAGAAGGATTAAAGAGCTGGAAATGTTCTCTTCGCAACCATTCAGATAGCATTCGTGGTTAGCGGTTATCACCAATTTGAAATATCAGCGTCAATGTCACGTCTGAACTTTCATTGGGAATGATGAGATTTTTATCATCTTTCATTTATGAAGTATCCTCTGTAGTCTTTGTAGTGTAACTTGTATATTGCTAACCACTTTACGCAAAGCTTGTTTAATGCAACAGAAAATAAAGTACATAATAAAAAAACAAGATTACTTGGAGAAGCTGAAGACAGAGTGAAGGAAGGCGGATTACGATTTTAATTATTCCGTCTACTAGTAGCTCGTTGGGATATTGCTCGTATTGGGTGAATAATGAAAAAAAACTGTCACTTTCAAATAAAGGGCCCAGTTACTTACCTTATTCTATCTAAAGGAAGGAAGACTAGTGTTTACGCCCCGTCGACAGCGTGGTCATTAGAGGCTTACGCTCAGATTGTGTGGGTGAAGATGGCGAAGGAAATCGGTCGTGCCCTTTGAAAGGAACTATCCCGAAATTTGCCTAGAGTAATTTAGAAAAACCACGGAAAACCTAAATCTGGATGGCCGGAGATAGATTTGAACCAGCATCCTCCCGAATGCGAGTCCAGTGTGTTATCACTTCGTTACCATGCTCGGTCTTATTAGAACTAAGGAAACCACGAAAACCTAACTGCTGTCTTCCGGGATGCAAGGTAAGTGCGCCATCCAGCGTTTTGCAAAGTAAGCTATTTCTTAGCTCCACTTGATAGTTTCACAGTGATTACATGCGTTTCACATTAAAATAATAACAATTAAAAATCTACTGTCAATCTGAGATTAAGAAACCAGCCCTTCTGCCACAATCCAGTTCCATTGAGTTATTACGCTAATTCCTTCCACATTATTCCTGAGAAAACTTTGTCTTCTTCCGTCATGTTAATAAAGCTCAGAACCATTACTTGGTTTCTTTTATCGATGTTTCACTTTTCCCATCTTAACGAAGTCCATATATGTAAAACATGAATCATTATATGACACTTTTCAATTAATATGAATAACAAGTATAGGCCCTACTTGCTTTTAGTACACCGAACGCATTGACTAAAACCATCAGTGAGTGAAATATGCCCGACCTGACGATTCAAATGTTTGTTAAGCGTAAGGGACTTAACGGCGGGGTCATCAGTCCCTAAACTTACAAACTACTTATGAACTAGCTTATACTAAAGACGGCACAAATATCCATGCCCGAGGGGGGATTCGAACCCCCGATCGTAGTGGCCGTGCAGACCGTGACTGAAGCGCCTCAGTCCCCTCGGCCACCGCGGCCGGCCCCTTTGGTTTAAAAACCTTGTATTCCTTATTTTCCGCAGACCAATTTCATGTGAATGTCACCATTAAGCAGTATTTGTAATACTGACTGCATTTGCCTTAGAAGATTAACTGTTACAATCAGTAACAAATATATTTTCAGCATGGCTAAAGACTGGCATGGATCCCTTAAACCAGGGAGGACAGGCAGCGCTGTTGTGACGTCAGCGCAGGCCGCTGTGGCGCACACAAGGGTGGAAGAGTTGACCGTGTGACGTCACGCGTTCTGTACTGCTGCCGTGGAGAAATAGAATGCAGCGTGTGGAGAGCAGCGATTTAGGGAAAACAGGGAACAGATCTGCTGTAAGAATACAGTGAGGTCTATGACATCCTAATTTTAAAACATACTGTTCCAATTAAGTAAAATTAAGTAATGGACACATATTACCGATAATTGTATATCGTCTCTATACCATGATAACATTATAATGAAGGTATATTTAAATAGGAAGATAGCAGTGTTATAAAATAAAGAATATGGAACATAATACAATTTTCTCTGCAATTTAGAGCAAATATCTACACTGCAAATAAGTAGACATTTTCCGATATTTTCCATTTTTTTCTTTGTTAGTTTTTTAACGTTTTAGATATTTTTAATCGAAGAGTGGATGTTAGGTTAAAATCTGACAAGGTGTTTCGGTATTGGGACTTTGCTAATTGCATAATAGAAAAGAATTGTTCATACACAAGCGTCGAACCGAACATACGCAATATCTGTGAAGCAAGGGATAATTTTGATGGCTATTCTGTTGCTCAGACGAACAGACGCTTCACCACTCACAGTGCACATCAGTACGTTCCTTTAATTCATATATTAATGCGTCTCTTTCTTCTTCATATTTTCCATTCTCATTTGCGTGGCACAGGGAGTAATGACGCTGTAAATTACTTTTTATATACTTCTAACTAATCTGTTACACATATAACGCTTTGCACCTTCACCGCATTACACAAAATGAAACATTTTCCAACAGAGAAAGAAAAACCGCCATGTTATTGTCGTGAAGAACGCTATTTCTGACTGAGCCCTTTAAGCTCCGTATTCTCAGCCCGTTTATTCAGGGAACATTAAGAACACTGCTCTCCCCTGACGTCACACCGATTGACAGGCTTGCTCTTTCTGCTCACAAGGCACACCGTGTGAACTTATCTTCCTCTGCCTTAAACCGTTACGATATAGGAAAATAATCTGAAGAACCTGTGTTCGTCTTCAACACACACACACACACACACACACACACACACACACACACACACACACACTATTATATATATATATATATATATATATATATATATATATATATATATATATATATATATGTGTGTGTGTGTGTGTGTGTGTGTGTGTGTGTGTGTGTGTTTATATAACTAGCCAAGAAACAATATCGAACCAAAACTAAGTTTTGTAACCTATCATAACGAAGATGAAACGATGAAACAATACATTGATAATTTCCATGTAATGAGTGAATTGTTTTAGTATCTTCACTTGGTACTGTAAGTGGCTTTAGTTGCAATTGCGAACTCTCTGTAACGTACTATGTTGCAGAGTAATTTTGGTCTCCCCTCACTATTGGTAACGAACTCCCGATTGTCGTTGGCATTAAATGAGCAGCGTGCTTTTTCTAAATTGGAAATATGTTCCTTGTTTGAATCTACAATCTTTTTGCCAGGTTTTAAGTAATAAATATTGTCACGTTGAACACAACAACGGTGCTTATCACTGTGACGTGGGCTACTTACAAAACTCCAATCGTCAACATTCTCCGAATGCGAAAATATATTGTTGACTCCCACTTACTTAGGTAGAAATGATTATCAGAATAAAATACGAGAAATCAGAGCTAAAACGGAGAGATTCGGGTGTTCTTTCTTCCCGCGCGCTATTCGAGAATGGAATGAGAGATATATAGTAAATGTGATTTGCAGAGTATCCCATGTAGATGTAGATGCAAGTGGGTCTGTATTAGAAGGCTGGGTCGCTAATAGAGTACAACTCTTCACACTTAGAACAGGTTTATTGCTAACACAAGCACACACTCAGAACTGACTGCCTCCCGAGTGGAGTGCTCTGCTATTTATATTTAGTAAGAATTTTCTGGAACTTAATCATAAGAAACCCGTAGAACATTCCAGAAATAGAAAATGCAAAGAGAGAAATTTTTCTGACAGTGGCGGGATTTGAACTGTGAACTGCCAGCACAGCAAGCTGCGATGCTAACAACCACTGCACCACGCGGTCCGTGAGAACTCGCCCCTCATATTACAAAGTGATGCCTAAGTTGTTGAAATGAGTTTGCCAGACACTGTTAGGATTGAAGTCGTAGTCTAGACTGCCTAGCCTTTTATTTCCTTGATTCTTTCTTTTTTTCTTTCACATCACTCTTCAGATACTGTTCATCAGAAATAAAATACGTCGCCCTTACAGATTCTAGTATGAGAAACACTTCGTCTCTGCCGGGAGATTAAAGACGGAATCTTTAGTGTTTCATAATGTGATGTCAACAAAGGCAATTACGCCACTATCGATACAGAGTCACGTCCATGGGAGCGTAAATAGTTGGCACAAACACTTTCTAGAGTCCCATCAAAGACCGCACATTACAAACTCTACCACGCGTTTCACATCGTATTGGCCGAAGCACAAATAGCTGGCAACTAGTGCTGTGAGACAGCGTGATTCGTGCCAGCATTACGTCTATGCTTCGTGTCCTTCCGAGTTCATCGCGTCGTCCATTGTGCATTGTTTCGTCAGGTGTGCACCTCACCTCGATTTAGTGCTTCGCACTGCCTCAAAGACTTGTTTACGTATCCAAACTTAAGAAATTACCCGGGCTTGCCAAGAGAATTTTAACTATTCTCTCAGACGTATGGACCTTATCAGTCTCAAATGACTACTCCAATGCCGAAAGATGAGTATTCATTTGTTTGTAATAAATTTCATATGTTACTACTGAAGTTGGATTTTTTTGTTAAAAGTGTACCTATGCCGCCTTAACCAGTAACACCCCCACAACAGGTGCTACAATCAAATTTAATATTTACAAGGAGGAACAAAACTATTCATAACAAATTGCAGGACACATTCCTCATACATAATCGAAGACATCTTATCTCAACATGGCACCGGAAACAATTATTTCTGTATTACACCTCATTGCTTTCAAACAGGACAAGTTGTCAAGTTTCACACTCTGCATAAATGAATAAATGGGTTGACGTTAGTCGTCGCCCAACTGTTGATGCATGCATCAGTGCTCAAGGACGCCATACTGAAGATCTGCAAGTGGTACGCTGTTGCGTTCTGTTCATGTGCCCCCCCCCCCTCCTTTTCCTTATAGCGTTGGAGACAATGAGGTGTAACACGGAAACAAAGTGTTCCCGGATCCATGATGATGTAAGACAATGTCTTTGTCTACTTTGATGAATATATCCTGCTATTTGTACCGCTACACCCTATATAAGTGATGTCTGTTATTTAGGACATGCCCGAAAGAAAATACGGCTTATTTGATCTTGCAGCCATTATGAATGAAGAAGGAGTGAAGATATTAACTGTCACTGGGCCATTATGTATATCAACGGGGAAAGTTGAAAATTTGTGCCTTACCGGGATTCGAACTCAGATATCCCGCCTACTAGGCTTGTGACCACAACAGTAAGGACCACACTTGAGAGCCTGCTTAGAGGGAGTGACCAAGAGTGATACCGCTGCTGATTGGCTGAGAGCCCAGAGCGCCATGGTTTTACCGACCTTAGCGGGCTTTGTACGTGTGCGAATAGATGCAGTGTGCGTTTCTGTTCTGAAGAGTGTTTTAAATGCTTCGGACACCGATTTCATTTTTTTTTACAGGTTGTATTACGGTAGACATTCTTGCACTTTTGCGCGTCTTCAGTCGGTTCTATTTACGTAAAGCAACTCACATTAATAAACATGCAATTGGTCCGTCTGTAACGATAATTTCAGAATTTTTTAAATATTAACTTTTAAGATTAAATGTTGTGCTCAATGATTCCGGTGTGTAGCTAATAATGTGCATTACATAATCATTAAAAACAGTGAAGAGAAATGCATGGTTGCTTCTGTGTTGACTGTAAAATTCGAGGTTAAGAAGACTGTTTGATGCTTGTGTTCCCAAGGAATGAAGAAAGACTGAAAGATGAAAACAGTGGGCGGTGAAAGTTAACCGAGAAGGCACCAACCGCGAAGACTTATGGAAACAAACGAATTATTCCTTTCTATACTAAGTCTTTTCTGTTGACCCCCCTTGCAAGAAAGGTCATGATAAGAGTTAATAAAAAATTACCGTAAGTGCTATTCGCTTGCAGTTTGTCAGGGTGCACACTGAATTCGTAATCTGAAAGTACTTTGTTCGGATCCGGTGAGCGGCAAGAACTTTATTAATATTTTCTAGCTCATTAGTGGTTCAAGATTCTGATTTTTGACACTTCATGCTACACATTAGACTTGGCTACGTAACCCTAAGCCAACGCACATCCCACTGCCACCTTGCCCTTCGTTGTGTATTGTTGCCTGTTAACAATCCTGTAAATGGTTGCGGTATGTAACGTGAAAAAAAGAGGGGGGCATTGACCCGTGTGGATATTCAGTTACATATTTTGAGTCAGTTTCCGTTCTTTCAGTAGAGAAAGTATTGTTATTTTTCCGATTTTGTGTGGTACAGTATTCCTAAATACTATGTACAAAATAACCTTTTTCCTCTTTTCAGTGTGAGAAAAGTTATGAGATCGATAAGAATACACTTAGATGCATTATGTGGGGGCGGAAATGGATAAGAATTTACTAATTTCAGCGATGGATATCCGACAGAATACCTGGAGTAGCATCATTTTTTTTAGATACATCACAAGAAACATTTATTCTTGTTATTCATCAACTGCCAATTGTCCATTTTACCAGAACATTGTAAACTATGGTAATTAACTTTTAGCAGACATAGTGCTTCACGAGACTCATTTGCTCACAAATTTATCAGGCCTACTTAAACACAGACGAATGGCATTTGCTTTAAGTACGTACTGAGTATTATGCTAGAGCCGGCCGCGGTGGCCGAGGGGACTGAGGCGCTTCAGTCACGGTCTACACGGCCACTATCGTCGGGGGTTCGAATCCCCCCCCCCCCCCTCAGGCATGGATATTTGTGCCGTCCTAGTTCGTAAGTAGTTCATAAATAGTTTGTAAGTTTTTGTAAGTTTAGGGACTGATGACCCCGTAGTTAAGTCCCATAAGATTTACAAATATTTGAACATTTTTTTATTATGCTAGAGATGTGCTTTGGTCTCTTACGTCGAACTGATGCCTTGTTTTCATCGTTAAGTGACTGCATTCCGCGCGCAGTGTGGTAGAAACATGACGGGCACTTGACGATTGGCCATTCGTCCCTATAAAAGATGTGCAGGCCACCCTGCACGCCTCTTGTGAGACAATTTTCACTGAGGCTATAGTAACAGTTGGAGCAGTGTGTGCGCCGGCACAGAAAGCGTCACCGGCCGTCTTCATCTCCGTCTTGTCTAGTGGTCAAGTGCCCACAGCTATTAACGAAAGCATTTCAGAGTCCATGTTTACTTGACAGTTTTTCCTTGTTAATTCATACTACCACCTTCCAAATATGGAAAGCAAACAGCATGCTGTACTAGAGATATGTTTTGTAATGTCAAAGATAAAGTACTCCTATTGTCGGTGGATGACACTTCCGCACATGAGATGCTTATCGAAGTATTATCTGTTCACTCCCCAGTACAAGTCCTTCAGTTCGTAACGGGAATTTCCGAACACCCTGTATAGACAGTTTCCAACTGTAATGCTTATCTCGCTGTGCTAAAGCCTTACGATAAGATATGTTAGTGAGTAAATTATGACAGCATGTTACATTTTCAGAAAACTAAAATTTTGTTGTTCAGAGAAGGCATTTGACAACCAACCTGTATCTTGATCCGTGCACCATGAAACTACGAATCATGAACGAGGTTGGCGTTTTGCTAATAATAACCTGCGCCATCGAAAAAGTGATGTTTTAATCAGACAATAGACTAGTGTATATGTTTGTTCAATATGTTCAAATGTTTGTAGAACTTATGGGACTTAACTATGGGGTCATCAGTCCCTAAGCTTACAAAAAACTTATGAACTAAGACTACGGACGGCACAAATATCGATGCCCGAGGGGGGATTCGAACCCCCGACCGTAGTGGCCGTGCAGACCGTTACTGGCGCGCCTCAGTCCCCTCGGCCACCGCGGCCGGCATTTTGTACGTGTTATAGTAGTTTGGTGAGACACACCAATTTTTAAATGTATTATCTTGATCGTGTATTGTCTCAGAAGAATTCTTTGACCACCAATATAAATGTTCCGTTTATAAAATCTAAACCATGTAACCATTTTCGAGTAATGAACGAGAAAAAAATGGAATATTTGTGTACTAACAGCTTCATAACGAACGAGTTTCTAACTGCCTTATCGTGATAACATAAGATTTGAGCAGCTAGTGAGTATATTGTAACAAAATGTAAAATTTTAATTCTCGTTAGTAATATTGAAAACTAGCTGAAATTTCGCGTTTCTCGGGCATTTATTTATTCTTTACCTCGTAATCCACCTTCCCTCACCTCTCTGCATCAATCTCTTCCTCTCCAATTTCTCCGTTAATCTCCACCTCCCTCCCTCCCTTTCAGCCCATTTCTTACGCTTCGCCACGGTGGAGTGGCCGAGCGGTCTAAAGCGTCTCGCTGCGAAGCGCGCCGTTGCTCGCCGTGGAGGTTCGAGTCCTCCCTGGTGTGTGTGTGTGTGTGTGTGTGTGTGTGTGTGTGTGTTTGTCCGTAGGTTAATTTACCTAGGTTTAAGTAGTTTGTAAGCTACGGACTGATGACCAGGCAGTTTGGTCCGATAGATTTACGAACATTTGAACATCTTACGCTTCCCATCCCCCCCTTCCGCCTCTTCGGTTAATCCAGTTTTTTTAAAAACTTCTCTCTTTACAAGAAACTTCCTCGATTGACAATAGATATTTGGAAAAATATCAGAAAATGTATTTGCAACTGCGGATATGAAGCAGCATCAACTGTACAATTTACGGTCACGTGAACGCTACCCGGACCGCCCAAAGTACCATATGCCACACTTTGGTTACTACCTATGAGTGCTCGTACATTCCACTTTTTAAGTTCCGCAAAGGGAGAGACATGTCAAAATTGTTGTAAGCTTTTCTGTGTCTAATTTCAATGACATGTGCAGCGTCCGTATTTATCGATGAGTGCTTAACAACTCATTGAGTCACTAGTTTGATTTAGATAGATTATGTTAGTGCTTGCACTCGTCTTTACTCTTTCTGTCATCGCCTTCCGCCCCTGTATATGAAAAACTGCACATGTCAGCCCTATTTAGTGGTGGTCGATCACACGAGCTGTGGAGTATCGTACCCTTCGCCATGAACCGTATGAAATATTCTTATAAGGAGACCACATAGGTATCGGATTTTAGAATTTTTTGATATTTATGGTACGTGAAGTTCAGAACTCAAATGACAATCAACTGAAGCCATTCGACGTAACTCTAAAAAATTCTCTAGAAAATCGACTTTGAAATAATGCAAGTGCATGTAAGTACCATTGCAGCCTCTGTCGGTGTAGCTCAGGTGGTAGCGTTCACATAGGGCCTCACAACCATATTGTCGGCGGTTCGAACCATGACGTGACTGGTATTTTTCTTTCTCGTTGTGTTCGAATGTTTAGACAATTTTAATATCTAATAGTAATTTAAGAAAAATTCATGTATTTGTTTATTCGTAATTTTCTACATTTTTATAAAAAGGTTAATAATGATGGTTTCAATTGAAAAAATATATGTTAATTTTTTATACTATTTTATTCACTATTTAATCAATGTTGTAAAACCATATGTAAAGAAAGGAAAGGTATTGATTGTTGGAGTGGACAAACCGATACCGTGTTGTACAATAAAGTTTTTCGTGACGACAGATGTCTGTCTACCTGCACCGTGTAAGAAATTCCACCAAAATGCACCCCCCTGGTGCGGCATTGTGAAGAGTAATTCTGCCGTCAAGTAGAAAATTTCATTAAGCGCCTGCTACACTGTACCTAGCTAATCGAACAAGGACATGAAATTAGTGAGAGAAGATTGCATCAAACTTCATTCAATTATCACCAGCTGTCCTCTCCAATCTTCGGCGAAATGGTGTGTGGTTCGCTTTTGAACTGCGCGATACAAGAGAAATCTTCATGACCGTAAATGAAGTTTGCTTTCTAGTTGACAAATCAAAGAAAAATTGCTGCCGTAAAAATGCAGCATTTGTACGATGTACTAGGTGCCTTAAGATTGTTTTGCATGTTTTGACGATGCTAATCACCTTGGCATGTGCGAGACCACATCGAAATGAGGGATATATTTATTTTTCAGTATTGCCACAAATACGGAATTTGCAATTTTTGGTGTGTTGGTGTGTGTGTGTGTGTGTGTGTGTGTGTGTGTGTGTTTTTAAAATCATTGACGACCTTTTATAAAATATAAAATATTACGAATAAACAAAATTACGTGCATTGTTCATAAAAACTACCATTAGGTATTAAAATGGTGTAATATTCGAAAACAACGAAAAGAAATATTTGTCGCGGTGCGATTCGAACCACCGACTCTACGGTTGTGAGGTCAGGACGCTACTACCTGAACTTCCCAGACAGAGTTCAAATGTTTTAATTATTGGTACTTACAGGTAGTTTTAAAACTTGTAAAATCGATTTTCTCGAGAGTTTTTGAGAGCTGCGTCGAATGGCTTTGGGTGATTGTTATTTATGTTCTGAATTTCATATAACATAAATATAACAAAATTGTAATATCCGATAACCATGTTGTCTCCTTGTTAGACAGCGTCCTTCCTATTGATTTGAAGGTCAGTTGTGTAAAATTTCGTCAAGATCGGAATAAAACGATAGACAGGTGTTGGAGTCTGTAACAAAGTACTCTTCGCCTATTCAGCGTACGAATTATTATGTAGTGAAGGTTTGTTTTGAAGTTAAAGTGTGCAAAATTTCATCAATGTCGGAAGAATACTGCAGATTTTGCCGACATCGTATGGTAAGGAAAGTATCCTCCGCCATGCACCATACAACAATTTATAGAGGCAGTGCCCTTCCTCATTTTATTGCAATCGAATGAACTGTATGGCAGTGCACATCACCAAACGCATTCAAATGTGAATCTAAAATCATCCACTCCAACACACGCACACAAAATTTCATGAACATCGGTTCTTCGGTTTAGGAGTTCAGCGACTTTCACACGTACAGAACTTTGAATGGACAAAATGGAAGATAATTTTTCCAATTTTTTCACTTCATAAGAACCTCCTTCGAACTTCAACCAATTATTATAAACGATTTAGGAGACAATCTGATAGCTCTCTTGGTACAATTTTAAGACGCTTCTCGCCGGGCTCCAGTGCTTATGTTGGCAACAGAGTAAATGTTATTGCTGCTCGTTTCATTCGCAGCAACATTAATACTGTACTTGCTCTATGGTTGACATGTTCTTGTATGTACCGTTGTCCGTCCAGAAAAAAATAATTTTCGTTTTAATTGAAGTTGTCGGGAAAAAACATTTATTGGTCATCTGAGTTGCCGTCATTACCATTGGTGCCAACATAACCACTGCAGCCCAGCGAGAAGCGTCGTACAATTTAACCGCCCTCTTAGACTGTTCGCTGATGATTCTGTTATTTATCGGTTAATAAAGTGACGAGAAGATCAGAGGTACTTGCAAAATGATTTAGATTACATACCTGCATGGTGGAAAAAAATGGCAATTGATCTTTAATAATGGGAAGTCATCCATATGATCACTAAAAGAAACCCGTTAAACTTCATTTACACGATATCAGTTAAAACGACAAGCTGTAAATACAAATAAATACCTAGGAGTAACAATTAAAAACAACTTAAACTGGAAAGAACACACAGAAAATATTGTAGGGAAGGCGAACCAAAGACTACGTTTCGTTAGCAGGACACTTAGAAGATGCAACAGTTCTACTAAAGAAACTGCCTACAATACACTTGAACGTCCTATTTTGGAGTATTGCTGCGCATTGTGGGATGCTCACCAAGTGGGACTGACGGACGATTTAGAGAAATGATCATCAAAATAACATAAGAGAAATCAGATTGAATACGGAAAGATTTAGGTGTTCCTTTTCTCCGCAAGGTATTTGAGAATAGAACTGTAGAGAAACATAAAATGTTCAAATGTTTGTAAATATACAGGACCAAACTGCGTGGTCATCAGTCCGTATCTTACAAACTACTTAAACTAAGCTAAACTAACCTAAAGACAACACACACACACACACACACACACACACACACACACACACACACATGCCCTAAGGATGACTCGAACCTCCGACGGCGAGCAACCGCGCGCTCCGCAGCGAGGCGCGTTAGACCGCTCGGCTATTCCACCGCGGCAGAAACATCATACAAGCGGTTCGACGAACCCTCTGCCACGCACTTCAATGTGGTGATTCATTTTAAAGATGAGATGTGTGGTGCCCCTGTAGGCCGCGAGATCGGCCAGCTGCAGCGCAATGTGGAGGCGTAGTGCCTGTGGCTGTGCGGTTGGTAGCGAGTGCAGACAGGTGCGGTGCGGTACTCACCGAAGGCTGTAGCGAGCGAGCGCGGTGTGTGCGGCCGGCAGCGTGGTCTGCCGTGTAGTGCGCGCGGCGCGGCCGCCGCCGCTATATACCCAGCCAGCCAGCCGGCCGGCGGTCGCCGCTCCGCCGGTGACGCACGACAGCCTCCGCTGACCTCACGCCCTGGATGCGCCGCCGACACCCCAAACCTCGCGCCTGACGCTCAGCGGCATACCACCGTCTAACGTACACACTCACGGCACGCCAACTGATTTTTGTTACACGCAACGACAGCAGCGCTCCAAGCGGCTGACTGGGTACATTTCTCAATACGGTATCGGACGTGCGTGAATAGTACCGTTTAAACTGATTTTAACACGTTCGCTGCGGCTGACGCTTATAAGCGTTTCCGCGACCTACACAGCAGTGCGGGTAACGCTTATAAGCGGCGCGCTGGCTGAGTACTCGGTGTGGTTTCTTTGGCTGTGCACTCGTGTTAGTACAGGCCACCAAAAACATCACGGAATATTTTCCTGTCTATAGTTGTGTGTTTTGGTCTTCTGTGGTTTGCTGTTAAAACATAGCCTATAAAAAAATCGCACTGACGTGTTTTTCGGACCAATTTAGATTTATAGTTTTATGAATTTTTGCAAACATTTTGGACCAAAATAATAATCTAAATAACAAAAAATTAATAAGAGCGTCTGAAACTCTTTTAGGAAAAAAAAAAAAGAAAAAAGAAAAAAGATAATGAGCAGCGGGTTTCGAACCACTTACCTCCAGCTTCACAGTCCAACGCATTGCCCACTACGCTACAGCTGATGGTTATGATTTCTGTTCTCTAATCTTATACTACTGATAATCGTTGTTAACTGTTGCTAATATGGCATTTGTAGACACTAAATTATCATTTATCGTACGAAGGACGACGTGCTTTGGCTAATTCTTCAATGCGCCATTGCTTTGAAATGACAACGTCTAAGTTACAATAAGAAAATCATCAAATACGCAACATGGCGTATGCCACAGAGAGTTCTGCGCGAGGAATGTCACGTGACATATGCGAACGGCTGGTTTTCGTTAATTCAATGAAAGGTGTGAAAACTCCGTTATTTTTGCAAATATCTCTCAAACTATACGAGATATGAAAAAAAAAAAAAATAAATAAAATGTGGGAACAAAGTTGTAGAGATTTTTCTCCTCTACAAATTCGGTTATTTAATTTTCGTGTCAAATGCATGGCTAAGCCGTTATTTTCATTTAAATTTCGAGCTGTCAAAAGACGATCGCAAAGGCCCACTTTTAGTGTTACTACCGTAATCTAAAGTGGCCCAAAAATGTTCAAATGTTCGTAGAACTTATGGGACTTAACTATGGTGTCATCAATCCCTAAGCTTACAAACTACATACGAAATAGTTAAGACTAAGGACGGAACAAATATCCATGCCCGAGGGGGGATTCGAACCCCCGACCGTAGTGGCCGTGCAGACCGTGACTGGAACGCCTCAGTCCCCTCGGCCATCGCGGCCGGCACATCGCCTATACACCTTGCAAATTTGTTATATGGGATTAGGTTTCCATAGCACCACATTGCAGATGAGACGTGTATCTTTTTCTGCGTTTGATAAACCTTTTGGCGTTGTCAGTATAATTCTTTCTCAATGAGGCGAATTTATTGCTTGTTTAAATTTCATTTTCTTCTCAGTTTGCAATAAAATCAATAAATCAGAGGCGTTGTTACCGGCTAGAGCGTACTTGTATTTCTATATCTAGCAGCACCTCTTGTGCAGACGTTATATTCGCTTTTAATATTACAGGTTTCGCAGGTGTCTGATTTCAGGTCTCAGCGCACATGCGCTTACAGGTGACCGCAGCGAACGTGTTATCATACTTTTTACGACAGGAAAGATACGCAGTGCCATAAAAATCGCCAATAACTAGAAAATAATACTTCATTTGTATCTATTAGGTTTCCTAAGAACCACCGGAAGTTATGAAACGGTACTCTACAGGACAGTTTTTTTTTTATTTTATTTTTTTTTTTTATTTTTTTTTTTTTTAGATTACCTTGAAATCTACGACGTTTTAATCAAGAATTTTATTTTCTATTAAGAACAAAAATGGCTAATAAACAACAGGAAACCCTACCCTCAGCAGAAAGACGTCGGTTTTCTACTCAGAAACGGCGAATCTACTTCACTACAATTCCAACCAAATCAGTAAGTGTTGAACGTGTAAGAAACTGATATGGAATGCAATACCTACATTATTTGATGTACGATATCAGCTATTACCGCTGTAGCCGAATAAAAATCCCCACAAACGTGATAATAAAACACCGAAAGCAAAAAATAGTTTCCCAACAAAGCAGAAACCAATTCCACAATTGTCACTACATCTGCCCCACAAAAGCAAGAATCTTCAACACATTCAATTTAAAAGGAAAAGTAATTATACTCGAAAGAATATACGTTTATAAGAAAGACGAGTGAAGCGGAAAAATTTTCGAAGCATTAGACTCCACATCGAATTTTACACGTCAATAAAAGTTCCTGTCATGTAATAACTGACCACAACAGTAATGTTTCTCGTCTGTTTATATTCTCTTACTTTCAGCAGAAGTGCCTGCAAAATACAAACATATTCGTAAGTATTTCCTCATGAAGTTATTGTTTATATCATTGAATCAGGGAAATTCGACTGTTTTTTTTTACATTTATTTCACCATTTTTTGGTATTTCGATATTTTACTAATGCTTGGAACACAAAAATTACAGAAACTAGTTGGTTATAAAGAAACATTACCCTTCCAGCCCGTCGGCCGAGGTGGCCGAGCGGTCTGCGGCGCGCCAGTCACGTTCTGCACGGTCACTACGGTGGGGTTCGAATCCCCCCCCCCCCTCCTCGGGCAAGGATATTTTTGCCGTCCTTAGTATTAGCTAGTTCATAAGTAGTCTGTAAGGTTAGGGACTGACGACCCCGTAGTTAAGTCCCATAAGCTCTACAAACATTTGAACTGGACTGGATCTTACGGTCCCTTGCCCACCACTAGGAGCGCTAGTGTCGTTGCAACCGCCAGTTGGTAACAACTTTCACAGCACTGAGTGTCACGACTGTGTGTGTTAGACTGTGAGCATAGTGCACTATGGGCGATGCTCACAATCTCATCCTGAGGTCGCTGATGTCAAACTCCTTTTAGGAAAATACTCGTTAGAAGGAGACTAAAGAGCCCCCCTTCCCACCACACACACACAAGGCCGCCAACACTCGGCTTTTTCCGAGGGAAATCAGGTTCAGTAATGAGAAGCGAGTCGTATAGTCGTATAACCCGTACTGTTGCGTCAAATATCTTCAAGGCTTCGTGACTGATGACGCGGTAGGTCAGCGGGTTCCGTTAAGCCGTCGGCACACGGAGCGTGTGTCTGAACGTGTGTGGTCAACGTGCCGAGTCCAAAGTGAGGCTGAACGCTCGGAGACGGCGCGACTTGTGCATACGAGACGTGTGCCTCAACGAACTACACGCGACCGAAGCGCGCTCCAGCGACAGTTGTCGGCGGCATCAGGTCCTGGAATCTCACTGTTTACCAAATCAACAGAGTGGAATTTCTGCTTTACCTATTAAATCGCTTGTTTCCGCGCTTGTGCCTATGTTTTTCATGTTCTGTGATATAGGTCTACATAAGTAACAGCAAAATATCTATGAACATAAGCCTCTTATAAAAGTTGCATGTTATGTCAATAAGTGCAGCGAATTATAAAAGTTTCATGACATACTGTGCTATATAAAATTAGAAAAGGCCTTCACACGAGGCATACATTATTGCAACAGTCACGCTTTTTAATAAAATTATAGGTCATTCCTCCACGGTCAATGTTACTATTCAGTAGAAGAACGTCAAGAACGTGTAAAATACAATACGTGAAACAAAAAAGTGCGTATTTCATTCTAAGTGAGGTGCAAGCTGTCCTGTTCATAAAAAGAATCCAAAAAACTCACTTCTCGGAGGATGCGCACTTACGTTTACATAGCATCGAATGTTATGCACTACACGTCTATGTAATTTATAGGCAAGTCCGTGACTCTATAGGAATATATATATATATATATATATATATATATATATATATATATATATATATATATATATATATAAAGATTGGTTCCGAGGAGCCTTGAACCAGCTCCGACAACCGTCTTCCATTTTACAGTCCGCGGCGTTGCTGCATTCGCTATGGCCACGTATTTTGCTTTCCCTTGTAATGGCAGATTACTGTAATACAGAAATTTTAGAACCACATTTAAGACGTTTTCAGACATTTATTCCAACAAATTGTACATGTAATGGCCGGTTTTCGAGAGATTTTTAATTTAATCAGCTAATTTTACTTGCTTTCAAATGTCACACATTCATAAGACCTAAGTTATACCGGGTGAGTCACCTAACTTTACCACTGGGAACATCTCGTAAACCACAAAAAATATTTAAAAACTAATTCCGCAGACCAAAAGTGAGGGAAGGGGCTGGTGTAATTGGTTAATACAAACCATTAAAATGCATGGAAGTATGTTTTTAACATAAACATATGTTTTTTTAAATGGAAACCTATTATTATTTTTAGCAAAACTCAAAATAGGAAAACATAAATAATGCCGTTTGTTACATTGTAAAATGTTAATTGCATTGTAACCTAAAGTTGGCGCTTGAGTAACTCCTCAGCATTTCAATTGTGTGTATTGGACAGAACCGAATTAATTAGGGATACAAAAAGAACAGTGATGTAACGTATGTACAGAAGAAACTTTAACAGCAAATAACGTCCACATGCTAACAGTTTTATTACAGCTCTTCCATGAAGAATACTGTACTGCACTGACTTGTTACAAGGAAATGTACATTAACATGAGAATTTAGTTAAACTTACAAATTAGTTTTTGACCCACTTTAGGTTACGGTAGTAACATTAAAAGTGGGCCTTTGCGATCGTCTTTTGACAACTCGAAATTTAAATGAAAATACCGGCTTAATTATTCATCTGACACGAAAATTGAATAACCGAATTTGTAGAGCAGAAAATTCTCTACAACATTGCTCTCTTGTGTTTTTTTCATATCTCGTAGCGTTTCAAAGATATTTGCAAAAATAACGGCGATTTTGGGATGTATGTCTGTCTGTCTGTCCGCCTGTCTGTCTGTCCGTAACGTCTTCCCTGTTTTTAAGACGAACTGTTCAACTGATCAGCACCAAATTTTACAGACATGATTGTAGGCCGCCAGAGAACAGAACCTTCCTTTTTCAAATTTTTCGGACAAAAAATACGGTAGTAAAAAAAAGCCGTTTGTAATATAATTGTAATTGCAAACGAACCCTTCATGTGATACGAAAATTGAATAACCTAATTGGTAGACAAAATTTTCTACAACTTAGCTCCCTTATGTTTTTTTCATATCTCGTATCGTTTGAGACATATTTGCAAAAATAACGGAGATTTGACACCCTCCATTGAATTAACGAAAACCAGCCGTTTGGAGATGTCACGTGACATTCCTCGCGTATTTGATGGTTTCTTATTGTAATTTACACGTTGTCATTTCAAAGCAACGGCACACTGAGAAATTAAGAAAAACACACAGTTCTTTGTACGATAAATGATAATCTAATGTCTACAAATGCCATATTAACATCAGTTAACAAAGGCCATGAATAGTATTAGATTAAAGAACTCCTGTTTTAACTTATAGCCGTATCGTAGTGGGCAAGGTGCTGGGCTGTGATGCGATAGGTAGGTGGTTCGAAACCCACCACTACCTAAATTTTTATTTCCTAAAATGGTTTCAGACACTCTTATTAATTAATTGATTATTATTTTGGTCCAAAATGTTTGCAAAAACTTATAATACTACAAATCTAAAGTGGGCCGTAAAACACATCAGTGCGATTTTTTGTTTTCAATTACAGAATGTGAAAGAGTGTGCCCTGACATTTCACTACAAGAAATGTTCAAAGTGATGCCCATCATTTGCTACACATGTTTGCAACCTACCGCGCAATGCATGTCTTATACGACGCACTTCATCTGGTGTAATGTTGCTACAGACTGCTTCAGAACGACATTTCATACCTTCTGGGGTTGAAGACACCTCACTGTAGACGTGCTCCTTTAACGTACCCCACAGAAAGAAATGTGAATGTGTAAGATCAGGGGAACGGGCTGCCCAATTTGTGCGTCCGCCGCGTCCTATGAAACGCCCGCCGAACATTCTGTCAAAGTTCAGCGTAGTTCAAAACGTTCACAGGTCTGTGAATCTATCGGACCGAACTGCGTTGTCATCAGTCCGTAGCCTACAAACTACTTAAACCTAGGTAAACTAACCTACGGACGGACAAACACACACACACACACATACACACACACACACACACACACACACACACACACACCCATGCCCCATGGAGGACTCGAACCTCCCATGGCGAGCAACCGCGCGCTCCGCAGCGAGGTGCTTTAGACCGCTCGGCTACTCCACCGCGGCTTCAGCCTAGTGCTATTTGAAGAGTGTGCAGGAGCACCATCATGTTGATATCATATACGTCTATGCGATTGCAGCGGGACATTTTCTAGCAAAGTAGGCAGATCATTTTGTAGAAACTCTACGTATTTTGCACCTGTTTGCACCTGTTTGGGTGCCTTCAGTGCAGTGAGGACCAATGAACTTCGCACCTTACATTTACAGTCCACGGTCGCTGTTGCTCTACCGGTCGAAGCCAGCGAGGATTGTTCACGGACCAGTAACGCATGTTTCGTAAATTCACTGACCCGTGGTTTATAAAACCTGCTTCATCGGTAAACAGGGGGAACTGCAACGCATTCTCTCTTAACGCCCATTGACAGAAATGCACTCGATTAATAAAGTATTCTCCATGTAATGATTGATGCAGCAACACACGATACGGGTGAAATTTGTGACGATGGAGTATGCGCATTACACTACTTTGATTCACTGCACTGCCTCCAGTAGTTTCACGTGAACTAGTGTGTGGGTTGACGGCAACAGCAGGTAATACACCAACTGCACTTGCTTCTTTTGTCGTGTGTCTGTTGCGCATCCGTTTGCGTGCTCCGACCATACCTGTTGCATACATCTGTTTGTAGATGTTTTCAAATGTGCGGCGCGTCTGGGTACCGCTATACAAACAATCTGCAGGTCTCAACTGCATTTTTTCTACACTCGCCATAGATGAGTATCATTTCTGCCTTTCAAGAGTTAGAATAAATCATTTTCACAGTTCTTACAACACTGATCACACTGTTGTTCTTCCGACGCGCTTAAAATAATTTAGCTTCCCATTTAGCTACTGTGCGTAGTCCTGTTCTTACTTGTACTGTACAGCACACTATCACAGACGTCTGGTAACACAGTGTACAGTAATTCTAAGTACAACGACTAATTCGTAATAACTGTAACATAAAGCGCTGTATACAGACACTGAAGCAACTAGGACAAAACAAAACATTGCATTACAGCCAAACTAGTAAACACTGTAGTCTTCTTCGTAAACATACACCTACAGATACTGATCGCAGATAATGGATCTTGTTTGTTACACCAAACAGCTGAACTGCTGAGGAGTTACTCAAGCACAAACTTTAGGTTACAATAACTCTGAATGTAATTAATTATTTTACAATGTAACAAACGGCATTACTGAAGTATGTTTTCCTATTTTCAATTGCGCTAAAAATAATAATAGGTTTCCATTAAAAACATATGTTTGTGTTAAAAAACATACTTCCGTGCATTTTTTAATGTTTTGTATTAACCAATTACACCAGCCCCTCTCATCACTTTCAGACTGCAGAATAAGTTATTAAATATTTGTTGTTTTGTTACGAGATATTCCCAGTGGTAAAGTAAGGTGACTCACACGGTATACATAAAACCCATGAAATACGACGGTCAATATGGCTTCTTCATCTCCGTACCGAAAAGAGCTGCCCCCGCCCAGGATAGCCGCGTGGTGTGAAGTCGGTGGCGTTCTCCCACCTTATTGGTGATCGTTGAGACGCACGTTGAGAATATCTGGCATGCTCGATACTGCCCGAGACGTTGGGAAAGCCTCCCCAACGTACGGTTCGTATGTTGTGACATCAGGAACTCGCCAAATTGGCCACACTCAAAAAAAAAAAAAAAAAAAAAAAAAAAAAAAAAAAAAAAAAAAAAAAAAAAAAAAAGGTTCTAATGTTTGTAAAGCTTATGGGACTTAACTGCGGGGTCATCAGTCCCTAAACTTACAAACTACTTATGAACTACTTACGAACTAGGACGACACAAATATCCATGCCCGAGGGGGGATTCGAACCCCCGACCGTAGTGGTCGTGCAGACAATGACTGAAGTGCCTCAGTCCCCTCGGCCACCGCGGCCGGCTGGCCACACTTGTTCAGATACACTCTCCGTGTACCGACGGCTTTAGAGCGCTGGCTATCCTCTCTAACACAGACGTAGCCAGGATATGATTTCGGGAGGGGTTTTCAATGAATTAACATTGTAATATCGCGTACTCTTAACAGAACTGCAAACGCCACAAATACTGTATATGTAATATTTTATTCCAAAGGACTGTATCCTAGAGTGTCATCAGGGTATAGGCACAACATTAGTAAACTTCTTACAAATCTACCTATACTCCAAAATAGGAACAAGGCAAATCTTAACAAAAAGGAAAATTCGAATCGAAACACGGATGGCAATCAGAAAGGAAGCGCGTGAAGCTTGTTCACAGAAGCACTCAATTTTTTGAGGTACGTGTAAGCAATGACGAAAGAAAAAGAAAAGTGTACAGATACTTATGGACAAGGCAGGAGCCTACAGTCATTTACATAGGAGCATCAAGAAATATTGCCGACTGACATTGTAATCACCGATAGTAAAACAGCTCATTATTTCAGTAGTAACCACCACAACTGTTAATTCATTTAATCCACTGTGAGAGAAGACGGTCAATTCCTCCATGCTCAAATGTTTGCAGTTAGCTACAGTTCCAAATATTTTTACCCAGGTGTGCACCTGTTCGCCAGAAACATCCGTGGCCACGAATGTCTCTTTTCAGGGCTTCAAAACATTTGGGAATCACATGGGGAGAAATTGGGACTGTGTGGAGCATGTGTAACTGCTTCCCAGCCTTAGCAAAATGTAGACGTCTTAATTATGACAGTTTTAGTTAGCCTTATCAACATTTCGGGAGGAGTTTGAACCCAGAACCCTCCCCCCCCCCCCCAGCTACGGTCATGCTCTGAACTAAATAAATAAACAAAATAATAAAAAAACAAACTCAACCAAAACTGACCGCTCACCGCTAAATAAATACGACCCACGTCCACTAAAGAACCGACCTACCCATAGAAAAATGAAAAAGAAACAAAAGTGAAAAAGTGGCTAACACGATGAGCATCCAGTTCCTAATCTGGCGGTCTTTCTTCGATTCCAAATAGTGACGGTATTTTGGTTTTTGGTTTTTTCCTTTGTTGCTACTATCTTACGATGTATTATTCATTCTTCCATGATTTTATCGATTAATTTGTGCATTGGAACGCAATTTCTAGATTTCCGAAAGGCTTTCGACACTAAACCTTACAAGCGTCATAAAATCAAACTACGTGCTTATCGAATATCGCCACAATTGTGCAGTTGGAATCGTGATTTCCTGTCAGAAATGGCACAGTACGTTGTAACTGACGGAAAGTCATCGAGTAGAACTTAAATGATATCTGGTGTTTCCCACTGTTCCTTATTTTTATAAACGATTTTGGAGACAATCTCAGTAGCTCTCTGACTGTTCACGGATGCTGCTGTTATTTATCTGTTAGTAAAGTCACCAGAAGATCAAAAGGAACTGCAAAATGATTTAGATTACACACCTGCATGGTGCAAAAAGTGACAATTGACTTTTAATAATGAGAAGTGTGAAGTCATCCATATGACCACTAAAAGAAGCCCATTAAACTTCATATACACAATAAATGAGTCAAAACTACAGACCGTAAATTCAACTAATTACCTAGGAATAACAATTACGAACAAGTTATATTGGAAACAACACTCAGAAAATTTCGCAGGGATGGCAAACCAAACGCTACATTTCATTGGCAGAACATTTAGAAGATGCAACAGTTCTACTGACGAAACTGCCTACACTACACTTGTGCGTCATATTTTGGAGTATTGTTGCTCATTGTGGGATCCCCACCAAGTGGGACTGACAGACGATATAGAAAAATTTCAGAGAAGGGCAGCTCGTTTTGTACTATCGCGATATAGAGGAGAGAGTGTCACAGAAACGATGCACGAGTAGGGTTGTAAATCATTAAAAGGAACGCGTTATTTGTCGCGGGTGATTATTTGCGAAATTTCTTTCACCAACTTTCTCTTCCGAATGCGAACATAATTTTTTAGCACCCACCTACATAGGAAGACGTGACCATCAAAATAAAATAAGAGAAATCAGATCGAAAAGGGAATGATTTAGATATTCCTTTTTTCCGCGATCTATTAGAGAATGGAACTGTAGAGAAACGCCATGAAAGCGGTTGGATGAACCCTCTGCCATGCACTTCAAAGAGACTTTCGGAGAAGTGATGTGGATGTAGAATTAATCCTCATTGTTATTGTTTTACTTGCGAACCTGCCAATGCCTCGCAATTGATAAATATGCATGGGAGCTGGAGATACGTACACTCGCCCCCTAATTTCACTTTCACATCACTTCGTCCCATCTCTACGCCTTTCCTCGTTGTCCACTTAGCCTTCTCTCCGTATCAACTAGCAGAAAACCCGGCGTGCTGGTAGGGGGTGGCCGCGTGGTCGAAGGCATCATGCTACCGACTGGACAGTCGATCCCGACGAAGGTTCGAGTCATCTCTCAGGTAGGGGTGTGGCTGTTGTCGTTAGTGTAATTTATTTTACGTAGTTTGTAAGTAGATGGACTGATGACCATAGAAGTCTGGTGCAATAGTTTTACAAACAGGGGCCAGTATCTCGGACTCAATTATTAACAGAAATAACGGGTTAACTGTTTTTGATAGCCCTTGGCTTTGTGATCATCTGTATTGTGTGAATCAAGAGGGAAGGTACATGCTACTGGTGATTCTAAACAAAACATTTCATATCTGTTTCTGAGAAAATGAATAAAAGCAACAATGATCGGGAGAAGTGTAGGTGACAGTAAATGAAGACACTATTGATTTGTGGTTTGTTTTAATTTTGTGAGTTTCCTCACCTATATTCAAACAGTATGCCGTCAACCTCAATGCATATTGCGGCTCTTGTAGACAGGTGCAGTTTCGCCTTGAAAATGGCAGGGTCGCCTCCTGCCGGAATATCGTCCGTCGCCGATTTTGATACCTGGCAGCATACCCGCAAGTTTTTTGAAGTACATTGAGTTTGTTGTACGAGACGTTAAGTGACGACATTTACGCTGGGACCTTTGCCTTTCGCGGGCAAGGCGGCATCGTGATTCGTGTCGGGATAGCTCAGCTGGTTAGCGCTTGCCCGCGAAAGGCAAAGGTCCCAGTTTCGAGTCCCGGTTCCGGTATACAATTTTAACCTGCCAGGAAGTTGCATATCAGTGCACACTCCGCTGCAGAGTGAAAGTTTCATTCCGCAGAATACTATTTGTAAAACTGAACTGGTATGCCATTCGGCCCAGGATACTTTTTTTGTATTTAGCTCTCTCAGCTGCTTCTCTACACCGAAAATACCTATTACTATGTCTTACATTTTGGAGTTATTGCGTTGATCAAATTATGGTACATTTGTGCGGTCCTCCTGCGTGAAAGATTTATTAAAGGTTAAATTTATAACTTCAGCTTTCCGTTTGCTTTGTTTTATTACTGACCTGGAGTGATCAACGAGTGACTGGATAGTGCGCTTTGATCCGCTTATCGATTTTACGTAGGACCAGAATTTTTATGGTTCTCTGAAAGATCTTTTGCTAAGGTATGGCTGTGGTAATTGTTGTATGCTTCGCGCATCGGTCTTTTATAGGACGCACGAATCTCTACTAACTTTTGCCTGTCATCATTTGCGTGTTCTTTTTTGAACCGCAAGTGCAACAGTCTTTGCCTCTCTCAGTAGCTTTCTAACATTACTATTATTATACCACGGTGTATATTTTCCATCCTTAATCGACTTTACAGCACATATTGCTCTAATCGTTTATTCACAATTCATTTAAATTTAGTCCACAATTCCACTACATCCATTGTACCGGAACTAAACGATGTCTATTCATTTTCTAAGTGCGATCCTAACAATTGCATATATGCTCTTTCTAACAAAAACTCGCTCTTAGTCTTCTAAATTGGATGGAGGATGTTGTCAGTAAAGATAACACTGGCATTCTCACGACCGGAGCGTGGAATGTTAGATCCTTAATCGATAGGGAAGTTAGAAAATGCAAAAAGCGAAATGGATAGTTTGAAGTTAGATATAATGGGAATTAGTGAAAGATGAACAGGGTTTGTGGTTACGTGAGTACAAGGTTACAAATACAAATTCAGTTGGGAGTATTACAGGAGTAGGCATAATAATGAATAAGAAACCAGGAATGCGGTAAACTACTATGAACACCCCAGCGATCGCAATATTGTAGTCAGTATAGATAGAAAATAAAAACTGACCGCAGTGGTACTAGGATATTTGCTAACTAGCTCTGCCGATGAAGAGAAGATCGAAGAGATGTATGAGGAGATAGAGGAAAGTATTCAGACAGCTAAGGGAGAGCAAAAGATTGGTTATGAGGAAGGACTGGAATTAGGCAGTAGGAAAAGGAAGGGTAGAAAAGTAATAGGTGCATATGGATTCGAGAAAGAGGAAGCCATCTGTTATAATTTTGTATGGAACATAATTAAACATTACAAACTCTTGGTTTTATGAACAGTGCAAGACACATGGAAGAGACCAAGAGACACCGGAAGGTACCAGATGGATTTGATATTGGTAAGACATAGATTTCGGAAACAGATTTTAAACATACCCAGAGTCAGATTAGATTATATCTTATTGGTTATGAACTGCAGATTGAAATTCAAGAAACTGAGGAAAGGTAGGAAAATAAGGAAATGGGACCTGGATGTATTGAAAGAACCTGACGTTCTTAAGAGTCTAAGGGAACTATAGGCAACAATTGACAGAAACTGGGGAAAAAATACCAGTTGAAGATGAATGGGCTGTTTTGAGGGATGACGTAGAGAATACAGTAGAGGACCAAATAGGTAGAAACTTGAGACCTACAACAAATCCTTGGATATCAAAGGGAATACTGAATTAAATCGATGGAAGCAGAAAATGTGAATATGCAGTAAAGGGAGCATGTAAAATAGGACACAGACGACTAAAAATGAGATTGACAGGAAGTGCAAACTGATTAAGTGGAAGTGGCTAGAGGGAAAATGTAAATCAGTAGAATAAGTTATAACTATGGTAAAAATAGATAATGGCGACAGAAGAATAAGAGAGACATTTGGAGAAGCTGTACTTGTACCAAGAACTCAGATGGAAAGCAGTTCTAAGCAAAGAGTGGAATCCTGAAAGGTGGAAAGAATATGTAGAGGGGATCTACAAAGGAAATGAAATGAAACGAAGATGAAATAAGAGATACTGTACTAAGAGAAGAATTTTACAGAACACTCAAAGACCTAAGTCGAAACAAGGCCCTTGGAGTACATTATATTCCTTCGGAGCTACTGAAATCTCTGAGAGAGATAACTATGACAACTGTATCACCTCGTATGTAAAATGTAAGAGACTGGGGAAATATCCTCAGTCTTTAAGAAAAATATAATAATACACGTTCCAAAGAAAGCAGGCACAGACAGCTGTGAAAGTTGCAGAACTGTTAGTTTAGTAAGTAATGGTTGCATAATTTTAACACGAATTATTTACAGAAGACTGGAATATCTGGTAGATGCTGGCCTTGGGGAAGATCAGTTTGGGTTTCGGAGAAATGTAGGAACCTGTGAGTCAATAATCTACTTACTACAATTGTAATTATTGTAGATTACGAGAAAGCTTTTGATAATTTTGATTGGATTACATCCTTTCAACTACTGAAGTCAGCAGGGCTAAAATATACGTAACGAAAAGTTATATACAACCAAACAGCAGTTATTAGAGTCGAAGGGCATGAAAGGGAAGCATTGGTTGGGAAGGGAGTAAGATAGGGTTGTAGCCTTTCTCCATTGCTATTTAATTTGTACATTGAGCAAGCAATAAGAGCTAGTAAGGAGAAATTTGGAGAAGGAATTAAAGTTCGCGGTGAAGAAATAGAAACTTTGCTTTTTGTTGATGTCACTGTAATTCTCTCAGAGACAGCAAAGGACCTGGAGGAGCAGTTGAGCGGAATGAACAGTGGGTTGAAAGGGGCATATAAGATTAATATTAAACAGAGCAAAACAAAGAAATCAAATGCAGTATAAGAAAATTACGCGATGGTGAAAGAATTAAATTAGGCAATAAAATAACATTTGATTGTCGCAATACAGATGATATAAAATACAGAATGGCAATGGGAAGAACTGCGTTTTTGGAAAAGAGACCAAGAGTTGTATACAGTAAGCAGATTCAAATGGGTATAGGGTGCTGTTCTTATGAGGAGATGAAGAGGCTTGCTCAGGATAGAGTAGGGTGGAAAGCTGCATCAAACCAGTCTCCGGACTGAAGACAACAACAACAACAACAACAACAACAACAATTATCGCTCGAAGGAGGACTGGTTTTATTTTCATTACTCCCACAGTTACTGTGCAGCATCAAATTAAGTGAAGGTATTGCAACATATTGCAAAGAGGTTGCCGAGATAAAAACTTTTTGCGTAAACTTTGCGTATCTTGGACTTTATAGTATAGGAGAGTATGAACTTCAGATAGGATTTCTAACTTCTGTTTAAAATGAGAGCTGAAGAATCTCTCATTGTATTCTCGAGCGATCTTGTGAGTAAATCACAATCTTCACCACTACAATCGTTGATGTTACTGATCTCAAATGAACTGATGCGGAATAAGATTGTAAATTTGGCTTGAGTAACATTACTGGAAGGTTTGGTTTAACAACATCTAAACGTACTCTGAGCTTGTGGGGAAGGGTTATGGTACATCATTTCAGACGGGGGATGGTGGCTCGGGGGTGTGCAGATGGTATTCTCTTTTTACATGACTTCAGATAGGATGTCTAAATTTTATTTAAAATGGGAGCACATCAATATCTCATTGCATTCTCGAGAACCCGCACGACAAGCCCACTTCTATACAAGCGGACCTGGCGGCCGTTATGAATTACTTTGCATTTGTACTTGTGAAGAAATTTGATTCTGTACATTATACAAAACTCGATAAATTATATAAATTCTGTAAACGAATGCTTCCGCGGCCGTTGTCATTGTTAATAAAACTCTTCTGGGTATTGGACCGCATCGTCAATATATCAAGTATTTCACCAACGTTTCGGCCGCTATTGCAAGCCGCTTGCAATAGCGGCCGAAACGTTGGTGAAATACTTGATATATTGACGATGCGGTCCAATACCCAGAAGAGTTTTATTATATAAATTCTGTTATTTGTCGTGCTCTGTACACAGATATATAGAAGGTAGAGATATGCTGTCAGATCTTTACTGATCTACAGAGTTGCTCTTATATGAGTTGCACGTTCCTCTGTAGCTAGTGTCGCAGCACACAGACTGATAGAAAAGTAGGGAACCAGATGTCTCAGTTCTCATTCCGCCATCCTCACCAAAACGTTTGGCATTAGAACATTAAAACGTACAAGTATAAACTATTTGTGCGTTTTATTTAATTAATTGTGGTCAGGCCCTGTGCTCAAAATGAACGAAAAACTTTATGTGTAAGCGAGCTATGCTCATTGGCATAATAATGGAAAAGATACATGAAATGACAAACAGTCATCACATTAAAACGAATGTAAAAATCATGAGAGGGACGGTAAGAATAATATTATCTTTAAGCATACTGCAGGTTAAGTGGAAAGATTAATTTAAAGCATGGGATCATTAACTAACTACGATTATGTCAAAATCAATGTTTTTAGAAGCATCTGTTTCAAAATAAATTGCTTTTCAAATCACTTTTCTTAAGAAAGATGAAATTTACAAGACACTTAAAAATCAAGTGGGTGGATTCTACATAAAACAGGTACGGCCATTACTACAATGTGGTTGAGGACATAACTAGAAATCTAGTGACAGCAACCACATATCTCATTTCAGCCTTTTACCACTTTTAACATGGCTATAAAATTATTTCTATGGTATGTTACCCCGTTCAAGTCCATTTCAATATTCATACTAATTACACGATAGTCACTTCTCCCCCATCAGCGTTTACACATCAAAGAGCAGTCTTAGAGATAAATAGTCAGGTATATAGATAGATGGTGAGAGAGAAAGAGGGGAGGGGAGGGAGAGGGAGGAAGGTCGTGAAAAAGATTTTAGGTGCTGGAACAAAAGGAGAGTAGACAGTGGAGCTGAAAAAGAGAGATAATTGGCGCATATCGTGGTATGGATTCCCAGAATAGGGGTTGCAAGGCCGACAGACATCTGCAAGGACTTGAACGACAGGAGACAACGGTGACTGAAGAGACGGACAGCAGACTGTACAAAAGAGACAGTGGCTGTGCCAGGGAAAAAGAATCAAAGAGAATATCAGAACGAAAAGTGTCAGAGAAAAGACAGATTAGCGGAAGATGGAGACAAAGAGGTGAGGTCAGTGGTTAGTGGGAGAGGAAAGGTAGTAAATGGGAAGCAGTCATACGTGTACGTTGACAGTGAAAGAGAGGTGCTTCGTATGGAACTGCGCTACGACAGGTAACTGGGTAGAATGATTTATAATCTCCTGTGTTAAAATAGCGCGAACATGTTCCATGCCTCAATTTTTGATGAGGAATGCGGAATGCAGCTGGATCTCCACTTTTCTGTCAGTCTTTTAAACAGGAACGTGTCTGCCTCTTTCTCCCCCCACCCCAGGAGCATTTTCTATCTGGTTAAAACAAGGGCGTTCTAAAGTCCATAAGTAGTTCCATATACGTCAAAATGCACGTAGATAGAGAATAAAATCAAATAATTAGCATTACCAGCGTCCCAGACGCCGCGGTTGAGCGCCCTTAAACACCAATCATCTTCATCTCATCATCATCTCATCATCACCAGCGTCCCAACGCCCAGATTAGTCAGCTAAATCAGAAACGAATGATAGGTCGTTATAAGTATCAGAAAAAAGAAAATGAGAACAAATACAAAGTCCGGACTAGAAATAGAACACTGATACCCAGTTTGTAATGTGATCCAGGTGGTCTTGACAGTAACTTATACACCGGGGTATGAATAAGCTTATTCATCGGGGAGTACTTTTGTTTGTTTATAATAAGCCTCGTTACGCGGCGTTGCGCGGGTATTTATTAAACCCCTCTTCTGTTAATCCATCTTCGCTTTGTCCATTCATCCTCTCTCCACCTACTCACCCTGATATATCTACCTTACCCTTCTACGCTTCGCGTCGGAGTGACCAAGCGCACTGAGACACCATGCGCGACGCCGTTCCCCGTCGGGGCAAGGATGTTTGTGTCGTCTTTAGTATAAGGTAATTCATAAGTAGTTTCTAACTTTAGGGACTGATGACTCCGTATTTAAGTCCCTTTAGATTCACAAACATTTGAACCCTCCTACGCCTTTTCCCTTCCATCAATCTAATTCTCCCTCCATCCTGTTCTATAACAATCTTCACCTCTCTCTCTCTGCAAACAACATACCCTCTATCGGTTCATGTTCTCCCCCTCCCCCCCCCCCCATCCTTCTATATCATCTTAGCCTACTCTTTATCTCCGTATCCTCCTCTTTTACGTTTGGGCACTTAATATTCCATATTAAGAAACTTATCTTTTCAGAACGCTTTCTTCTCATTGGCATTCTGCATTTTATATCATCTGTACTGACAAGGAGACCACATGTGTATTGGATTTTAGATGTTTTTTTATATTTATGGAACGTGAAATTCAGAACTTAAATAACAATCAGCTAAAGCCATTCGACGCAACTCTAAAATTTTTTCGAGAAAATCGAATTTGAAGTTTTGCAAAGTACACGTAAGTACCAATATTTGCAACAATTGCACTATCTGTCGGTGTAGCTGAGGTGGAAGCGTTCTGGCTTCACAACCATAGAGCCGGTGGTTCGATTCCCACGGTGACAGATATTACTTTTTGTTTTGTTTTCGAATTCAGTTACATAAAACATTAATTCCACGTGTTGTCGGTTTTTGTTTATATACGAGCTGAGAACCTAGTTGTCACGTAAAACAATGGTTGATTAGGATAGCTCCCTGGAAAGCCATTATTAGCTACGGAGATGGCTTTCCAAAAACAGTGTCGTAGCTCTTCACAAACAATTAATGACTACCATCGTAGACTGATAGTGAAAAATGTAAATTATGTAATTTTGATTGAGACCATCATTATTAACAACCTTCTATAAAATACAGAAAATTACGAATAAACAAAAATACGTACACTTTTCATAAACATTACCATTGGAATCTAAAATTGTGTAAATATTCGAAAAAAAAAAATCTGTCACGAGAGGATTGGAAACATCGACCCTAGGGTTATAAGGTCAGAAAGCTACTGCCTGAGCTACACCGACAGATGCTACAATTCATTTAATGGTTGGTACTTACACTTACTTGCAAAACTTCAAAGTAGATTTTCTTGAGAATTTTTGAGAATTTCGTCGAATGACTTTCGCTTATTGGTATTTGAGTTCTGAACTTCACGTGCCATAAATATAAAAAAAAAAAAATTCTAAAATCCGATACCCATGTGGTCTGCTCGCGAGGCCATCATACGTTATTCTACTACCCAAGTAACAAACCCTACCACTTTTATTATCACCTTACCTAATACAATTCCTTCGGTACCTTCTGATTCACGGTAGACTAAATTCCATTACCGTTGCTTTGCTGTTATTATTGTTCATCTTATACCCTCCCATCAACACACCGTCCATTCCGTTCAATTACTCCTCCATGTCCTTTGCCGTCTCTGACAGAATTTCAATGTCATCGGCTTCTCCAAATTTCTCCTTGTCTTCCTTCACAGAACGAAATGTATGCAGACATTCACCTAAGGTATGTTTTGTGTGGTTACTTGTACGCTTGAAGTCCATCAGTTTGTTCTTTACTGTCGCAGCAGTCACGTAACATGGCCGTGAAGCTATTTAGACTTACACAGAACACCTGAAAATCTAAGAAGTGAATATGTTTATTATGTGCTCAAACTGTTCGGAAAGCGATGTGGTTATGTGCTGAAAGGTATGCAGTTCTCACCATCAGCCTTTGAGTTTATTATAAAATTTAGTTGCGGTGAAAGGGCCATGCGCTCTAAGGCGCCTTGCGACGGAGAGGTTGCTAGCTGCCAGAGGTTCCTGTTCTCACATTTCAACGTTTTATAATATTTACTGGAATTAGCTATTAGTATAAAAAATAAAATACACCTTTGAAAACGAACAGTAAAATATAAAGAAAATGCGGCTGACAGATTAGCAGCTCTAAGACATTGTCCTCATTTCAGTACTAGGCAGCTTGGACATTAGAGTGGAATCAGCGCTTGCTTATTATTTTAGATAACATCGTTTGGAAAATGGAGCGATCTATGCGACGGTTGAGTTTCGTCCCGATCTCTGATCACTTCCAATTCATGTATTACATAACCTAAACTAATTGTACAGAATTGTAGTACAGTGTATAGTCCCACCAATTCAGGGCCGGCGCAAGCCCATGTCCGCCCCGTGCGAGCTGCTAAATTGCCGCCCCCCCATTTTTTACATAACGTTTGTGGAATTTTATTTAAACAAATCTGTAGGAAACGTCTGCAATCAATCGCAGTTTCTCTTTTTACTTTTCAGATCTACCTAGGAACCGTCATGAGAATAGCCACACTATGCCCGAGATCTATGAAGCCAGCCGCAGTGGCCAAGCGATCTGCGACGCGCCAGTCACAGTCTGCACGGCCGCTACGGTCGGGGGTTAGAATCCCCCCTCGGGCATGGATGTTTGTGTCGTCATTAGTAGAAGATAGATCATAAGTAGTTTGTAAGTTTAGGGACTGATAACCCCACAAGTAAATCCCTTAAGCTTAACAAATATTTGAACATTTTGAATCTATGTAAATCAAGAAAATAAAAACAAAAATTGCGACTGACGGCTGACATTCTCTGCAGATTTGTACAAAACAGTCCCCGGGCACCATCTCAAAAATGGAGTGAAACCTGATTGAAGAAATCTGGCTGATTTTAATAAGCCTTTTGAATTTACAAAAATGTTCAAATGTGTGTGTAACATGTAATGGGACTTAACTACTAACGTCATCAGTCCCTAAGCTTACACACTACTCAACCTAAATTATTCTGAGGACAAACACACATCCATGCCCGAGGGAGGACTCGAAACTCCGCCGGGACCAGCCGCACAGAACATGATTCCAGCGCCTTAGACCACTCTGCTAATCCCGCGCGGCAAAACTTATACTTATCGTAAATAAACATTTTTCAGTGGTTGTGAACAGATAATTTATTCAACGGAAAACAATACAGTAAATAAATTTTGGCAAAGTGACAATGTGCGAGTAGTATTGTCAAACGAAAGTGCCGGTCAAAGTTTAATTATTGTGCATGCAGGCCCAGACAGGTGTTTCATAGCTCAAAAACCAAAACGTCCGTCTATCACTCAGAAACGGTTAGCAAACATTTTGAAAAATACATCGAACCCCTACTTACGCCACGCTTACTACCAATGTCTTTATCCCTTAAAAATTACTCGCAGCATATTTACCCATTCGGAATACTTCTAGCCATTGCATAAAGCGGGAAGAATAAAATTCTCGGAAACTGCCATTGAATGGCTTAGTAAAATTGCTTCAGGCTTAAGACGTAATCGCAGTATCGAACATTGCATTCGAAATTCCAAATTAGATTTCGTCTCCTGCAAAATTAGTTGTGAGTAAACGCATGGCGCGAAACAGGCTGGCAGCGCTCCACTCATAAGAATACTGGCGCGTGCGCCAGACTGCTCTCCCCTCCCTGTCCCACCGGCTTAAACACGACGGTGCTACAACAGTGGCGAGGAAGGAATGTTCCCCCCTTCCCCTGTTCAACAGGGGCGGCCGGCAGGTAGTCGAGGCGCCATGTCACAGTTCCCGAAGCCGCTCCCTCCGAGGTGAATCCCCTCTAGGGAAATGTCGAGTTTGTTCTAAAAAAAAAGAGCGAGGGGCGAGGGGGCGGCAGATTTGCCGCCCCTCGGAAATTACCGCCCTGTGCGGCCGCACGTTTCGCACGTGCCTTGCGCCGACCCAGCACCAATTTCCGAGAAATGAAATGTTTTTTTCGGAAATTGTTAATGCAAACACAGTTACCTCCGGAATGTTTGACATAAATGATAATTTTTTAAACAATTGCCCTTGAATGTTTAGTATGGCACTGTTGGTGATACTGAAGACTACGTCTTCACCCGGTTGCTTTTCAGAGCTGAGTGACTGGGTTTCCTGCCAATTTGATATTGGGGGAGGGAAAGGGAGTTGTGGTATGGACATCTAGTGGTGAAAATTATAAGTTATTCCTGCAAAAAGAGAAGAAGCTAATGCCAATAATGATCGAGGATAATTTAAATTTCCCAATAAACGCCATCTAGGAGAAACAGGGGAGGGGGGTGTGGTCCTGGGTTTTCCTTGGCGCCCATTTTGTTCCCGAAACGGGAGCCATAGTGGATGACATGCCATTGCGACGTTGTCACATCAGTGATCAGGTGGCCGTTGAGGGGGCGGACATCTGGCAACACTACTGTTCCCATTCCGCCTTTGGTCAAATACATCAGTGCTTTTGAATTGATGCATCACAGAGTTAATTGAATTCAATATTAAAAATTATTTCGTAGTAATTGTGAGGTTCTATTTTGAGCAACATATTTCTTACAACATATTAATGCTTGTATGGCATAATGTGAATATTGTGTATAATTTGGCTTCAATACAAATTCTAGTGCAGTAAGACAATCATTGTAAATAAGTATTGTAAAATGTTTTTATTAGTCTTAAGTGATGGTATCTGGCTGCAATAGCTTAAATTATCATACGAAACTAAGTATATTGAACGTTTATTGTTTGCGAAAAGTTTGTCATTGTTGGGGGCGATTTGTTTAATTGATTTGTTATGTAAAACAGGAAATATCGTTAATTCTCTTATTATCGGATCCTTCATTTCATCTACCACATCCTAAGGGAAACCTGTTTTACTTTCCTGTGACCTCAAAATTTGTTTTAACTTTACTGTGATCACATCGCACTGAAGCATGTTTATCGTTTTTTATTTGTGTTGTGATGTTCCAACAATAATTGTGGTGAAGAATTACATTTTTAAAAGTTTTTCCTTTGTGATGATGGCTGTATGGCTGTTGCCGAAATCGGACATTTTGGTGAGGATAATTAGCGATCCTGGATGTTTTACGTAATAAATAAATTATTTGGTAACAACTTGAACGATTTTTTTTTCACTGAATGCACATCCGCAAGCGCAATTGGGCTCTGTGGGAGGTACAATAATATATCCGTTATTTTGTGAATATTTATAGTGTTCGTTTTCTTCGTATTCTACATTCAAGAGGAACTGGTATGGATCATTGATTTATTTACTTTTTTTTCGTGATACACGGGATGAAGAAAAACTGCCACATTTTGAAGTTGGAAAGCCATTCATCACTCAGATTAAAGACAAAAGGTTATCTAGGAAAATCAGATCAGATGCATTTTGAAAACGTATGAAAACGAGGAGCTAGCAGTATTGTCTAAAAAATTGCGAAAATAAGGATTAGAGCCATAACTCCATGGTGGATCTGGGTTTGACGTAATATCAATCTACTCAGAGAGCTACATGGGCTGGTAGGATAGTGCAAGGTCCTCTGTACGTTCCGATGCGCTGCGTTATCTGACAGTATAAACACTTCGTCGTTTTCATGCACTCAATCTGATTTTCCTAGAAGCCTTTTTGTCTTGAATCTGGGTGAGGAATGACTTGCTGACTTCCACATGCGTCAAATTGTCTTGACCATTTATATCGTTCGATCACGTACTGCAACAGTTCCTACCTCAGCGCTTAGTATCAGACTCTCATGGTGAACAATGATCCATGTTTTCTCAAAACAATAGAAGACTTACTGAGCAAGTTGGCGTGGTAGGTTGCACCCTGCACTCTCAGTCTAGAGCCTACGGCTATCCACATCTAAGTTTACAGAGCTTACTCTAAATCACTCCGGGGAAGAACCGGGATGGTCCCCTTGAATTGGCACGGCCGACTTCCACCCCATCTCTATGAAAGCAGTCTGCATCTACATCCATACTCCGCAAGCCACCTCACCGCGTGTGGCAGAAGTTGCTTTGCGTACCATCGTCACTTCTTCTCGTACCAGGCCTACATGATTCGGGGAAAAATGATTGCCTGTGTGCCTTCGTGCGGGCCTTATTCTCTCTAGTCTTATACTTGTGGGCGCTTCGCGAGATATATGTGGAAAAAAGCACTGTATTGCTTGATACCTCATGAAACGTGTGGTCTCGGAACTTTGACAGAAGGCTATACCGCGAAACATCGTTTCTCTTGCAGTGTCTGCCGCAGGAGTTTCCTAATCAACTCCTTGACGCATTGCGCTTACCAAATGGGCCCATAAAGAAACGTGCTGGTCTCCGTTGGATGTTTTATATGTCTTTTATTGTCTCTACCTGGTATGGGTCCCACACTGATGAGCAATGCTCAGCCAGCCGCGGTGGCCGAGGGGAGTGAGGCGCTTCAGTCACGTTCTGCACGGCCACTACGGTCGGGGGTTCGATTCCCCCCTCGGGCATGGATATTTGTGCCGTCCTAGTTCGTAAGTAGTTCATAAGTAGTTTGTATGTTTAGGGACTGATGACCCTGTAGTTAAGTCCCATAGACTATACAAACATTTAAAAAAAAAGCAATGCTCAGGTGCTGGCCGAACGAGAGCTCTACTTCCGTTCTTGATGGACTGCACTTTCTGAGGATTCTTCCAATGAATCTCAGTCTGGTAACTGCCTCTCCACGATTGATTTTATACGATAATTACCTGACATCTTATTCAGGTTGTTTTATAGGAGGCGATCTTTAATGTAATGATTATGAATCCCTTTATGAGATCTTTATTTGCCATAGATCGCCTATTGATTTTACATGATGACTTTAACGAGTCGAAACTAGTCATAATGCAAAATCAAATCTTAATTTAATACGAGTAAACAAACCCTGAGACGGATTTTCCTCTCAAATATGTCAAATACATTATTGATGAATATGAAGCATTGAATTAAAATTTGTGGTGCGGCCGGGAATCGAACACGGACCTCCATGCTTACTAGGCATTTAGTAGTGGCATTTATCTTTGGAACACAGAAGCTGAATTAAAGTTTGTGATGTGGAGGGAAATCGTACTTAGACTATTCCAAGGCGCCTTAATCGTTAGTGGTGTGGTAGTCTAACGGTTAAAACGTCTGCCTAGTAAGCTTGGAGGTCCGGGGTCGATTCCCGGCCGCACCACAAATTTTAATTCAATGCTTCATATTCATCAATAATGTCAAATCTTAATTGTCCAGGCATGGTTAGAAATATACGTCAGATCAGTATCCACATCATCAGGCGAATATGCCCGTGGTTCGTGTTGCTATACTGTTTCACATGTCCAGGTAGTGTCTTATCACAGTGAAAACTCAGTTTTGAACAACATGACCCAAAGGCATATTCGATTAATGATATGCATACCATTTATAGCTTGCCACTATGATGTTGGTTCATCTGAAGTATATTTCTTACCTGGACAATTAAGATTTGATAATGACTGTTTAACGAGTCGAAACTAGCCATCATGTAAAATCGAAAGCGATCTATGGCAAATAAAGATCTCATAAAGGGATTCATAACCATGATTTTATGCGGTCGTTTCATTTCAGACCGCCGCTTATGTCTACTTACTGCATACACTACGCTCGTCCGTCCATTTTTGGACTATTGCTGCCTAGTGTAGGGTCCTTATCAGGTGGGTTTGATGGAGGACATCGAAAGAGTCCAAAGAAGGGCAGCTCGTTTCGTATTGTCACGATACAGGGGAGACAGCGTTACGGAAATGATACAGGATCTGGGATGGAAATCATTACAACAACGGCGCAGCGTGGGCTACTTACGAAATTCCAATCGCCAACATTCTACTCCGAATGCGGAAATATATTGTTGACTCCCACTTACATAGGTAGAAATGATCATCAGAATAAAATACGAGAAATCAGAGCTCGAACGGAGCGATACAGGTGTTCTTTCTTCCCGCGCGCTATTCGAGAATGGAATGGGACATAAAATAGTATAACGGTGGTTCGATGAACCCTCTGCCAGGCACTTAAATGTGATTTGCAGAGTATCCCATGTAGATGTACATGTAGATGAAGATGTACTTCCAGATTTTATGGAGGTAACTGCATCCAGTTTTGGTGCTGTTATTCCGTAATTATATTATAAGGCATATTTATTTCTTTGTAAACGCACTACTTTACTCTTGTTTATGTTGAGACTCAAGAGTCATTCCCCGAACTAAGAGTCGATACACTGCAGATTATGCTGCATTTACTTTCCCAGTGTTTCGACTATTCGATCAAATACTGCATCATCTGCAAAAAGCCTCATTGAATTTCCGATTTATCCATGAGATTATATAAAATGTAAAAAGCAAAGGTTCTATAACACTCCCTGGGGCACGCCTGAAATCACATTAATGTCTGAAGACTTTTCTCCGTTGAGAATAACATGATGCGTTCTGTCAGCCGCGGCGGAGCGGCCGAGCGCATTGAGGCGCTATGCTATGATGCGCGAGGCCGTTCCCCGTCGGGGGTTCAATCCCCCTCGGTCATGGATATTTGTGCTGTGTTTCAGGTAGTTCATAAGTAGTTTGTAAGTTTAGTGACTGATGATCCCGCAGTTAAGTCCCATAACCTTCACAGACATTGAACTTTTTTTTCGTTCTGTCAGTTATAAAAGCATCAATCCATTCACACAGCTGGTCTGATATCCCACATCCTCGCACTTCGCTCATCATGCGACGGTGCGGAACGGTATCGAACGCCTTGCGGAAGTCAAGAAAGACGCCATCTCTCTATGTCTACTGTCCTCTGGATCTCGTGGATGAATATCACGAGTTGTGTATCACAAGATCGTTGCTTCGGAAAACACGCCGATTCCTAAAAAGCAATCAGCGCTTGTGGTCCGACTCTAATTATCACACTGTCGACCGAACGTTAAATCCTTATCACCCTTCCTACCGACTGTGTGAGATTTCCAAGATGCCCCAAAACTGTATCTTCTCTACAAAGTTGGGTAATCCGTTTGCTTAGGTTTTCCAAGGAGAACGTGGAGCCGCACGGCTGTCTCTGCTGCCTTACTCATCCACAATTTGTGGGAAGGCAAACAAGTCCGGTAAGGAGAACGTGCCCAATGACGTCTGTGTACTTTCCGTGAATGGCGAATAAACCCAGCTCATATGCAACGTCGCTTTGAACCGCAAATGCGATTATATCGCATCATTTCCTGTGGTCATGTTTTACAACTTTGTCTCTGTGTACATTTGTTTTGATCGTAATGATACACGTCATTCATGACGTCAACAACATGAAAAATTGATTGTATACAATGCTTATGGTTTTTGGTTTAAAATATGATGTTGTTGTTGTTATGGTCTTCAGTCCGAAGACTGGTTTGATGCAGCTCTCCACCCTACTCTATCCTGAGCAAGCCTTTTCATCTCCTCATAAGAACGGCAACCCACATCCACTTGAATCTGCTTACTATACGCGTCTCTTGGCCTCCCTCTGCGATTTTTACTCTACACACTTCCCTCCAATGCTAAATTTACAATTCCTCGATGTCTAAGAATGTGTCCTACCAGGTGATCCCTTCTTTTAGCCAGGGTATGCCAAAATTCCTTTTCTCACAAATTCTGTTCAGTACCTCTTCATTAGTTATGCGATCTACCCACTTAATCTTCAGCATTCTTCTGTAACGCCACATTTCAAAAGCCTCTATTCTCTTCCTGTTTGCACTGCTTATCGTCCATGTTTCACTCCCGTACAAGGCAATACTCCACACAAATGCCTTCAGAAAAAACTTCCTTACACTTAAATTAATATTTGATGTTAGCAAATTTCTCTTTTTCAAAAATGCTTTTCTTCCCATTGCCATTCTGCATTTTATATCCTCTGCACTGCGACCATCGCATGTTATTTTACTACCCAAGTAACAAAACTCATCTACCACCTTCATTGTTTCGTTACCTAATCTAATTCCTTCAGCATCGTCTGATTTTCTAAAACCGCATTCCATTATTTTTGTTTTGATTTTGTTAATGTTCATTTTATACGCTCTCTTCAACACACTGTCCATTCCATTCAACTGCTCTTCCAGGTCCTTTGCTGTCTCTGACAGAATTACAATGTCATCAGCAAAACACAATGTTTTTATTTCTTCCCCCTGTACTTTAATCCTTATTCCAAATTTTGCCTTGCTTTCCTTCACGGCCTGCTCGATGTACAAATTGAATAACATCGAATAAAGGCTACAACCCTGTCTTACTCCCTTCCCAACTGATGCTTCCCTTTCATGCCCTTTGAGTCTAATAACTGCGGTCTGGCTTTTGTACAAGTTGTAAATAACTCTCCTTTTCCTATATTTTACCCCTGCTGACTTCAGAATTTGAAAAAGTGTATTTCAGTCAACATTTTCAAATGCTTTCTCCAAATCTACAAAAGCTAAAAATGTAAATTTGCCTTTCCTTAATCCATCTTCTAAGATAAGACGTAAAGTGAGTTTTGCCTCCCGGGTTCCTATGTTCTTCCTGAATCCAAACTGATCTTCCCCGAGGTCAGCTTCTACCAGATTTTCCATTCTCCTTGTAGATAATTCGTGTTAAAATTTTGCAACCATGACTTATCAAACTGATGATTCTGTAATTTTTACACCTGTCTGCGCCTGATTTCTTTGGAATGGGGATTATTACATTTTTATTAAAGTCTGAGGGTATTTCGCCTGTCTCATACATCCTACACACCATGTTGGAATTCCACAAATGCCGCAATGGTTCAAAAAAGCTATGGGACCAAACTGCAGTGGTCATCAGTCCTTAGACTTACAAACTACTTTAACTTATGCTAGGGACAACACATACACCTATGCCCGAGGAAGGACTCGAACCTGCGTACTTCGCAGCAAGGTGCCGTACAGCGCATGGCCACTGTGAGGCGGCCGCGATGGTCCATATAAGGACACGGCAGATTACCAGCCCCATCCTTACAGAAACAATCCGACCTTCTGCTCCGCCTCTAATGACTAAGCTGTCTACGGGACGTTAAATCTCAATCTTTCTGCTCTCCTTTTTTACTGGTCCTCAAAATGCAGATGTGGGATTCCAAATTGTTTAAAACAAAGATATACAAGACAGTTATTTTACCATTAAACTTCACTCTATGCACTCAATTTTCTGCAACAAAGTTTAAGTCTGAAAAGAATGTACTTGGCGAAAGGCAGCTTGACAGACCCATATCATCATTTGGAAACGTAGTTAGTGTGGCTTTTGATATTGGAGTACTTGACTAGAGGTGTAGGATGTGTGTGTTTTGCTCTTTCATAATTACTTTAAGCACAGCGTTTTTGACACTGTTGACTGAAATATGATAATAAACCGACGTCGTTGAGTTAGGTACTGATATGGTACTGTTATGTTTTTACTCTGTATCTTTCTATTAGATTGTGACTTGTGACAGGAAGCAACTTTTTGCGTAGAAATGAGACTTCTAGCTTTCGAGGAGAAGGTGTTCCTTGTTAGAGACACAGCGAGTACGGTGCCCTGGACTCTTACTGGAGGAAGCCAGAACAGCGGTTAATGTTTCCCCATCCGGAGCCGTTTTCAATCGCCCAGCTTTCGGTTTGTCTGAGGCAGAGTCAGTTTCACGGAATTACGCGAGAGGTTTCTCCACCACACTGCGGATAGTGGGTGGTCTGTCTAGGCGCCGCAGGTTGGAGTCTTCGTTGATAACATGGGTGCTCCTCTCTCCTGATATCAGGGCAATAGCAATGTGTTCCCCTTGTCACGTCGTTTGTAAGTAAGAAACACACGTGATACCCAACACAATGAATAATTCTATATTCAAGTGAGAGGTATTATTCATTTTCTTATAAACACCTACCTATATAGTTTTCTGATACGTCTCACGACCCCTCGTCATTTGAAAATTATGAAAAAAAATCAATCTTGTGCCAAGAGAGGTACAATACTTTGTTAATTCCTTGTTGATGGCAGGAACTGCCAAAACTGGTCGAGTGTAACGAATAAAAATATCATGCAGCTCTTGGCACAAGAATGATTCTGTCAAAATTCATTGCGGCTATAGATTGCCATCTAAAAACAACATTAACTAGAAAATCAGAGATGACAACTTACAAAAATGGTTGCCATGTTGGTAACAAAGAAATTTTCAAATATTGGTAAAACGATGGGGCCAAACTACTGTGGTCTTCAGTCCCTAGACTTACAAACTACTTTAACTCAAACTAACTTAAGGACAACGCACACGCACGCACACGCACACGCACACACGCACACACACACACACACACACACACACACACACACAACACCCATACCTGAGGGACGACTCAGAGAGCGACCTGGCTGTTTCTGACATGGAGCAACGAACTGCTCGGCTCTGGCTTCTTGTGTAACTAGTTTTCACATTTGCTTTAATTCACCTGTTGTTTTTTTTTTTTTTTTTTTTTTTTTTTTTTTTTTTTTTTTTTTTTTTTTTTTTTTTTTTTAGAATATATGCATTAGCAGTCTGTAGATCGTAGATGTTCGCTTTGGTAGCTTGTAGTTCTGAAGTGACTAGTTATTCTATAACTTATCCCGAAAGTCAGTGTCAGGTGCAAAATTTTTTTCTTTGTTTCAATGACGCGTTTCGAACCTTTGAGGCATCATCAGATAATGTAACCGACATATGGTGAGCTATCTGTCATAATTGCAAAATGACGTGCGCAACATGACGTGCATGGTTTTGCCAAACGTAAGGCTTAAATTTTTAAACGACTATGACGATAGGTTTCCATCCTAAATGGTTTATTCTGCAATTATGACAGATAGCTCACCATATATCTTTTACATTATCTGAGTATGCCTCAAAGGGCGAAACGCGTTATTGAATTAAAGAAAATTTTGCAACTGAGACTGATTTTCGGGTTAAATTCATAACCTGTTGCTGTACCAGCCACAAGAGTGGAATGGAAGTTTTCTTCTGTAAACGTTATTCCACTCTTAGGTTAGTCCATCTTCTTCCCCGTAGGCCGACCGCCTACTCCCTTAGTCTGTCCATTTCACCTACGTGTAAGAATTTCGGCCTATAATTTCGTTTTCACGCTGCTGTCTTATCTTCACAATAATGTGACGCACCGTGGAGTATTTTGAAACTATCTTCGAAATGTGATACTATCTGCTAAAGGTACCTCACTCATTGACTAAACACGAAATCTCGAAACTCAGCAGCTCTGAAGCAGCTTGGTGAATCTTCTGTTTCTCCACTCGCCAAAGATATAATCACTCCTAGCGTACCTCGAAAATCAGCAAATATTGTATTTCAATGAAAATATATATCTTTCTATGACGTTCGGAAACAATTTGTGTGCTCAACCACCACAAAATTATAATAATAAAAAAATTCCGCCTGGTGGATGATATAAAATATTTATTTAAAAGTATCCCATATTGATTTCCTCCACTGAATGATCATCTTCACTGCAGTTTTTAGATCATAGGACTCATGTATAACCCATACAAAATTTTTACTGTTAAAATATATAAAAAAGATCTTTCAGATGCGCTTTACTGGTGCCCAGTTGAAACGCGTACCATGGACGGTGCCTTGAATAGATCAACACCATAAAAGTTAGCAGATATATCCAACTCTTCATAGAAAGGGAAGAGAGAGCAGTTAGGTGGAAAATGCCGCAGAGAGAGATGGAGATGCACAGAGGCAGGAAGAGGTGATATACAAGTGACAGGAGTAGTTGATTAGAGAAAGGGGCGGGAAGTAATGGAGAGAACGGTGGGAGAACACCGACAGAGGGCGAGCAGGGGTACAAAGCGGGGGGGAGGGGAGAGGAGTAGAGCCGCGTTTTGTAAATCCCACAATATTTCTACGGAGCAACTGTCCGACATCTTCAGGTGGTTGCACCTTGCTGATGGCCAAGTACGACTGACGGTATCTGCATATGGGCGCCGATGTATACGCATGAGCAATAATTTGCCGATAGAGGGTGTCGATCTAAAGAGCCATCTGCAGGGAAACACAGAGCGGTTACTTTGCGCTTGCGTTGTACGCTGTGTTTACAAACAGTACCCCAGACATTACTCACTAGAACTAAACCAATTTATGGCGGATCCGTTACCGAAAGATTTGATAGTAGCCAAGGCGGGGTTCCAGGCTGTACTCTGTTGAACTTCCGTATCCCGGTTGATGTGATTATCAGATGTACGGATATGTATTGCTTGTTTAAAGACACAGTCCCAAAAGGATGAAGCCGGGGATAAAATTTCTGTCCTCATAAAACATGCGATGTCCTGTGTTCAGTGTTCTGCAATTACAGACTTTTATGGTCGATACAGGCGTGTACGATGCTGATGTTCATCACAGCGTTCTTGCACTGTGCGACATACCTGGCCTTTATATGCCGCTCCAAACTGACAAAGGGAATTTATACGCTCCACGTTTCCTCAGACCAAGATCATTCTTGACCGATCCAAACAGGTTCCTCAGTTTGGAAGATGGTCGAAACACACACTTAATTTGCTTAATGCTTTTGGGCCTGAAAGCATTATGTACCTGTCTCTCAGAATATCCGTTTTGTTGGAACACTGTCTTCAAATGTTCCATTTCACTTGACAGGATTTCGGGATAAGGTACCACACATGCTTTTTGAATCAGCGTATGTAATGCACTACCACAGTGTGCAGAATGGTGGCAGCTTGTGGCCTGAATATATAGATCTATATACGTTGGCTTGCGGTAGACGATGTGTCCCAAGGTCCCAACTGCTTTCCTTCGTACCATGACATCAAGAAAAGCTAAAGTGCCGTCTTTTTCTACTTCCATTGAGACTTTTATATTCAGATGGAGCGATGTCGGACAGGTGCTCCGAAGAAATAGTGGGATTTACATAACGTTATCCGGCGGCAAACCCGTGAAGACTATAAGCAACATATCAGGCAACAAAGCTTGAAGAGTAAAAAATTTTCAAGTGTTTGTAAATGTATGACGGAGGCATATGCTTCGCAGTAAATGTATATCTATAAATGTGAATGTCTGTTCGGTGTACGTTTATCACATCTGAACCACAAGACATAAAGAGCTAAAAATTTGTACACTTACTAATTTCTACCCGGGGAAGTTTTAGGCACGGTTTTATGGCGATCGGATATATATATATATATATATATATATATATATATATATATATATATATATATATAATATTAATGAGAATGTCTGTTCGGTGTACGCTTATCACGTCCGAACGACAAGACGCAGAGACTTAATTATTTGAACAGTTACTAATTTATACCTCTGGAAGGTTTTAGGCACGGTTTTACAGCGATCTGATAGATATTTAGTAATTTGAAGAATATAACGCGAAATGCGGAACAATAATTACTCTTTGAAAATTATATTTACTCTTTGTAAATGGTCTATTGGTTGCATTGTTGCTTGAGGGTTGATAATGATAAAAGGGTGGAGTATATTGGGATGGAAAGTTATCGGTGTATATAAAATTCTTCGTGTGTGTGTGTGTGTGTGTGTGTGTGTGTGTGTGTGTGTGTTAATATTTCGCTCTGCAGCGAAAACTACAGAACGCAAACGAATGGTCTGTGTGTAATTGTTGTCCGAAGTCTCCCGTTGTACACCATAGCAATTTCATGCCAATAGCTATAAGGAGGTGGAAGATATGGTGGTTGAAAGTCCTCAAATTATAAAAAAAATTCGGACTGAAGGCCAGAGTTGACGTTTGCGACTCTATAGCAAGGAGGTTACATACAGCGAAACATGATGCCAAAGACCATAGCTTTGGTATATGCGTGCTGCAATGTCTTCAGCTCTTTCTCTGTAAGGATAAGCATACGAATAAGGAAATATAAGAATAAATAAATAAAGCAGAAAAAAAGAAATTTCTTTTAATACATCTCTTTAAAAAAATCGATTTGACGTTTCGCGCATTACATCAAGTGATCGATCTGTGATATTATTACAATAATTATTGTTGAATTTCGTGATTGGATTATTCGAAACAAGTGCATTTTTACGTGTGATTTGATCTACACTACTTACTTTCCTGATAAACGGTAAGTGCATAGACTTCTGCAATTTGAAACGAATAGTTTTCTGTTTGTTTCTAAAGAAGTTACTGTCTTTCATTTCAGCCTTCAAAAACAGTCTCATAGCACATTACTGAGAGATAGCTTATCTATCATAATCAACCAACGAGCGAGCGGAGCCGCGGGTTTAAACTAGTTAGTAAATACAGTAAATGGTGCGCACTGGTTCGTTGAGATTGCACCATTGATCAGTGGAAATATGCCGTATAGTAGGACGAATCATGTTTGTTCTTACACCACGTAGGTCGTGTCCGGATACGCCGTGATCGAGGGGAAAAATTTCGCCAAACGTGCACCACGCTACCGTCACACGCCGGTGGGGCAGTACTGTGCTGTAAGGGACTTTCACCCGGGCTTCCGTGGGACCCCCGGTAGTAATCGGAAGCATTAGCTCAGCACGGCTGTGGACTACGTGAACAACGTTTCAGACCAGTTACATGTCTTGTTTTATCTCCTGAAGATTTTTGCATCTTGGGACATAGTGGTAGTCCGTATCATTAAGCCAGGATCTGCTGTAGTAGCTTGAGGAGCATTATAGAGAATTTGATGTCTTCGCCAAGAGAGTTGTCTATTCTGAAACCGATGTACCACGTATGATACCATATACCTTCGAAAATCCACCAAGGACTTGCCGACTCTTAGATCGTTTCTGTACTCCTTTGCAAAGGTGGATGAACGCATTGCTAAGCGGGTGGCTGTAATAATTTGGCCCATCACTGTATAAACAGATCAGGACTCTGCTTAACTGTGGTACGGGGAAGTAGGACCGTCGACCAAAGATGATACAATGTGAGGGCGATGAATGATGATGTAAAATGGGTATTAAATTATGACAGGATCCATTGTGGCACTCCTTAAAGAATATATGACAAAAGATTCTCTAAGGTAGAGAATTTGCCTCATAGTAATACACGAAAGTGCGACTGACACCGCAGATAATGAATAAACGAATAATGTTTCTCTTGTTTGAAAGAGGTTATAGGTTGGTGTTTACTTGAGACTTCGGCCTGTCTGAAAGGAAACGCTCCCGAGGCATTTGCAGTTGAGTCGCTAACAATGGCCTACTGCGAATGACATAAGAGTTTACGATACATTTTGTTGCTGAGTAGCACCTACCAAGTTATTTCTGGGGCTTCGTAAGGTAACAACAAAGTCTACATTGAACAGCTGTTCGATTTCACCTTTACAAAATAAAGCTTCAACATTTAGGGATTCAAAAAGTCGTTAGTTCAAGAGTGTAATATCGTTTTGATGCTGTGGTCAAGGGTAATGAATACTTCATGATGTACCAAAAGACCCAAAAAGCTCAAATACTACTAAATATAGTAGATGAAGTCTAAAAAATGTATTTGTGTTTAGACATGTTCTGCACACATGTTAGTCTCATTATGAATGTTATAACGTAATTCCTCGATATCACTGCGCTGAAAACCAAAGGCTAAAACACTGGACGCCTTGAAGTCAAACAAAAATGCTATCCTTAACCGTGTTGAGAGGCTACAAAGTAACATTTCAAGGTTTACTGCACCGCTTCGTAGACGCAGGAAATGTTCAACGTTGGCCAACACAAGGTCGGCTAAGAGTAACAACTTCACAACAGGAATTCTATCTGCTCGTCGTAATCTAACGATGTCTGCGATAACCTTCTCTGTAGAGCTTGCAGCTCCAGTCCATCTTTCTGTTCTTAAGTCTTGCACTTTTGTAAACATCTTTTGAGTAAAATTTACCTTGTATTGTAAGTTTTTAACCTTGGATATGGATAATCATAAAATGACAGGCGAGACAGAACAGCTCAAATGCTAACATTAGATACAGTGCCAATATAGTTTCACATCAAATTTGAGCACATTCCCAAAAATTGTCGTGGCATGCATGCAAGAACGTAACTGGTTCAGTGTTTATTATTTAAAACATTAAATTGTCGATGTAGGGGGTATATGAATGAAAACAGGCAACTACCACTGATGCTGCCACTTTTAGTACAGCTGCTACTATTACTGTACCTACATAAGCCTACGAAAACATTGTCTCCGTTACTACTGCGATAGATAATCATAGGAAACGGTCTATTCGAGTTTTCTAATATGAGGACTATTTGCTGCTGCGACGGAGTGACCGAGCTCCTTGAGGCGCTATGCTCCGATGTGCGAGGCAGTTCCGTGTCGGGGGTTCATATCCTCCCTTGGGCATGGATGATTGTGCTGTCCTTAGTATAAGTTAGTTTATAAGTATCTTGTAAGTTTAGGGACTGATGACCCTGCAAGTTAAGTCCCATATGCTTAACAAACATCTGAATATTTGATTTTGACTACTTAACATCTTTAGCTGTACATACACTACCGACTCCTTGAACCCTGCAGAAGACTTGGTTCAGATGAAATTGGAGCCTTTGGGAATTGAGGGCAAGGCGTAGATTCGTTTTTCTATTATTGAAATTAGTAGAAAACGGTTTGAAAATGATTTTAGGTAGGGCAAAGGAAATTTGTCCTGGCTAAAGATACCAAATGGAGTCATCTCAAAAATTTTCCTAAGGAAAAAAAAAAAAAATAAATAAATAAAATAAAATAAAAAAATAGAATAAAAATAAAATAAATTAACGAATATAGATTATTTCAATCAATATGTATAGAGATATACAGAGAAATACTTTTGTTCGCAAATTAATAAAATCTGGGCTAGAAAGAGTGTAGATGTAACTATAGTAACATTGGGTGAGGGCGGATATGTTTGTCAAAGGATTTTTCCATGTCTTTAAATCCGTTGTAGCTGCTAAGGCTGGTTGCACCACTCGGGTGCCTGATGGCTTAGTACTGTATGCTGCGAAGTTTCCTTTCCAAGAATAACACGGACACTATGAGTTATTTGTCATCTGCTTACGTCAGGTAATACCTTTCAGCCATTCATAGACCTGTTGCCTCCTGTTAACTGGTGTTCCATCTAGACTCTGCTTCCTGTTTACCGACACTAAGAACAACATTTGCATGACCAGTGCATTACAATAAAACAAGTTAAATGCTCATTTTAAACCAATCACACGCTAGCATACTTGGCTGTTGTGAAGTATAACGAGAGTCATCTTTCTCGTAAATTAAAGGGCGGTTAAGGTTCTTTGCGAATTCATGAAAGAGCATTTAAACATAGTTTTCACGTCATAGTAAAAGTGTTTTCCAAAATAACCGTTTTCATCATTTCAGTCATGAGCTGGCAGGTAACCGGAAATGGAGAGAACAAGAGCGGAGGCGGTGTGGTAGGGAAAAACTTAGATTTTAATCCAACTCCTCTACCATACAAGGACCTCGTCAGAAACCACTGTGAGATTTCGCGAGTTGAGAGTGTTTTACCGTCCAAACACTATCATGCTCTATTTAATTATCTTGCCTCTAGAATTTGAAAGACAGCCGTGATATCTGCATGTTAGGATGTGTTAAAGATAGAACAGCAACAGTGAAATGTTAAAGGGCGTGATCTGTCCTCTAGATATCAAAAGGCTGCAGATACTCATGTCACTGCAGTATCACCAACATGCCCTTACCTGTATTAGTGAACGTCTACCGAAGTCTTCCGAACACTGCTTGATAAGCAACTTGGAAACTACCAACGGCATCCTTGTAACTGTATGGAAAAGTCACCGCCTGTACTGCAACTAAATATGGCTTTGGGCTGCGCGGGAACTGCCGTGCGTTGTGAGGCGTCGTGTCATGAATTTAGCGGCTGCTCTTGAATGGAAAGAATTTTTAGTTATATACTGTAGCAAATGAAGCAGGACTGAAGTGTTATGGGTGGAAAAGAATAGAGCCAGTCTGCATATCGAAACTGCGTTAGAAACGAGTAAAATAAATAGAAGGCTCTGCAATCTAAGGTGCAGGACCGCAGAATTAGACTCTAACAGATTGATGCAGTCAGTGAAGAAACATTTTTTAGATCGGAAAATATTTACTTGCATAAAATACTGACACGTAATTTGGAAAAGTTTTCAAAGAGCGCAGAACTATCTGTAACGTGAAAGGTGGGTCGTCGGTTGGCTGTTGTGGAATAGAGCATTTGGCAAAAGATGTGGAGGTATGAAGACGTTATGGAGTCAGCCTAGAAACTAAAAGAACGCAACATACTAAGAAAAACAAGGATTCAAAATAGCCTACAGAATACAGACACATACACAGACAGATTAATTATCTACCACCTAACATATCAGGACTGCAAATCCATTTACATTAGACAAATAAGCAAAAAATTAAACACAAGATATACAGAAGAGCACTATAAGGAAACAGTTGCCACTGTACATTTGCCGAACTTTTTATGGACATGAAACACAGTCCAACAGATATCAACACAGATCTAAAAATCCTGCAGCAGCAGCCCCCCACAAAAATTAATAACTGAAGAAAACTACCAAATACAGAAAGTCATGGTAGAAGGAAAAGAAATAATAAATCAATACACAGCTCTCTGCAGTGCAACTATATTCTCTGCACTCAAAGAAGTGGCAGAAAACACCAATCTATAAAACTCACACACACTTCATACTTTTACAAACAGAATCAAAATTCGGACCTCCCACCCAACATAGTAAACTGTCCAATCCACCCACCATCTTGGCAAGATTCAAACTGCCCTCTCAAAACACAGCTGTCTACTCCAACTGCCATCTTGTTTTTAATAGTTCACAAACAGTGACAGGGAACAATAAAGTTCTGCTATTCTGCTTCTCTACTCCACCAATAAAGACATCAAGAAAAGTAAGTTGCAAACAAATAAAAAAAATAACACACACACACACACACACACACACACACACACACACACACACAGAGAGAGAGAGAGAGAGAGAGAGAGAGAGAGAGAGAGGGAGGGAGGGAGGGAGGGAGACGCCATTCATGTAAAATTAAGTAGTAGACCTAACCAAAAAAATAAAACAAGAAAGCAGATCAAATATTTCAATAATAAACGGTCTTCTCTTCTATATAATTGGCATGTGATTGCAGATGACAAACTGTACACAAAGGCCTACATGGATGATGTAGGAAAACTAATCATTCCAATATTTTAAAGAAAGTATATATACCCCTATACAAAATTCTTGTACATAATTCTAATTAAAAATGAACCTGTAATAACTGTAAAAAAAACTAAAATTATTTCTGTTGTTTAATTTTAAAGCAATAAAAAGGACCCATTGAAGATGTTAGAACTGTACCAAAACATGCAAGAGCATACAAAAAAAAGTGTTTTGCTCAAGGCAGATCCTTATCCAGAAGCAACTAACTTGAATAGTAGGGATGATAAAACGGGTGTTACGTTAGTAGGAAACTGAGAGTCCCATGGCGCGTTATTTCTGGATTATGTGACTTCCATCATTCATGAAAATCCCGGGAGTAACATTATATCTTTGTTACTTAGTATCTGCAAATTGCAAATGACACGACATATTCTTTGTTCAGTACCTGAAAATTACTGGTGACGCCACATAACTGGTCCGGAAGCTAGCAAGTCATGGCGCATCTGCTGGAAAGCCGGCATCTGGTAAGGGCCAATGAACTGAGGTGCCTCTTTAGATAGCTGAGGGAAATCCGCCGACGGAAGAAAAGCTTGTGGTGCAGTCTCTGCGGTTTGGTTGGTGTGGTTACAGGTTTATATTACACAAGCATAGAAGCTTGATTCGTCACTCCTATTTTCGTGGAACACTACCCAGTTAAATGATGTTATCAGTTCTACTAACAATAGCTACTACATGCATCTAGACGAGATAATGCAGGCTCCAAACGACATGTCCGAATATCAGTATGAAAACTTATGGTCAGGGCAGTGGTTGTTAATGTCTAAAAAGACTGGGCGTTCAGTACGTTCAGTGCATTATGCAGTTTACATTTCCAAGCCACCAGAACCCGCCACCCGCATTTCATCTTACGCATGTGCAAAGGCTGCTCTCCCAACCTCTTCTCAACCAGCTAAATAATTGTGACAACGATGAATATAAATGCCATTGACCATAGAAAGAGCGACATATTCGAAAAAAAAACGACAAAATCGTTAGTGGTATTGTTGCTTTCAACAGCTATTGCTGGTTCTAGAATAAGTTGTTAACGCGAATATATGTCGTTGTTGGACGCGGACTCTCATCCTCTCCCGCCATATCGTGATGTCTTTAACCACACTAGCAGTATTATATTATAAATATTCGCCGATGTAACAAGGGAGTTGGGTGAGGCGCCATTGCAGAAAGTGGGACTTACTCCCAGAGCTAAGTGGTCTAAGCTGATGACTGACCTTGACTTCACTCACAACAGCAAGAAAGTCTTGACCACAATAAGGAAATTATCCAGTGATCCACACGAACCTGCAAAATTTAGCAAACGAAATCGGTCACCAACTTCTACTTAATGGAAAATGTGGAGGGAAGCGTCTAAGGACTACTGAGAAGACAACACGCGACATGAAACTAGAAACTGACAGTATCAGCCGCCCCATCACAACAGACGAAATTACTAACGACATTCGAGCTCTGAAAGACGGCAAAGCTGTTGGGGTAGACAACATGCATGTGGAACTTCTAAAAGACCTAGGTAAAAGAGGCACTGAGTGGATGCGCCAAATATTCAACAAGTGCCTGGAAACATTCAGCACCCCGAAGCTCTGGAGACAAGCTCATGTTTTTACTCTGCTGAAGCCAGGAAAAACACCAGACGACCCGAAAAAGTTTCTACCAATATTACTTTGCCATTCATTGAAGCTATTTGAGCGAATTCTTCTGACCCTGCTCACCCCACTCGTAGATGGCAAGCTCATTAGAGAACAAGCTGGCTTCCGACCTGGACGGTCTTGTACTGCACAAATACCGAGTCTTACTCAGCACATCGAGGATGGCTTTGAGAAAGGCCTCGTCACTGGTGTTGCCTTTGTTGAGTGCGGCCTATGACACAGTAAAAGTAAGGAAACTCCTCGCAAAGGTTTACGATGCAACCAAAGGTTACGGCTTCGTGAAGATCATTGCGGAGCTTCTGAGCAATAGATTTTACGTTAGCTTCCAAAATACCGAACGTCGGTGGCGCAGAACAAAATATGCTTTCCCCAAGGTAGTGTTCTTGCTCTCACACTTTTTAACGTATATACTAACGATCAACCGCTTAACAAAGCTCGCAGTTTATGCTGACGATCTGGGCCTTTCTACGCAGTATAAGGCATTTGAAGGTGTTGAAAGAGAACTTCTGTCTGCTCTCGACCAGTTGGGAAAGTATTATGAAGCTAACAGTCTGAAGCCATAATCCCAGAAAGACAGTTGTCAGCGCTTTCCACCTCCGCAACAAGCCAGCCAACTTCAGGCTAAAAGTGTCATGGTTGGGAACTCCTCTCACTCATTGCTTGGAGGGTTTCTTTATTCTGATTTACTGCTTTGGCTAGACGTAAATCGATTACCCTCCAAATTGGATGTAATGGATTTTGTGAGCTAGGATGTATAAGGCAATTTCCTGAGACTTCCTGGCAGATTAAAATTCTGTGCCGGAACCGGGACTCGAACCTAGGACCTTTGCCTTTCGCGGGCAAGCGCACTACCGACTGTGCTATCCCGACACGACTCACGATGCCGCCCCACAACTTTACTTCCGCCTCCTACTTTCCAAACTTCACAGAAGCTCTCCTGCAAACACGCAAGACTAGCACTCCTGGAAGAAAGGATATGGTGGAGACATGGCTTAGCCACAGCCTAAGGGATGTTTCCAGCGCACACTCCGCTGCAGAGTGAAGATTCATTCTGGAGGCAATTTCCTGTTTGCTCACTGCTTTAAAAGTAAACGTAACTTTGTGATTTGGTCGCCGTTTACATTCTTCTTTAATAATCTTGTTACCGCGTAATAAATATTTTTGGCATCACAGACTTCGATATACTCCGATCATCTTCAGGGTAAGCGATCTTCTTGTAACAATTAATTTCACTTATTTTATAGTATATTTTAAAATAAAGAGACGAAAACAAGCTGTTGCGTTTGACTACAAATTCTATTTTCAATACTATAAAAACACAAAATGTTCACAATAATCACTTTCATATACATCAAACGTCTCATGAAACTTATATCGACTTAATGTCCTTTTCGTAACTCCATTCAAAATTCAATTTTTTTCAACAAGTATTGTTTTTAATGTTGACTGGAAGTGTGTTTCTCAGTGACATTTTTTCGTCATCCACTTTGCTGCATTTCTAATGTCTTTGACAACTCCACCACTCGTCCGCAGTGCACTGTCCGATCTGCATAAAAGATCAAAGACCCGCGCACAGTATATGACCAACTCTACTTAATCTAAGATTTCAGATATTTTTAAATATCACTACATCTTTCCTTTCGTGGCCCAGTATCCAGTGGAACAAGCAATTTTGCTTTTTCTATCCCTAAATACCTTGGGGTAAAAAAAGCTTGTCATGTGGGAGCCAGTCCACATGTGCTGCGTACCTCGGCCCTAGCCTTGTGCTACTCGGCAGCTTCTCTGTGTGGTATCCGTCGTGCCACTTCAAACAAGTTGACATTGCTTTTCACCAAACTTGCCGCCAGGTGACAGGATGCTTGACACCAAACCCTATAGAGAAGATCCAGTTTCTGACAGGAATAGTACCACCCGCCATCAGACGGACAGCAACAGCAAAATTCGAAAGGAACAAAGTCAACACTTACTACAGACATCCACTTCGTGGGCATGAACTCGTCTCTCAACGCCTTCGCAGCAGGAAGAGTTTCATATCAAGGACCATCTCTTTAACGAAGTCAAAGGCAGAAGAGTGACTCCAACTTTGGCGGGAAAGAGCTCAGAGAGATTGGATACCACCGAAGGAGGAATTCCCCCCAGTAAGCAATATCCCGTGCTGAACATTGACATCATTCAATCGTCTTCGCGTGGGATGTGGCCTAAGTAAAGCTGCCATGTTAAAATGGGGCCTCTGCGACAAGGAAGACACGTCCTGTGTCTGTAGGGGTGAGCAGACGATGACCCATCTTCTCCACTGCCCCGTTTACACCACCTCCTCAGGTATTGTGACCCAAGAGGATCTGGCATCAGGAAGCCCAGCAGCAGAGCACCTTGCTGAACAATTAAATTTTATCTCACTGGTAGTCATCGACACGCTAAGAAGAATTCATCTGAGGATCTTCTGAAGGATTTTACAGCTGATGCGTCATTGATTGACATTCAATATGTTAAATTGATTATTTGTTTCTTTGTAAACGAAGGCTTCCGCGGCCATTGTCATTGTCAATAAAATTCTTCTGCGCGTTAGACTGCATCGACAATATATTAAATTTTACCGACGTTTCGGCCACAGTTGCAAGCAGCCTTCTTCTGGGTGTCGTGTTTACACGACGGTGAAATTTAATATATTGACGATGCGGTCCAATACCCAGAATAATTTTATAGTTTGTTTGTACTTTATGCACTGCCATACCATTAATTCAATTGCGATGAAACTTTGTCAACATATTGCTTTCACTTTCGCTTACGTTATAGGTATAATCACTGTACATAAAGAGATATGACGTCATGAATGCATGAAAAACTGCCGCATTATATTATTACTTCTTTGTTACTAAACTTATTCGCAACATATTTTGCAAAGAGTATCCATTTATACCAATGACTGTACCTACAAAATTATTTCCTTGTACGACGTTTGTTTGTATTTTATACGCTGACAAATCATTCATCCGATCGCGATGGAACTTTGCACACTTAATCTCCCATTGTTTTGAAAAGTCATTGTCTGCGTAAAATTTTATTTGATACACGGTACAGGGTACTTTACCTATGAACTTGGCCTAAAGCTACGGTTTTATTCCGCTCCCGACAAAACAGGCGGAACATCACAGTCTCCCTAAGTTTAAAAACGGTGCATGACGGAGGATACCTTTCAATAAACTTGGGCAGCATTTCACTGATCACCATGAAAGTTAACATAGTTACATAATTTTTCACCTATGGAGGTGGTACTGGACTGAGTAGGTAGGGAACGACAGTGAGACGAAGAGGTGACTGGCAGACAAAGCGGAAGGTGGAGATGGGCAAAGAGAAGGGAGGTGAGAAGATGAACAGAGAGGGGAAACAGAAGCTGGGCATAGAGAGAAGAAAAGAGAAGAGAAATTTGAAGGAGAGATTGGAGTAGATAAGTACCCCGGGGACGCCTAGCTTACAGTTACTTATAGGAGATTATGATAAATCTACAATGCTCCCAAACCAACAGTGACGCGCAAATGTTGCCTCCTTTAGGGAGGCGTTTCGCATGGGAGAAGTGAGGTGCGGGAACTAGCTACATTGTCATGCGTTTTTTGCCAATTCATGTTTCCGACAAGAGTCCGAGTAGCATAGAAACAGGAGTCTCCACCAGCGGAAACGCGCATGTTACTAGCGACGTTTCCCTCGCCCCTCCCTGCCGAAGGAGCGACCGTTGGTTGACTCAGGAGGCTCAGAAGCGAATCAAAAATTTCACCCATGTGAGCTGTCCATGTGAGCTGTTTCTCAGGCAATAAAAATACTATGAAAATGCACATAAAATGATCTGATACCAAAGTGAAAGGAAAGAATGTTGGTTAAATATACATGATTTTTTTTGGCACGATCAGCTTTTTTTGTGAGTTCAGCGAACCAGTGATCGCATAGGTCGCGTCGCCACTGGTGTAGTTTCAAACAACTGCTCAATAATTCAGTTGCGAACACAGCCCATGATAGGATCGATGACTTATTTTCATGGTTTCGTTTAATTTTGGTGTATTTTCATGCAAATGAAACACTTCAGACCACAGAACCGTAGCATCGTCCTGGGAAGTTACGACACTAATGAAGTCTGCATCGCAGTACCTCGGTGGAGTGGCCGAGCGGTCTAAGGCGCCTTGGTGCGAAACGCTCGGTTGCTCGCCGTCGGGGTTTCGAATCCTCCCTCTGGCATGGATGTGTGTGTTGTCCTTAGAGTAAGTAGTGTGTAAGCCTAGGGAATGATCACTGCAGCAGTTAAGTCCCTTAGATTTACAAACATTTGAACATTATGTAGAGCAGTTACCAATCGTTTGTTCTTAGAGCCCAGTGACCTCTCGTACAAGCCTAGGCAGACGCCAGCTGCCGCCTTTGACACACCTGCGAAGCAACAAATACCATATTTAGAGTTCTGTATAGTTCAGTAGTTTAATTCTCAAGTTCGTCGTGCCAAAAATGTGTACAAGGGGAAGGGTGGCCGCAGGGTGTGAACAGCTGAACACGCTCTTGACAACGGTCCACCGTCTTCAGTTTGCTGTCTCGGGATGTAACGGTGGCGGAGAACCCGACATCTCGCAGGTTCGTTCAAGCTGCTACCAGCGGGCTCACGAGCATGCACAGAGCTACTATTGCAGTACAGCTGCGACGTTTCCCGTTTCTGGCTACTTGAGGCGGTTCTGGACACCATGTCAGTAACTCCGAGGCTGTTCCCGCCAGAGGTACGAGTCCTCCTTCGGGTATGTGCGTGTGTGTGTGAGCGTGTGTGTGTGTGTGTGTGTGTGTGTGTGTGTGTGTGTGTGTGTGTGTGTGTGTGTGTGTTTTGTCGTTAGGCTAATTTTAGTTTGTAGGTTTAGGTACTGATGTCCACAGTAGTTTGGTCCCATAGATTTACAAACATTTGAACATTTTGATTGTTTCAGCAATAAGAGACAGCAGCCAGACGCTATCCGGGAACATATTTACGGCATTTTCAGGTTCCTAGATTACCAAATGCGCTTGTCTGGGTTGGTGGCGTAGTCTCGAAATGTGCAAAGTTCCTGTTTCGTGATTTTCGTTTTTCTTCTCGTACAACTATAACCTCAATTGAAAAGGAAACTCATTTCTGTGATTTCAGTTTTCTGACTTTGTTTCTACGTTCTTAGTAGATCAGTCATTAATGTTCTTGCAGAGCATTGAAATAATTTTTGTCGGTTTGCTAAAACCAGTTTGGTTTTATTAATCAACTGCATCTACTGTTCTTTACCACAGAGGCAATAAATTTATTTGAAACAATATTACACACTATTGATTGATTTAAACTATTCGTTAGATTTCATTGGCACCTTTTTAATTTTTAGGGCCTACAGTATTAACAGATAACATACTATGCTACTCCAAGAAAATTGGCACCCTGAAAACCATACCGAAATGCATACCAGGTATTTCAGTGTAAATCGGAACATGCAAATGTGCTGTTAAAGACGAATTATGCTTTGAGTGAGATTTACAAAATTCCGATGCTCTTAGTCTGTGTCTTGGTGTATCCTGTAGTGCGTTAATTCTATATATACGAATAATCGTAAATGTTCACTTAAAATTTACAAAGCAGACGAATTTAATCAATAATTTGGAAAAAAAATATATTTTATATATAGAACCATAGCACAAGAGATGGTTTCTTTTCCACGTCTTTCCTTCAATAAAATAGTTTTGTTTTTCCATAGCAAGAATCTTTCGATTCCTCTCTGGTACATTCAAGGGGTCACTTTATTGTTTAATTATTGTCTCCTACGTTTTAAATCTACTGAATGTCATTCCTTAAGAAATCGTACAGTTATAGACTGGCAACATATCGTACAGTTATAGACTGGCAGCATATCGTACAGTGTTTTATCATTCTACATGTTGTCAGGGAGGTGATCGAAATATTTTTGATTAAGTAGACAATGTATGTAGTCTTGACCGCAAATTTATTAACAGTGATGACCGGTTTCAAATTTCTGAGTCATCGTCGGATCAGTTTTCTTTTTTGTCAATAGTTGTGTCTGCCATCAGACAGTATAACCTTCCAATCACCAATTTGGCTTCCATATATTGTAATTTGATGATTGGAAGATTATACTGGCAGATACAACTGTTGACAAACAAGAAAACTGATCCGAGGATGACTCAGAAATGAGTTGAAACCGGTCATTATTGTCAATAAATTTGCGGTCAAGACTATAGACATTGTCCACTTAATCAAAAAGTGTTTTTATCACTCTATATATTTCAGGTAGATAGTACGTATGGTGTATTATATGAACCGTTTTTATATCTTTATCTTGTTTCCGTTAAGCCGCATTATTCGCCACTGAAAAATGCGTAAGATAAAACATACTTCAGCACTGTTGTTGTTCAGCGAAACTGATTGGCATTATATAGGAATGACGAATAAATTTCAAATGTTCAAATGTTTGTAAAGCTTATGGGACTTAACTACGGGGTCATCAGTCCCTAAACTTACAAACTATTTATGAACTAGCTAATCCTAAGGACGGCACAAATATCCATGCCCGAGGGGGGATTCGAACCCCCGACCGTAGTGGCAATGCAGACCGTGACTGGAGCGCCTCAGTCCCCTCGGTCACCGCGGCCGGCCGAATAAATTTAGTGAGGCCGTAGGCTAATGGTAAGATTTTGATCCAACACAACGCAAGAGAAACCTAATAGAACAGGAACGAGAAGCGTTTCAGCGAAGCAAACACCAAACACGGATTTCTACGTCATCGTAGTTGCGCATGAGTAGAAACGCTTGTTTTCTAGTGCTTTTCTAGTGGCAGCTGCTTGAACGAACCTCACGTGTGTCGTTGTCTCGCCCATGGGCTCTCTGCCAAGGCACCTCGATTTTTACCCGACGTGGTAAGATAGCTCTCTCCGCAGGGTGAGTGCCGGGGGTTAAGTAGTGCCGCACGGGAGTAGCCGAGCGGTCTGCAGCGCCACGTTACGGATCGCGCGGCCTCCCGCATCGGAGGTTCGAATCCTCCCTCGGGCATGGATGTGCGTGTTTGTCCTTAGGTTAGTTTAAGTAGTTTGTAAGCTACGGACTGATGACCCAGTAGTTGAGTCCGATAGATTTACAAACATTTGAACATTGGTTAGTCGTACGCGTCGCTTGAGGCGAATTCTGAGGCTAGCCGTGTCTGGCATCTGACATTCACTCCGTGAGTGGACATGTGGCTGTGCTAGCAGCAGGGTTGAAGCTGAAGCCTTCGTCGACTCTCCGTGATAGGTCAGTGGTGCAGTACTGGAAGGAAACAGCTACTGGGGTAGCAGAGCAGTTGTGGAGTACGTACGGTAACTTTTTCTTCTTATTATTCCAGAAGTTCTCTTAAACACGACCACCTACCATTTTGCGCCGAGCAAGATGATACCGCGTACAAAACGAGGCACTGCATTTCGAATGTTAAAGTTTTATCAATAACTTGTCATTTTTTGCACTTCATTACTCCTCCAGGAAAGTATTCATTCTGAAATTATTGTCGGAGTGCTTGCTGAATACTTAAGAAGAAAGCTCTGAAATATTTTGCGGAAAGACACATTAGACGCCATAGGACGGAGAATGGTCACGACAGCCGACAAAAATATTGCATCAATCGACATCGAAAGTGACTGAAATCTAGACTAGTTTAACAAGTCTACAGTAACTCGAATTAATGATGGGTGATTTTGCCAGCTTTCCGACACCGCCGTATAAGTTATAGAATCACTCGAAGTAAGTCTATGATTAGTAAGCAGAAACAGCCATGTCGTGAAATATTGGACACGACTTTTAACACCATTGCCGTCTAGCATGTTTCTGCACGTTAGTCAGATGAAGAAGTGGACGCCGCGTTCGTAACCCATACCGCAATGAATGGTAATGGACGGTCACTCTTAATAATGTACAGCGTGTTACACTGTCCAGTGTTCGCGCGAGTGCCAAGGAAGTCGCAGATCTGTCCTGCAATGTAATTTGGATGAGGTGCCGATCTCCTCGAGTGCGGTCCGTGTGAGCAATCTCGTCTTCTACGGCCTTCCGTAACTATTCTGCATACACCCGTAGCACTGGCGAAACGCTTTATTCCACCGAGCAGTTATTTTCCGGATGGATGCTGGACATTCTCACATGCCAATACTGCGCCCTCTCTTTGAATGCACTGATTTGAAGATAAGATTGGTGCATGCGTCTGCGAGCTCCATTACTTCGGTTTATAACGTCAATGAGAATAGCAGGCACATTTCATCCAACGGTGGTGCCGCTGTGCATGATTGTTAATACTGTACCGGGTGGTCGTCTTGTTTCGAAGTTAGCCATATCTGCAGAACACACTAATTTACCCATATCTGTAAAATTGGTTCTATAGGAACCTGCACAGTGAATGTGAATTTTGTATTTTCTGGAACGAAACATGTTGCTCAATTCCTGGGCATGAGGGTATATCTCTTTCTTGTGAAGTTCTGCTGCGAGAAACAGGGGTTCAGAGATAGTATACCAGTGACTCACCTTACGGAATATATGTGTGAAAATGATCGATGGTGATCGATTGTACTATCTTGGATTGAGGCTCTTTGCTGACCTAGTAATGTAAACTTCGAGTGTGCCAATAAAGTAATGTTGGGGTTGCATTTTCGGGTTTCACTACCAGGAAACACCCATTCTCCCCTAATATGTTTGTAATCAAGGACATTGTTAGTGGCTTAAGACTAGTATATTTGTCCAGCATGTACAAACTTATGTTAACTACATTCCAAAAATGTAAATTATTATTGTAAATGTTAAATGTGCTTATTTTGAAACGTAGATTTCTTCGTAATATTGAAGGTACGTGAAGATGAACTTTATCATATTACTTCGACTTTTTCTGTATTATGAAGGAAGTTATTTATGTAAGAAAACAATGCCGCCGCGGTGGTCGAGGGGACTGCGGCGCGCCAGTCACGGTCTGCACGGGCACTACGGTCAGGGGTTCGAATCCCCCCCTCGGGCATGGATATTTGTACCGTCCTTAGTGTTAGCTAGTTCATAAGTAGTTCGTAAGTTTAGGGACTGATGACCCTGTAGTTAAGTCCCATAAGCTATACAAACATTTTACATTTGAAAACAAGGCTTGTTTAATTCAGAACCATTTTTTTTTTATTTATAATTTTTATTTTTAAATTTAATGGACCAAACTGTTAGGATCAGCGGTTCCTAGACTCACACACTACTTAAACTAAATTACGCTAAGGATAACATACACACTCATGGCAAGGGAGGACTCGGAATCCCGGTGGGGAGCCTCTATCTTTAATTATTATAAATGTAAAGTAACGCAGTTTTCCATCAATGTATAACACAGAATCCCCGACTATTCTTCACGCAGCTTTCCACAATGTCAGTTTGACAGAAACCCTGGTTACAAACGCTAAATAAAAGGCGGAAAAAAATAACACTTGCGCCCTCTCTCAAACTCACTGATTCTTAAAGCTGAAGTGATTATACTCAAATAAGTAAGTACATTTTCTACGAATCACTATGTAACGCAGTTACAATCTTTTACTGAAGTTATTTCTGAAGTGTGGTGGTTCAAGTTCTCCTTCAGGGTGGGTTAGCATACATTAGTTTAAGTAGTTTGTAGGTCTAGGAAATGATGATCTCAGCAGTTTGGTTCCTTAGGTTTACAAATATTTGGATTTCTGATTATGGTAGCCAGTAACAAAACCAGTAGAGAACCTATGCTATAACCCAACTGTAAAACCATCGTACTGTTAATTTACTTGAACACGTGAATCTACAAAACTACTAGATGAATTTGTATGTTACTTTCACAGAACAGTTAAAACGCGAAGCTTGCGACAACATATAGACTTTATTTGATCAAAATCGGATCACGGGAACAACAGACATGGTAATGTTAGTGATTCAATTTTTACGGAAACAGAAGATAGCAGTTTAAAGCGTTTCATCTAAAAGCATAAAGTGTCACTATGTATCTACAACACATAGCATTTTAAAGCTTTTCGACCATAAATATCATTGCTGCCTCCATCTGCTTGAACAGGCTAGTCTGCAAAACTGCTACATAGATTTTCAAGAAATTTTGACGACCTCAAATCCTTATGGTAATAGTGTGGCTTTATTTCATCACTATCAGATCAGGTTAAGAAAAGACACTTTAATTCAAAAATTTTCACCTCAAATCCTTATGGTAATAGTGTGGCTTTATTTCATCACTATCAGATCAGGTTAAGAAAAGACACTTTAATTCAAAAATTTTCACCACCCGTCATATCTGTCCGTTTGTCTACTTAAACACGCTAATTTCCGAAACTAGTCAACTAATTTTCATGGGATTTTCGTATGTAATTTGAGCGTAGCTTCGGACAACATATACACTTTATTTACTCAAAATGGGATCACGGAAACAAAAGACATGGTAATTTGAGTGATTCATACTTATTATATACCCAACAGCCGTAAATTGCGATTAAAGTTTATTATTTTATTTCGATACCGGTTTTGATACCACACCATCGACGTCCATTCAGTTACATACCGGTTTTTGCGACTCTTGGACACTCGTGTGTGCTCCTGACACATGCGGCAGCAACTCACATAAGTGAGTGTCACACACGAATGAGCTGCAAAAACCCGTAAATACGGCCGTATTGATAGAACATGTAACTGAATGGACGTCTTTCGTGTGATCTGATGAGAGTATCGAAATCGGTAGCGTAATAAAATAATTGAGTCAATATTTATGGCTGCTAATGGATATAATAAATAATTTTGAATCAAAACTGTACCAGCCGCCTTCCCGCACTCCACAACATGGAGATATAGGTTTTTTTTTTTTTTTTTTTTTTTTTTTTTTTTAAATAAAAAAGCAAAGTACATACATAGTCAGCAGGCTGGCAGCAGCCTTCTGCGCTGCTCTTCAGCCTTGCGTTTTAACAAAATGGACATGAAGTTTGTTTTAAAAAACAATGACATGCAGATAAAAACGCGATTACTTAAAATATTAACAATAAGAATTATTTTGGGAATACATAATGGAACAGAGGATACAAACAAATTGTAGACTTAAAACGAGTGCCATGGTGGCCTTAAAAGCACATTGAAGAACACTGGACCAGACATGAAGACAATGACGAAGACACTGATAAAACAACAGATGAGACTCTTGTTCTTGTATGGTGGACGAACAGGTAAAACACAATAACCGACGAACTGACACAAACACTTGACGTTGCACTGATTAAAATGGTGCACCAGGCACTGACACAAACACTGGTCGGTGCCCTGATCAAAATGGCGCTGTGCGGAGGACCCCGCAGGGGAGGGGAGGGTGGGAGGATGGAAGCGCAGGAGGAAGGGGAGAGATGGTGTAGGATGGCATGGGGAAGGAGCGTAGGGGGGTAGAGGGGAGGGATGGGGGAGCCAAGCGATGGGAGGAAAAAGAAGGGGAGGGGGAGAGGGGGCGGTGTATCCACGGGGAGAGGATCAGGGTTGGTAGGAGAGGACAGAGGGCGTCATCCGGTAGGAGGAGATGGCGGAAGTTACTCTGGGAAAGAATATGGGAGTGTGGAGGTGAAGGGAGGGAGGGATGAAGTAGTGAAGGTATGGCAGAGGGCCAGGATTGGTAAGGATGGCATATACTAGGGGGTTAGGGGACTGTTCGAGAAACTGTAGGAGGTGGGGGAATGGGATGGGGTCGTACAGGATCCATGTGGGGTAAGGGAGGCAGACGTGGTAGGCGTGGCGGAGGGCATGGCGTTCAAGGATTTGAAGGCTCTTGTAATAGGTAGAGGAGCGGAAACCCAAGCGGGGTGGAAGCTGCAAAGACGGGACACATGATGGATCTGTAAGGTGTATAGGTTAGTGGATGGGTTGAAGCCCCCACGTCCGGCTGTAGAGTTGTTTGAGTTAGTTGAGGTGGGACATGGCTTTCTCTTGGTCTGTTCGGAGGTGGGGTGGGGGGGGGGTTCCAGGAAAGGGATCAATCAAGGGTGAGGCCAAGATATTTAAGAGTGGGGGTATGACGGATGGGACGATCGTGGAGGGTTAGGTAAAAATGATGGAGGCGGAAGGAGGGTGTGGTGCGACCTATCATGATTGCCTGGGATTTATCAGGTAGCCAAGTCGGTGAGATAAGATTGGAGCAAATGCTGGAAGCGGGCGAGGGAAGGACGAGGGCTATAAAGGCAGTGTCGTCAGCGAATTGCAGGAGATGGATGGTAGGCTGTGGTTGGGGCATATATGCGGAGTAGATGTGAAGGAGGTAAGAAAGGACGGAGCATCGTGGCACCCTGGTGGAGGGGTAAAACAAACGGGATTGTAGACAGTAACATAGGAGGGGCGATGGGTGAGGAAGGAAGCAATGAGTCAGACATAATTAACAGGAAGCCGTAGAACTGGAGCTTGAAAAGGAGACCGAAATGCCAGACACGACTGTAGGCTTTCTCGATATCGAGGGAGAGAAAGATGGCAGAGTGACTGGAGTTACGCTGGACGGAGATAAGATGGGCGAGGCGCAGATGCTGGTCGTCGGCAGAGAAGGGGGGTCGGAAACCACATTGGGAGAGGGAGAGGAACTGGTGTTGACGGAGGTGTTGATGGATACGACGGGAGAGGATAGTTTCCAAGATATTGCTAAACACGGAGGTGGGATTGATGGGACGGTAGGAGGAGGTCTGGTATGAGGATTTGACGAGTTTGGGAAACATTAGGAAGCGGGAGATCTTCCACAGGTCGGGGTAGAGGGCAGTATGGAGCTACATCGATGGTAATTTAAAACTCTTCGCCCAAAATCATCATTTTTGCCTCGTTGCCTGTGTGAACACGTTAATCTGCAAGATTGATTGGTGAATATTCCTGCAGTTTTCGCAGATAAGGTAAGCAAATCTTTGTGCAACACAGAGATTTTGTTTCATTACTCTCGGATGAAAGAAAGAAAATGTATTGCAATTTAAACTTTTATGAGTCTGCCCTTCTTTCAAAGAACCAATAGATGATACTGTTCATTTCATTATACAGAACAGGACCAATATATAGCGCTGATAGTTAATTTTTATCTTATGATCAGTGACAGTAATATTTTAGGAAGCCAACGTCAGCGACACAATTAAGTTATACAATGTTATCATTACCGATACAAATTAACATTGATTTTCTTCATCTATGTAGCCATGACGTCCGTAGTAGCTTATAAAATTTGTAGTGTGGATTTTTGTCCTTCTATGCAACTACAAATAAGTGCGACTTTTATTGTTACCAGTTTACCAGAAACGTTTCGTTTTATTGATAGTAAAACATCTTCAGTGGTGGAAACTTTTTGTGCTGGTTTTCACGTTACATCATGCAGTGCCGATCTGTTTCCTGCAGTAGGTACTGTAGATTCTTAATTTCGAATCACTATTATTCTCCTAATCTCCACTTTCACTGCCGCACTGTTCATTTTACGTTTTTCACACGTCAGGTGTATTTGCTTTGGACGTGAGTGAGTGTGCACACGGCAGGAAACAGATCGGCACTGCATGATGAAAGGTGAAAACCAGGGCCAAAAATTTCCACAAAAATAAATAAATAAATAAATAAAAAATTAAAAATAAAAAAAATTAAAAAATTAAAAGTTCAAATGTTTGTAGAGCTTATGGGACTTAACTACGAGGTCATTAGTCCCTAAACTTACAATCTAGTTATGAACTAGCTTATACCAAAGACGGCACAAATATGTTTTACTATCAATTAAACGAAACGCGTCTGGTAAAAAAGTCATCCCTTATGCGTAGTTGCATAGACGGACAAACATCCACATTATAAGAGTTATTTACTTGGCAAGGATATACGTATTTACTGATTTCGCTTTATGTGTTGAAATGTTTTATTAATATTTGACTCCTTGAGTAGATAAGGCTCCTATAAGGGTTCTAGCATTACCAATGGATGTACCGACCCTAAAAAGTGGCAATATGCGTAGGCCCTACCTTAACTTCCGTTGCTAAGCATATCGCTTGTAAATAACAATATAGCTAGTAAATAATAAAATTATACGGCTGTTGACGTAAGAGTGAAACTGTAGTTTACCCATTGGATTTTTGTTCTTAGTTACAGTAGTCAAAAATTATGTAGTTGTATGTATGTTCAATATATTACAAGTGCACATTTGTGTTGCCTTCTAACTTGGTATAAATTCTGAAAATATGAAAGGTTTAAAATTTTTAAAATCTTTCATACATATACTGACAGCTTATTCATTAAAGATCACTGAAAATGTGCGGAATGTTATGTGAGTCAATTAAGCAATAACTATAATAAGGGAAATTTGGTCGCCCTACAGTGATTTTCTTAAATCACTCCAGGCAAAAGTCCGGATGGTTCGTTTGAAAGGACACGACCAATATTCTTGCCCATCCATACGTAAACAAGCGTGAGGTCCGTCACGCTATTAAGCCTTAAGCTTCCTAAGTCCTTTTCTCGAAGGGATTGGTTGTTGCGTTTTGGCAGAGGCACGCGTCTCGGCGCGGTCGTCCGCCTGCCTCACTTGGCCTTGGCCGGCACGAGACGCCGTTAGACCGCGTGGCACACTTTGCAGGCGGCCGCTCCCGACCACGGTCACGCACAGGCGATGCCCGGGGAGTCCCCATACTCTCACCTGTGCTCCCCGCAAAAACAGACGTGTCCTTCCCCTGGCCGGGATGCCCAACACGAAGAGACTCCCAGTGTTCTCTGAATTACCGTCACCTCGTCAACATGGGGCTCGGCCGTGTCAGTTATCACCCATCACTGGCGGGGTGAGCCAACGCAGCGAAGACACCAAGGAGGTTAGAATAAAGGGAGGTAGCATTATCTGTGCAGAGGACATACGTCAGTTGAACCCTGTCCGCCATCTTGGTCAGTGCTGGATTGCGATTTCTCCGTTAAAACTATGCGTTAAGTCGACCCTCTTACTGTTAATGCTCTGGACCGACAGTCACTGCGAAGTATGTATTTTTAAACAATATACTTTCTTGAATAAATAGTAATAAATACTCTGCATATTATATTTGAAAACTTTAATTTTTAACGGCTAATTTGCACTCGTTTAACACGTTGTACATCAAGGCAAAACCGTCGAACGGTTTATTTCTGTTTTAAGAGACAAATAACATTAGCTCTGCAATACGAACACTTCTGTAAAACTTGGCAATATGGCGGAGGCAGGCTTCACTTTTTCAGCCTAAGGGCGTCTCTCTGTATTCTAACCACCTTGGTGGAGACCAGACCGAAGCGCAGTAGTGTCACGTGACACAGAGTAGGCCGCGATCGCGTTGCTCGCTGGCTGGCAGTTAAGAGACAGTGGACTGTGCCCAGTCGACCAGCCACTTAGCTACGCAATTGCGGCCTACTCTTTGTCACGAGACACTACGTCACCACACCGTGTTGGCTGGGCACTATTGTCAGTAGCCTCCCAGTCGAGGCCGACGAGAGAGACAGGCCGCGGCGCGCACGTGATATGACGTGATCAAGTGAGGCCTGAGCCAGCACGATCGCTAGCGGATTGACCGGCCTCTGGGGCACAGCCCGCTGTCTCATACCGGTTAGCCAATCCGCTAGCGATCGCGCCGGCTCAGGCCTCACTTGATCACGTCATATCACGTGCGCGCCGCGGCCTGTCTCTCTCGTCGGCCTCGCCTCCCAGTGTTATGACGTAGCATCAGAATCAGAGACGTGGTGCCCTAAAAATGAATGTCGATACTGCATTGTAGTGTCCTCATTTCACCATACTTTCCTTTTTGATTATCATTAATTGTTTGCTCCAGAGGAATCGACGTTGGCAGTGGTCCGCAGCAGTGGTATCTCAGGACTCGTCTTTTCAACATAGGCATTTTATTATTATCAAAGATACTAAAAGTAAAACAATAGGATTTAACTGAAACAAAGAAAAACTCTTCCTACTTGTATTTATTCCATGATCAACAAACTACTGTCAAATATTTGGCTTCTGTGGCATGTCTTCAGTTTCGTCAGCAGGAAACCCCTTAAATCCCCCATCCGAATCCCACATTCAGTCATCCTGACAATCATCCGACTCGGATGATTAGTCACTTGGCCAATGTTGCACAAATTCAGCACATGTTGTAGTTATCACCTTTTCGGCAAATATCATAGGTGTCATTTGTTTTAACTTTTGTGACTCTGTAAGGACTTAGATTCTTGTCCTTCAGCTTCAGATGTGCTCCAGTTTCTGTTCGTTTGATTGCTATCAGATCACCAAACTTGTAGGCTTTCTTCCGATTACGGTTGAAGTTAACATGGTTTTCTTCTTATACCTTGCTGATTTGTAGCTTAGCATCTTCCCTCAGCGCACTGCGTCTTTCTTCAAACAAGTTAATAATTTCTTCATCCAATAACTTTGTGATCTGAAGATCAGGCTGTGTGTGCATCTTGACTCCCATCAGAAGTTCAAATGGTGTTTTCTGAATACTTCCGTGAAACGTTGAATTCATGGCACGTTGAACCGATGGTACCACCTTATACCATTCCTTTATGTTATCAATACTAAGCTTAGCAATGATCGCAGCCAAAATAGAATTAAACCTTTCTATCTGTCCATTGGCTCTAGGAAGTCCTGTTGTTATTGAAATGTGTTCAATACCTTCTGTGTTGCAATACTCCTTGAATTCTTGAGGTAAAGCATGGGCCTCTGTCCGTAATTATTTGGACTGGATTTCCAAAGTTCGTTTTCGGTCATTCCATTTTACTTATTGCTTCTGATTATTTTTAGTTTTCGCAGGAGTAGCCAGGTAAAAATTGGTAAATGCATCAATAACAGAATGTAATTGTATCCTTTGTGAGTTGATTGAAGTGGCCCAATTTGATCTATATGATAAGTATACACTGGCTCACTTTCTTTTAACTAGGACTGAAGGTAACCTTCCTTCTTCCTGATTTCTTATTTACAATTAAACATTTTACACAATTGTAGATAATTTTTTTCACCTTATCTGTCAGATCTGCTATATAATAATCTTGTTTCACTAACTCCTTTCTCATGTAGAATCTTGATTATTTCACTTTGCATAGAGCGTGGAATACCTAAAATCTCTTTCCCATTACAGAACTCGAAAATAATACCATCTCCCATCAAAAAGTTTTCATAAGGCCGTTCTTTGAGAATGCACTTGATTGCTGTCAAACCATCATCCTTCTCTTGAGCTTTATTGATTCCAGCTATTAGGTTATCTGCAAAACCAAACAGTACATTTACAGAACGGCTTAGACATCAACGTGTTTCATCCTAGAACTAGATCGGTGTTCAATGGTGTAGGAATACTTTTCCGAAACTAATGCCCATCTTGCTATTCTTGCCAGTCACGGTCTGCACAGCCACTACAGTCGGGGGTTCGAATGCCCCCTCGGATATGGATATTTGTGCCGTCCTTAGTGTTAGCTAGTTCATAAGTAGTTTGTAAGTTTAGGGACTGATGACCCCGTAGTTAATTCCCTTAAGCTATACAAACATTTGAACATTTGAATTTGAAAAAATAAAAATCTCTTCCTACTTGTCTTTATTCTATGATCACCAAACTACTGTCCCCATTCGAATACACACACAATATATATATATATATATATATATATATATATATATATATATATATATATATATATTGCAAATGGCGACATTTCCCGTGGCATGCCGGGAGTAATGAGTGAAAATAGGAATAGTACTACAACAGTAGTGAGAAGATGATCTGAAAATTTGGGACTGGTGGAAGGCGTGCTAGGGTAGTCGGCGCAGTTGTTGTTATCAATGTGTCCCAGCGGAGTAATGGTCAATGCAGCTGCATAGTAAGCAAGAGACCTGGGTTCGAATCCCCGCTGAGCAGATATTTCCAACTCTCCCCATTAAATGCACACTGACAGCTAACGTCGTAAATTCCTTTATGTATTATCCCATACTGTACGGACTGCTCCTCTTCCTCCTCCCGTAGTGTCTTCAGAGACGAGGACTCCACTACTGACGTAAGCATGCCTGGTAAATAATGTATAATGATCTCGCAATAACCCTTTTATATTTCGCTTTATGGCTGATAAAAAACCCCAGGATGAACTGATAACTGATCTCCGGATCATTGGACTCGGCGTCTGACAAACACCGCCTAGTAGACAAGGCCTCACAACAGGCTACGTCACACTGACCAGGCCGCGGCCGCCAGCGTATTGGCTGCCCGCTACGAGGCAGAGGGCGTGCCCCAGCGGCCAGCCATTCATGTGGCTGCCGCAGCCTGGTCAGTGTGACGTAGCATGGCCTGTTGTAAGACCTTGTCGCCTAGACGGTGTTAGTCAGACGCACCCGCTTGCCGCTTAGCCATATATCAGAACCGGCAAAAAGGTACAGACTTCTCTAGAATAGAGGCCTGCCTAGGCCGCGCAATAACTCTTCATTTTTCCATTCAGTTTTTCTAAACTGTTTCCTTGTAACTCGCAGATATGAGGTACCGCTACTTTTCCTTACTAGCGCATTTTCTACCGGTAACGGCAACTACTCCTTTTAGAAAGTTTCAGTAAGTTGTCTGTGACTGCCTCTCGTTGGCGGTGTTCTATCACCCAGTCGCTGGATACAAATTAGTCGACTACAAAATAATGTTTTCCATACATTATAGTAAATTAATAGTTCTTTCATAGATCATTAATACGAGATTTCGTAATGATGTGGAACGTGTCAGTTTAGTAAAATATAACGTTACATGACATACATTTTACTTTTTTATTTTAATTTTTTGTATTATTATTTGCAAAATTACCAATTTCTATGTAAAAATTAATCTACTGAATAGAAGGAGTTGTCATTCAGAATTTTTTTCAATTTATCTGTCAGTCATTTGATATTTGGTAAGTGACCAAAGACTTTTGTGGCATCATTATTCGCACCCTTCAGTGCCAAGGTTAGATTTAACCTTGAATGGTGTAGATCATTCTTTCTCCTAGTGTTGTAGCTATGCACACTGCTAACCCAAAATATGATGCCATATGAAGGCAGTGATTGAAAATCGGCGAAGTAAGCTAATTTACTGAGTTTGTCACCAAAATTTTAAATAGCCCTAATAGCATAAGTTGCTGAATCCAACGTTTCAGTAGATCATCAATGTGTTGATACAATTCAATTTCCCATCAATGCACACATCTAAATACTTTGAATATTCTTCTTTAGATATAGACTTCTGTTCACAGAATATATTTATTAATTGTGTCATACCATTACTAATGGAATTGTATTTACTGTGTTTTATCAATATTTAATAAAAGTGAATTTGCAGAAAATCACTTAATAATTTTCTGAAAGGCATTATTTACAATTTCATCAGTTAATTCTTGCTTGTTCAGTGTGATTAATATAACTGTATCAGTAGAAAAAAAGAACTAGCTTTGCATCATCTTGAATATAGAATGGATTTTCATCTTTTAATATTACGAAACGAAAAGCAATTTTGATATAAAAAGTCCTCTATGCCAAGATCGCAAATTCGGTTTCATCACATTTATTACCAGATAACTGTTGCGATGAACTTAAGTAGTCATATTCATATATTTTTTCACACGGAAATCATAGTGTTCAACTCTATGGCCATCATTTTTCCAGTGTTGTACACTACATGTGGTTACAGGTATTTTAGTTCAACAGTGGACGTTGTGATTTAAACGTTTGTTTAATAGTGAATACCTGTTTAAAATACAACATAAGACAATGTTGTTCAACCAACTTAAAACTCTGTTTTCCATTGTAAATCTCGCTGAAAAAAGGGATGTGGAAAAAACGAATCGGCGAACAAAACAGGTTGTGGGAGTGTTATTAGTGATGACGATCGCGTGGCATTTATGGCCGTTATTCCCCATGTGGGATAGTGTTCAGCCTGCCCGGAGCAAATCTTTTTAACTGAAGTCACTTCAAAGACTTGCGTTTCAATTATGATGAGATAATGATAAGGGCGACACAACAGCCACTCACCGAGCGGAGAAAATCACCGACCACACCGGGAATCTAACCCGTGCCCCTCGAACATTTGTGCACTTGTTCCAACGGGATACAACACTTTTTTTTATTCCGGTTGCAATGAAAGCTTTATCCTGTTTCAACCAATTACCCACAAACTTTTTCTAGCCCCCCTCGTCTTGGAATCTCTTCCCACACAATGCCCCCTTTAGTGCACCAAACAAATGGACATCACCAGGAATGTAAGGGGGAAGAGGCAGTACCTGTCACTCATTTTGTCAATAGCTTTACGGGTTAATTGAGCAATAAGAGGACTTACGTTGTCTTGCTGGAGAATCACACAACTAGCTCTTTACTCACACGAAGTGATGAGTGGTATCGACAAGGGTCCTCAAATTGATTCCTTTTTTCTTGATTTCCAGAAGGCTTTTGACACCGTACCACACAAACGGCTTTTAACCAAATTGCGTGGTTATGGTATATCTCCCCAAATTTGCGATTGGATAGGGAATTTCCTGTCAAAGAGGACACAGTTTGTAGTAATCGATGGTAAATCATCGACTAAAACAGAGGTGATATCGGGCGTTCCACAGGGTAGTGTTATTAGTCCTCTGCTGTTCCTTATTTACATTAACGATTTGGGAAAAAAAATCTAAGCAGCTCTCTTAGGTTTTTTTGCAGATGACGCCTTCATTTATCGTCTAGTAAAATAATCTGAAGATCAAAACCAACTACAGAACGATCTAAATTAGATATCACTCTAGTGTAAAAATTGGCAATTGACTCTAAATAATGAGAAGTGTGAAGTCGTCCACATGAGTACGAAAAGAAATCCGGTAAACTTTGCTTACAAGATAAATCAATCAAAAGTGAAGACCGTAAACTCCACAAAATGCCTATGAATTACTATTACTTCAGACGTAAACTGGAAAGAACACGAAGATAATGTTGTGTGAAAGGCGAACCAGAGACTGGGTTTTATTGGCAGAACCCTTAAAAGATGCAACAGAACTATTAAAGAGATGCATACACTACGCTTGTCCGTCCTTGTTTTGTATTATTGCTGCCCAGTGTGAAATCCTTATCAGGTAGGTTTGATGGAGGACATTGAAAGAGTCTAAAGAAGGGCAGCTCGTTTTGTATTGTCACGATATAGGGGAGACAGCATCACGGAAATGATACAGGATCTGGGATAGGAGTCAGTGCAATTATCATTCCTGCGTGGACTGCTTACGAAACCCAATCGCCAATAATCTCCTCTGGCCAATATTCCCCTCCGAATGCGAAAATATATTGATGACTGGTACTAATATAGGTAGAAAAGATCATCAGAATAAAATACGAGAAATCAGAGCACGAACGAAGAGATTCAGGTATTCTTTCTTCCCGCGCGCTATTCGAGAATGGTATGGGAGATAAATAGTATAAAGGCGTGTGAGTAAAGAGCTAGTTGTGTGATTCTCCAGCAAGACAACGTAAGTCCTCTTATTGCTCAATTAACCCGTAAAGCTATTGACAAAATGAGTGACAGGTACTGCCTCTTCCCCCTTACATTCCTGGTGATGTCCATTTGTTTGGTGCACTAAAGGGGGCATTGTGTGGGAAGAGATTCCAAGACGAGGGGGGCTAGAAAAAGTTTGTGGGTAATTGGTTGAAACAGGATAAAGCTTTCATTGCAACCGGAATAAAAAAAGTGTTGTATCCCGTTGGAACAAGTGCACAAATGTTCGAGGGGCACGGGTTAGATTCCCGGTGTGGTCGGTGATTTTCTCCGCTCGGTGAGTGGCTGTTGTGTCGCCCTTATCATTATCTCATCATAATTGAAACGCAAGTCTTTGAAGTGACTTCAGTTAAAAAGATTTGCTCCGGGCAGGCTGAACACTATCCCACATGGGGAATAACGGCCATAAATGCCACGCGATCGTCATCACTAATAACACTCCCACAACCTGTTTTGTTCGCCGATTCGTTTTTTCCACATCCCTTTTTTTTAATGTGATTTGCAGAGTATCCGATGTAGATTAAGAAGACGTTTCTGTCTCATGGCTGGCTTAACTTTGTTTAAAAGCAAATCCGAATGGTATTGGATATTCATTATATGCTGCTCTCCGAGGTAATCACTAAAAAAATAGAACTATGGAACTTTCGCGTCCCAAAACACCTCAAACACGAATTTTCTGCCGGTGTTTGGGTTTTGAATTTTTCTTGAAATGTTCAAATGTTTGTAAAGCAATGGGATTTAACTGCTCTGGTTATCACTCCCTAGGCTTGCAAACTGCTTAAAGGACAAACACACACACACACACACACACTCATATCCGAGGGAGGAGTCGAACCTCCGACGGCGAGCAACAGGGAGGTCCGCAGCAAGACGCCTTAGAACGCTCGGCCACTACGCCGTGGCAATTTTTTCTTGACAGGTGAGTTGGTGTGTTTCTACTCCATGCTTTAGCTTTTTGATTGTGCCTAATAATAGTGAACCCAATTTTCATCACAAGTTAACATTTTGTTGAGGAAGTACTCAGCTTCTCTTTCATAACTTTCCTGTACCTCTTTGGACACTATCAGCCATGTTGCATTGTGTAGCCGCGTCAACTCCTTTGGGATCCATCTTGCACATGTTTTGAGACACTTCAACTTGTTACAGATAATGTTAGGAACTGTACCGGTAATACATTGAACCATAGCAACTATTCGTTGCACAGTCACACTGTCATAAATTAGACGTTCAAGTAAGGGAGTCGAAACTGCAACTGGTCGGCCGTAACGGTGTTAGTCAGTCACTGAGTCGCGACCATTTTTGAACTGCGCTACCCATTTGTAAAAGTTTCACGATTTCTACAACCTTCACCATAAACTTGAGACATTCTACAGACATTTTCACTAGTTTGTCGCCTTCAGCAAATAAAAAACCAATGACAACTTTGTTCAACTAATGTGGAACTTTCAAGAAAATTCGCCAGATTGAAACATAGTTTTGAGGTTATAAACAAAGCAATGTTGATACATTAGATGATCAGAGATCATCCCAGTGATGCGAACTTAGAAGCTATAAAAGTACCAAACTTCCCCTACCAACGGATTTTCCCTTGGACCAATTTGTCTCTGTAGTTATTGAATTACCTAGTAGAAATAGGTTGGAGTAGATGGAAGATCAGAGTGGTTGGTTAATAGGTGGTATAAAGAGTTCCAGCGGTACTGATGGCCTTTGTTGTTATCATTTCAAGATTCTAGAATGTTATTACATGTGAGAATTTCGACTGAAGGTAGATTCTTCTTAAAGTTTCTGTGGCCTCAATTTTCGGCGGACCTGCACGCGGTCGTTTAATGGAAATGTATTTTCTCAAGTCCCGGTGATTTAACTAATTTACCACTTCTTCGAAGTTGGTTGGTCAAGATTTAGGTGATCCGAACGGCAAACTGACTGATTATGAATACTTTGCCACTACCTCCAAGATATTCCTAATTGATTTCAAGCGATCGTCGTCCGAGCCGACGCTATGAAAACTTCGGCGTCCAGCGCAGTCATGTTGAATATTTCAAATAATAGTAAACTTCAAGATCGAGTTTCTTATTGTGAGGACATACTCCTCAATTGCACTGTAGGGAATCGGTTTCATCCATAAAGAGTAGACATTAGTCAGTTATTTTCTTTGGTTGAGGATTGATTGGTTTTTCAAAGACTTAATACTCAGCGACTTTGATGAGAACTAAACAATTAGTTTTCATAACAATTTTACAGTTCATAATTCTCGTTCATATAAATAACACTTAGTAATGAGTTGAATAAAGACTTCAGATCAATTTTCGGTACTCAACATGTTACTACTATCAATGTTAGGTAAAAGTTGGGGGAAGGGGGGGGGGGGAAATTTTACATAGGAACGCTTTATGACCAAAACAATCTAACAGTGATGTTGAGCTTACAATAAATTCCAATTTTATACTAGAAAGCGTGTAGACATGTATTTCTCCTTCAGCTATCAATGAGCAGGTTGGACAGTGGTTAACGTACGGAACGCGTTATTGCCAGGATCGGTATTAAATCTTGCATTTTTTCAAATGTTGGTAAACCTATGGGACCAAACTCCAGGGATCATCGGTCCCTAGACTTACAACTACCTCTAAATTAACTTACGTTAAGAAGAACAAAAACACCTATGCCTGAGGGAGGACTCGAACCTCCGACGGGGAGTGGGCGCGTAATCCGTGCAAGGCACCTTAGTGCATGCGCCCCTTCCCGCGAAGAGTTAGATTTCTCGCAGTTTCCTAAAATCACTCAAGGTCAATTTCGCTGATTTTCTTTGCAGAACGTTATGGCCGTCAAATCCGACCTTATACGTCTCCAATGAGCTTGTCGTGAGAGAGATGTTAAGCCGTAGTTTTTCTTGCTAGCGTATCTCCGCCGTCTTTCCGAGTCTACTGAAACTCTCTCCTTAGAGATGTCCAACTGGCTTGAGATCAGAGTAATATATTTTACTTATTTCCAACATAGAATGTCCGGTACAAGTGCTTCTCTATGAAGCGGAACTGTGAAATGCCGTTTCTTGATTGTTGTTACAGCGTTACCGCAAAAACTTGTTTATTCCGAAAGTCTTAGATATATTTGAATTGAGGAAGGAAATCACTTGAGCAAAATCAAACAGTGAAAATCTCGATAATAGTGTCGCAACTGACCTGTAAGATTTCATACGTAGTTACTATTCTTCAGGAAGTAACGCTTTCTTAATATTAACTATATGTTCGCTTTCAGCGATTAGCTACAATATATAATCATGAAGTCTTTAATGCATAGTGTAGCTGATTAGTCAAAGGATTGACTAACTTGAACCCTGTGCCGACTACTGATAACAGTTATTATGGTTGTAGCTCATAAGCAAATATCTCACTAGGATCTACACAAATCATGACATTAAATTTAAGATACCGTACTACTTGAATGGACGACTAGACCTGCGTATGTTCAAGTTTTTATCAATGCTTTCAGCCTACAATTTAGCGTTTCAAATCGTAGATATTCTTCTCTTTTCCATTTAAAAGCTACTGTTAAATAATTTAGATATCTGCATGGAGCAAAAATTAGAAATTGAAAAGTGTGAAGTCATCCATATGAACACTGCCGCGGCGGAGCGACCGAGCGCATTGAGGCGCCATGCTGCGATGCGCAAGGCCGTTCCCTGTCGGAAGTTCGAATCCTCCATCGGCCATTGATGTTTGTGCTGTCTTTAGTATACGTAGCTCATAAGTAGCTCATAAGTAGCTGGCTAGTTTAGGGGCTGATGACCCCGCAGTTAAGTCCCATAAGCTTCACAAACATTTGAACATTTTTCCATACGGACACTAAAGAAATCCATTAAACTTCAGTTGCACGATAAATCAGTCAAATCTACAGGTCGTAATTTGAACTAAATACTTAGGAATAATAATTACGAATAACGTAAGTTGGAAAGAACACACAGAAAATATTGTAGTAAAGTCAAAGACTACGTTCCATTGACACAAGAAGAAGAAGCAATAGTGCAAGAAGAATAAACAATCTGTACTACACTTGTGCGTCCGATTTTGGAGTTTTGCTGTGCATTATGGATCGAACCAAGTGAGACTGGCGGAGGGTATAGTGAAAGCCCAGAGAAGAGCAGCTCGTTTCGTATTATCGCGATCTAGGGGACAGAGAGTGTCACGGAAATGATGCACGAGTTGGGGTGGTAATCGTTAAAAGAAAGGCGTTATTCATTGCGACGAAATATCTATCGCTTTCTCTTCCGAATGCGAACATATTTTGCTGTCACCCACCTGCATAGGGAGACATGACCAACATAATAAGAGAAATCAGCTCGAAAACAGAGAATCGAACTGTAAAGAAATAACATAAAAGTGCTTCGATGGATCATCTGCCGTGCACTTCAATATGACTTACAAGGTATTTATGTAGATAAAAAAAAGTCTTTGTATACTCTGTAATCCCCCTTTTCTTTTTCTCGGGGTCTTTACGCCGGATATACGTTGTCGGCGGAGTAATAGACACTACATCTACATCTAAATGGGATACTCTGCAAATCACATTTAAGTGCCTGGCAGAGGGTTCATCGAACCACAGTTATACTATTTATATCCCATTCCATTCTCGAATAGCGCGCGGGAAGAAAGAACACCTGAAACTCTCTGTTCGAGCTCTGATTTCTCTTATTTTATTCTGATGATCATTTCTACCTATGTAAGTGGGAGTCAACATTATATTTTCGCATTCGGAGGAGAATGTTGGCGATTTGAGTTTTGTAAGTAGCCCACGCCGCAGCGATTAGCGCCGTTGTTGTAATGATTCCCATCCCAGATCCTGTATCATTTCCGTAACGCTGTCTCCCCTGTAGCGTGACAATACGAAACGAGCTGCCCTTCTTTGGAGTCTTTCGATGTTCTCGGTCAAACCCAACTGATAAGGATCCCACAGTGGGCAGCAATACTCCATAAAAGGACGGACAAGCGTAGTGTGTGCAGTTTCTTTTGTAGTTCTGTTGCATGTTTTAAGTTTTATGCCAATAAAACGCAGTCTCTGATTCGCCTTTCTCACGACATTATCTACGTGTTCTTTCCAATTTAAATCTGAAGTAATAGTAATTTCTAGGTATTTTGTGGAGTTTGCGGCCTTCACTTTTGATTGATTTATCTTGGAAACAAAGTTGAACGGATTTCTCTTCGTACTCATGTGGACGACTTCACACTTCTCATTATTTAGAGTCAATTGCCAATTTTTACACTATAGTGATATCTTATTCAGATTGTTCTGCAGTTGGTTTTGATCTTCAGATGATTTTACTAGACGGTAAATGACGGCGTCATCCGCAAACAACCTAAGAGACCTACTTAGATTTTCCCCTAAATCGTTTATGTAATTAAGGAACAGCAGAGGGCCAATAACACTACCCTGTGGAACGCCCGATATCACCTCTTTTTTAGTCGATGATTTACCATCGATTACTACGAACTGTGTCCTCTCTGACAGGAAATTGCCTATCCAATCGCAAGTTTGGGGCGATATACCGTAACCACGCAATTTCGTTAAAAGTCGTTTGTGAGGTACGGTGTCAAAAGCCTTCTGGAAATCAAGAAATACGGAATCAATTTGCGATCCCTTGTTGATAGCACCCATCACTTCGTGTGAATAAAGAGCCAGTTGTGTTTCGCATGAACGATATTTTCTAAATCCGTGTTGACCTTGGGTCAATAGTTCGTTCTGTCCAAGATAATTCATGATATTTGAATACAGGATATGTTCCAAAACCCTGCTGCAAATTGACGTCAATGAAATAGGCCGGTAGTTTAGTGGGTCACTCCTACTGCCTTTCTTGAATATAGGTGTGACCTGTGCAACTTCTGTCATCCCCGAATGTTTTCTCAATTGACATAACAGGGTTTCGGAAGTTCTAGCTGTGATTCTGATTGCTCTTTTGAATTGATGTCTTATTTGTGTATTCAATCGGGTAAAATACATAGCTTTCCAAGTAACTGGTTCGACAGTGCGTAAAGAAAAGAAGAAAACTGTTGCTGTTCATGGCGTGAAAACGATGTGCGGTTGCCGACACAGCTTGTTGGGCAGTGAGGGCCGGCAGGTGTTGGGGTAGGCCGCGGCTGTTTTTGGGCGCGGCGTGCATTCCGGCGCGCGCCATCAGACGCCCTCCACGACTGGCTGCCCCCGCCGCAGTTCCTGCTCCGCCACCGGGGCACAGCTGCGGTCGCTGCAAGCAAAAAGGCACCGGGGAAAGCCGCCTAATCACCAACACCTGTCAACGCGATTTCCATCACTTCTTTACGTCAATTATTTGTTTCGATCACGTATTCCGATGTCACAATTAACGACTGCTTTAGTTTCCTGCACTTACGAAATTATGGCAGTATAATCGGTTCACTGGTTTCGCAAAACCTTCCCTACGCCGACCTGATGTGGGGAAATCGTTTTAGCTGGACTAAGCGGCTCAAAACAATTAGATCAGGTGAGATATCATACACAACGCATGGTAACGCGTTTTATTCAGATATTGGTTACAATTGTCATTTGTGCGTGATACAGCACGATATTTTGCTGTCGCCACCCTTTATTTGAGGTTTACCTAGCGTTTACTTAGAGCGAGGCGCAATGGGGATACCATAATAGGGAGAAAGTCATTATCATTGTCCTGTAATATTGTGTGTGATCACACTGGACGGCCAGTACAGTTCAACACCTGTGTCGCATGGACAGTATGAGGTTATTAATCAGCTCTTGAGGGAAATTGGGTCATTATTCCATCTACATCTACATCTACATGGGATACTCTGCAAATCACATTTAAGTGTCTGGCAGAGGGGTCATCAAACCACCTTTATACTATTTATCTCCCATTCCATTCTCGAATAGCGCGCGGGAAGAAAGAACACCTGAATCTTTCCGATTTAGCTCTGATTTCTCGTATTTTATTCTGATGGTCATTTCTACCTATGTAAGTGGGAGTCAGCCGGCCGCGGTGGCCGAGGAGACTGAGGCGCTCCAGTCACGGTCTGCACGGCCACTATCATCGTGGGTTCGAATCCCCCCTCGGGCATGGATATTTGTGCCGTCCTAGTTCGTAAGTAGTTCATAAGTAGTATATAAGTTTAGGGATTGATGACCCCGTAGTTAAGTCCCATAGACTATACAAACGTTTGAACATTTGAATTTAAGTGGGAGTCAACAATATATTTTCGCATTCGGAGGAGAATGTTGGCGATTGGAGTTTTGTAAGTAGCCCACGCCGAAGCGATAAGCGCCGTTGTTGTAATGATTCCCATCCCAGCTCCTGTTTCATTTCCGTAACGCTGTCTCCCCTGTATCGTGACAACACAAAACGAGCTGCCCTTCTGTGGACTTTTTCGATTTTCTCCGTCAAACCCACCTGATAAGGATCCCACACTAAGCAGCAATACTCTAAAAATGGACGGACAAGCGTACTATATGCAGTTTCTTTTGTAGTTCTGTTGCTTTTATCTAAGGGTTCTGCCAAAAAAAACGCAGTCTCTGGTTCGCCTTTCCCACGACATTATTTACGTGTTCTTTCCAGTTTAAGTCTGAACTAATAGTAATTCCTAGGTATTTGTGGAGTTTACGATCTTCACTTTTGATTGATTTATCTTGTAAACAAAGTTTAGCGGATTTCTTTTCGTACTCATGTGGACCACTTCACACTTCTCATTATTTAGAGTCAATTGCCAATTTTTACACCATACTGATATGTTATTCCAAGCGTGGGGGAGATGCTGGTCTGGCTGCAAAGCGTCTACCAAGTGCATCCCAGACATGATCAATCGGGATTTAGTCCTCTGAACAAGCTGGCCACTGTATTCGTTCAGTTCCCTCAGCTTCAAGCATGTTGCCGAGCAGAGCAACTCTGTGGAGCGTTGACAACCACCAGAAGGAACCCATGTCTTATTGCACCAGCGTATGGAACAATAAAAGGTCGAAGGATCTCGTCTCTGAGCAGTAAAAGTGCCATTCTGAACGACATAGATGTTCGTACACCATTCATCCACCACCGTGATGATTTCTGCACATAAGCACGATAGTTCCACGTTCTCTTCAGATGAGGAAACGACGATCGTCTGAACACAAAATCTTCAATAAAATTCTTGAATATCAGTCTCCAGATCGCTTTTATTTTCTAGAACATTACTGGTTTCGGGACAGCTGCCCATCTTCAGATCGAATTTATGAAGTTACAGAGTAACTTGCCGGTTGCGGTGGCCGAGGGGATTGAGGCGCTCCAGTCACGGTTTGCACGGCCACTACGGTCGGGGGTTCGAATCCCCCTCGGGCATGGATATTTGTGCCGTCCTTAGTATTAGCTACTTTGTAAGTAGTTTGTAAGTTTAGGGACTGATGACCCCGTAGTTAAGTCCCATTAGCTATAAAAACATTTGAACATTTGATTTGAGAGTAACCTGTCCTGTGATGAACGAATGTTGAGTAACGACTTCATCACAGGACAGGTTACTCTGGAACTTCATAAATTTGATCTGAAGATGGGCATTTGTCCCGAAACCGGTAATTTTTCTAGAAAATAAATGCCATCTGGAGACTGATATTCAAGAATTTTATTCATATGACGATCGCAGAAACTCCCTCGTGACCCATAAGTCTTGCTTTGATAAAAATACAAAATCTTGACTCATCTGTGAACAGGACTCGGCACCATTCATTATAGCTTGGCCTTGCTTTCTTTTAACGGTCCCCGTTGTCTGAAATCGCGTCCAGGTCCTGGAAATTCCACTTTCGGTGACTGCAATAACTTCAGCTACCTCCCCGCTTAGAACTTTCTCATGACTCTCCATTCCATAGTAACATTGTTGCATTGCACTACCCTTTCACTACAGTACCTAAACCGAGCAGCTTGTGTGATTCGTTGATAAACACAAGTCCAACGCCCTTTGCAGCATCTTTCTGTTATTACATCTCGGTTGCTGTAATATTGATTTCTCGGTAGAAATGACAGAAAGGCATCGGACCAATTTAGTTCATTCTGCCGGCGACAATACTTCAGAAAACTGATCCCCTAATTGTTTTACCAGTGTAGTTTTATTTATGTTATTCGAAAATTAAATTTTCTGTCAGCTGCAGCGGACTGTACGTTAACACATCAAAACGTGTAACTCATAAATAATTTGAATTTCATAATTCGAACATTCTGTTCAACCCTAAAAGTTTCGTGCATTACCATTCTCGTATATGGTACCATACATGTAAGAAGCTGCAAAAGTTCTCCAACAGTTGATTTGAAGTCTTGATAAACATTACTGAAGAGCCTGTCTGTGTTGTAGGTCTGTCACTGAGAACGTAAACAAAACTTGTCGAAATTTATTTCCTCCCACTTCTTAAGAAGTGATTCTTCTCCTTTTTGTTGCCTTTATCACGTACTGACGCGGGATAGGAGTGTTACTTAGGATTTATCATGGTTAATTTTAAAGGGAGACCATAGTCCCTCTCTACCGTCATCTCCACTCCATCCCCCTCTCTACTCGGGAATAAATATTTGCATATTAAAGCCTGGGTTCAGTATTGGCCATATAACTTTTTATTAAATAATAAGAAAAGAAAAGCAGCTACTATGTACACGGATCAAATGGTTTTATTGACTTCGTTTCGCAAACAGTGCCTTTTTCAGAAGTGTACTTCCGGACATGGTGGAAAGACATTCACTGGTGCGTCAGAACATTGTGACCACCACCTTAGAGGACGTATGGCAAGCTTTGGCCCAGATAGCGGTGGCGAAGCTTCTTGGTATGAAACCAGTGCCGTCTTGGTAGGTCCCTGGTGGGAGTTGGCACTACATGTACAAACATACACTATGTGATGTAAAGTATCCAGACACCTGGATGAAAATGACTCACACGTTCGTGGGGCTCTCCATCGCTAAATGCTGGATTTCAGTATGGTGATGGCCCAACCTTAGCAATGATGGCAGCTCCCACTCTGCAGGTATACATGCAGTCAGGTTCTGGAAAGTTTCTTAAGGAATGTCACCCCATTCTTCAGAGAGTGCTGCACTGAGGAGAGGTGAGGTTCGACACGAAGTTGGCGTCCCAAAACAAGTCAGGACTCTGTGTAGGCCAGTCCATTACAGGGATGTTATTGTCACGTAACCACTCCGCTACAGGCAGTGCATTATGAACAGGTGCTCGTCAATAGTGGAACGCAAGAAGATGTGACAGCGCCTCCAAATTTCACTGGCACGCTGGCAGGAGGCATTCACCTGGCATTCGCCATACCCACACTCTACCACCGGATCACCACATTGTGTACCGTTTTTCGTCACTCTCACTGTTCAATCATCCAATGTTTATGCTCCTTATATTATTCAAGACATCGTTTGGTATTAACCTGCGTGATATGTGGCTAATGGGAGACCGCTCGACCATGAAATCCAACTTTATCAATGTTAGGAATTTACACCACAATTTGTGGGAATTGTAATGATTTCCCACATGTTAGTTATAAACCAAAGGAACTTACGGTATTTGAAACTTACACTTGTAATGTTTACCTGATGATGTAACAGCCGAAAACCGGTTCGTAAACCAATAAATTTGCAGCTTATCTCACAGCTATGTGTTTCGTCCGTAATGAACATTTTGAGTTATTTGAAGAAAATTTTCAACAGCTTCAATGTAAAGTATGTATTTACTTGTGCAATCAGTTGCGATGCCTCAGTGACACGAACGTCAGGCCTCCTTGCACGAACTGAACCAATCTGATCAGTTTGTGTGTGGAGGCCGGAAGATAGCGTAATTAAGGTATCAAAACTCGTTGCACAAGTCAACGAAAAATTTATATTACACTTGCTGGAATTTTCTTAGTAGTAATAAATCAATCCTGTTCAGCCATTTTACATTTTCTTATTCCCCGTTATTTTTATTTATTTATTTATTTATTTATTTTTTTTTTTTTTTTTTTTACTGGTGTGTACTTCCTTTCGGCTCTTTAATTTATCGAAATTTTTATATATTCTCCTTCCGTCAAATGAACATAATAGCTGTCGTCTTATAAGAGAATATCAGCTAAGTCTTTGTCCCTATTTTATACTGGAAAATCCTTAATAATCCATATCTCCATACTACATATTCCTGTTTAGTTCTGGAGATGTCATAAACATAGTAGTGCACGAAAAACTGTCGCTTCATGCAAAGCGTGGATAACGAGGTTTCATTCATCCACTATTTCAGAATGAGACTACTTAGCAATTTGGAACAAACTTTACAGATAATATCACAGCATTAAGAAACTATTAATCTCATCTACGTCATAAATGCTAAATATATATAGGGTAATTCAGCAATAGGTCTAACGATGAAAAAATAGGAAAGCGACTAAGCTACTATAACAACTTATATATAAATATTATCGTCACGTGATTAACCTTTGCCACAGCAGTTCATGTGCCAACCAGATCCGCAGAAGAAGAGATTGAAAGAACATTTTCTACCGTTAAATAAAATTATAAATATTAGAGTGAGCATGAATCTTTGAATGAAAGAAAGAAAAATAGCGATTGTGTTGACTTAATCAGGAACTGAATGAACTGTTTCTCAGCCGACATATACAGTGGGCTAGGATATCCGATCCAGGCTGTAACATGTAAACAAGTACGCGAAAAACGGTTTACGAAATTCGGTTTTCGTCCTCTGGAAGATGTGTTGCACGTAAACGTAGTGACAGTGAGTACTCCAGACCTGGTAGTGAGGCGGTGTCACTGCTGGGGGACATGGCCCCAGGAAGCTCGCAGAGCATTGCTGTTCCTCAGACTGCAAGAAGATGACACGGACCTTTACCGCCTTTTGAAAGTTCAAGCCCAAAACGCAGAACATTTTCCGCTGCGCATTAACTTTCACAGAAGTGTGTAGTTCGATTAGAATTCTCTCTGAAACGTGGCAGTTTATTCTTGAAGTGCCCCGTCATATAATTTTAATGAATTTAAATTTGCTTTCGTGGTAATTTTCATCTACATCTACATCAATAATCTGCAAATCACATTTAAATGCCTGGCAGAGGGTTGATTAACCACTTTCATAACTTTTCTCTACCGTTCCATTCTCTAATAGCGCGCGGGAAGAAAGAACACCTAAATCGTTCCGTTTTCGATCTGATTTCTCTTATTTTATCGGGATGGTCATGCCTCCCTAAGTAGGTGGGCGCTAGCAAAATATTTTCACATTCAGAAGTAAAAGTCGTCGATTGAAACTTCGCAAATAGATCACACCGCAATGAATAACGTCTTTCTTTTAATGATTTCCACCCCAATTCGTGCAACATTTCCGTGGCGCTCCCCCCCCCCCCCCCCGTAACGTGATAAAACAAAACGAGCTGCCCTTCTCTGAACTTTCTCAATGTCTTCCGTCAGTCCCACCTGGTGAGGGTCCCACAAGAGACAACAGTACTCCATGAGAGGACGTACAAGTATGATGAAGGCAGTCTCTTTGGTGGAGCTGGTGCATCTTCGAAGCGTTCTGCCAATGAAACGTAATCTTTGGTTCGCCTTCCCCACAATATTTTCTATGTGTTCTCTCCAGTCAAAGTTGTTCGTAATTGTAACACTTAGGTATTTGGTAGAATTTACAACCTTAAGGTTTGACTGATTCATCGCGTAATTGAAGTTCAGCCGATTTCTTTTAGTGGTCATGTGTATTACTACACACTTCTCTTTATTAATTGTCAATAGCCAATTTTCGCACCATGTAGAAATTTGGTCTAAATCGCTTTGCAGTTGCTTTTGATCCTCTGTTGACTTCACTAACCGATAAACGGCAGCATCATCCGCGAACAATCTAAGGGAGCTATTCAGATTATCTCCTAAATCGTTTATAAACACGAGGAAGAGTAGGAGACCTACAACGCTTCCCTGTGGAACGCCAGATATCACTTCTGTTTTACTCGATGACTTACCGTCAATTACAACGAACTGTGTCCTTTCTGATAGGAAATCGTGAATCCAATCGCACAGTTGGGGAGATATTCCATGAGCACGCAATTTCATTAGAAGCCGCTTGTGGGGTACAGTGTCAAAAGCCTTTCGGAAATTCAGAAATATGGAATCTATTTGAGATCCCTTGTCGATGGCACTTAACACTTCATGTGAATAAAGGGCAGACTGTGTTTCGCAAAAGCGGTACTTTCTGAATCCGTGTTGACTATTGGTTAATAGGTCGTTCTCTTCGAGGTAGTTCATAATATTCGGACAAATTATATTTTGATCATAATAAATTTATAGTTTTTATTAATTCAATTACAGCAAAGGTGTAGCTTGGACGAATGTCACATTAGTGTCATTAATTAGATTATTCTATATCTTCCTTAGTTACAAGTTGGACTTAGGAAGTTTCATCCAGGATTTCAATATAAAACGGCTGTGTGTGGGATAAGAGAGGTAGTCTCGGGAGCGGCATGTCATTCGCTTCAGTAAAGGAACGGAAGGAGGGCAGATACTCGCTCCAATCCGCATCCCGTGTGTCCGGAAACAGCAAAAGTCATTGCCCTGCACCCAGCCATAGCGGATTCTGCGCTCCACCAGCCCACGCCTCGCCTGAGGTGGCGGTTGAAAAGCAGCTTGTGAACACGCAAAGATTTTCTTAGGTTTAGTGGCTTAACGGGGGAGAATTCACAACCGTACATTAAGTAGACTGGCAAAGTTGCTGGTCTTAGTGAAGTCTGACGCTGTCATCTTACCTACATAAACGTCAAAAAGTTTGCGTGTGTTACTTAGACAACTTATGAACTAAAATGTCGTTTACACTTTTCGCCGTGGTAAACTGTTTCTGAAATTGAAGTAATATTTGCGTAATAGCTTAATTTAACACACTAATAATAGAATCGTGTTATAATATGAACATTAATATACATGAAGAATTAAAAACATTGCGTTTTGCCGATGACATAGTAATTCTGTCAGATACAGCAAAGGACCTGGAAGAGCAATTGAACGGAATGGACAATGTGCTGAAAGGTGCATATAAGATGAACATTAACAAGAGCAAAACTAGGATAATGGAGTGCAGTGTAAGAAAATGCTGAAGGAATTAGATTAGGTGAAGAAGCAATAAAGGAGGTAGATGAGTTTAGTTACTTGGGCAGTAAAATAACAATTGATGGTCGCAGCACAGAGGATATAAAATGCAGAATGGCAATGGGTAGAAAAGCGTTCTTGAAAAAGAGAAATTTGTTAACATCGTATATTGATTTAAGCCTAAGGAAGTCCTTTCTGAGGGCATTTGTATGGAGTGTTGCCTTGTATGGGAGTGAAACATGGACGATAAACAGTGCGGACAGGAAGAGGATAGAGGCTTTTGAAATGTGGTGCTACAGAAGAATGCTGAAGATTAGGTGGGTGGATCGCGTAACTAATGAGGAGGTACTGAACAGAATTGGGGAGAAAAGAAATTTCTGGCATACCTTGACTAAAAGAAGGGATAGATTGGTAGGACACATTCTCCGACACCAAGGAATTGTGAATTTAGCGTTGGAGGGAAGTGGGTGGGGTAAAAACCGCAGAGGAAGACCAAGAGATGGATACAGTAAGCAGATTCAGACAGATGTAGGTTGCCGTTCTTATGTGGAGATGAAGAGGCTTGATCAGGATAGGATATTGTGGAGAGCTGCAACAAACCAGTCTCCGGACTGAAGACCACAACAACAACAAGATACATATACAAACGTTTAAAGCAGACTGCAGGTTTCGTAAGAACACTCCAATACATCTACCGTCTGCTGTACGAAACATTACAGCCAAACACGTCTCATGTTTTGACCATTACGTCAACACTTCAAAGGTGGCGTACTTTTATCTCTTTAGACCTATTAGTTTTGCCTGTGGTCGAAAGTCGACCAATTGTGTTTAAAATGGTCACTGGGTAAAATTTTACGTATCATGTCGGCGGCCTCGCGAGATTATGTTGGCAACATAAACAACACGATAGAAAATCTTTCCCCATTTGTTTGAACCACATTGAATGACTCGATTAGTGTATCGTACAGACCGTGAAGTAAAGAAATAATGCTGTTCCTGCTTTATGGTTGACAGGTTCTTGTATGTACCCTCGTCCGCTCAGTAAAAATAATTGGCTCATAAAGTGAACATTCCATGAGAAAACATCAGCGTTGTCAAGCGATTGGCTAAAATGAAGACTTCAGGATTCTCACTATTCAGCATCTGTTGCCAACATTATCATAGGAGGCCGCTGGGATATTTGGTAAAATTTAACCGGCACTGGGAGGTATGAAACGGTATCTCTTACGTGTTAAGCAAAATGCCTGACACAATAACAACAAATAAAAACGGAAGTATATACTTCTCACGCCAATTTCGAATTATATAACTTTCATTAGCCTAATATTTGAAATGGACTACAATTTCGGTGTTCGTATATTTATACAACGCCAATAAATAAAGTTATTTCGATACTTCGATATTCAGAATGCCAGAGCTGACAACAACTTCGTAGTTCCACCTGTGCACCGCTACATGCCTCTCCTGGCGCATCATCATTTATATCGGCATTCTCGACTTCGTAGTTCCACCCGAGCACCGCTAGACGCCTCTCCCGGCGCATCATCCTTTTTTATCGGCATTCATATGAAAACATCCATTTCCTTTAACCACTCTTAATCACTGCGAAAATGAAGCATTTGAACGGAACAAGAAAGTGAATTGGGAGCACTCCATGTTTCTATATTCACTTATTTTAATACTGCAGATGCGCTGCATTACAGCGTCTTTGGCCGAGGCGAATAGCCAGCTGATTGCTGGAGAATGTAGAACTTGATCCAAGCTGTAGATAGGAAAATTTCTACTTCCTTTTACCACTTTTAATGGCTAAATGCACACATAATATTTATATTCGTGAAATCTACGACAAACAATCTTTCGAATTATGTAACTTTCATTGGCCTTCTTGTACGAATAAATTAGTAATCCGTACCACAATTTTTGTGTTAGCGTATTTATATAATGATTTCTTAGGACTATTTTATCTTAAACATAGTAGTTGTTCATAAGCCCTATATGGCGGCGATATGGCGACGACTACTTCAGTGACACCCATGATACAGCATAACGCATTGCCAGTCTAGTTAATGTATGTCTGTGAAAGAAATGTAAGGAATTTTCTCTTTGATCATTCATAACTTCGAAAGTTACTGAAGGAGAAAACTCGTTCAGATTTTCTGTTTGGTTGGAGCCGAAATTAGTTCCTCTCCGAGGAGAAACGAGACTTTCTCCAAATGAAGTTTGTTTGCAAAACGCCTAGCGAGATGAATGAAGAGCTGATAGCAAGAAAAGTCATTCAGGCGTTGTTAAACGGCGCGCATTCAAGGGCGATGTCGTAATTACTGGTAGTTTTTGTAACGGTTTACATAGAATGGCCATAAAACGACAGCCCCACCTCTTTTACCGTGATACCACGGAGAAATTAGGAATGTTGCCTCGTGGTGTTACTGCCAAGTCGACTCAGATGGAGAGCTGTATGCCTATCTTCCCGGCGCTTTTAAATGACGCATAGCGCCGAACGCTGAAGGCTGCTGAAGTGGGTTCCTTTGTGAAAGTTGATTGCTATCACCCACCTAACAAGCACTTCCATTTTTTGCATTCTTTAAAAACATTTTATACAATGACGACACAAAAATTTTGAAAGGAGAAAACTTTTATGGGACAGAATCACTGGGATTAATTGGATACTACCCATAGAATTCGGTTTTCACCTACCAGAATTTAAAACTGTTATAGGGTAGAATCACTGGATTTTGCTGCTGTATAAGAATCTGCCTTGAACAGAACACTGGTTTTTCTTTTTATAAGCCCATATATGTTTCGCTACAGTTGCAGCATCTTCAGTGGATCCTTTATGTTGTTGTTGTTGTGGTCTTCAGTCCGGAGACTGGTTTGATGCAGCTCTCCACAATACCCTATCCTGAGCAAGCCTCTTCATCTCTACATAAGAACGGCAACCTACATCTGTCTGAATCTGCTTAGTGTATCCATCTCTTGGTCTTCCTCTGCGATTTTTACCCCACACACTTTCCTCTAATGCTAAATTCACAATTCCTTGATGTCTAAGAATGTGTCCCACCAATCTATCCCTTCTTTTAGTCAAGGTATGCCAGAAATTTCTTTTCTCCCCAGTTCTGTTCAGTACCTCCTCATTAGTTACGCGATCCACCCACCTAATCTTCAGCATTCTTCTGTAGCACCATATTTCAAAAGCCTCAATTCTCTTCCTGTCCGCACTGTTTATCGTCCATGTCTCACTCCCATACAAGGCAACACTCCATACAAATGCCCTCAGAAAGGACTTCCTTAGGCTTAAATCAATATTCGATGTTAACAAATTTCTCTTTTTCAAAAACGCTTTTCTACCCATTGCCATTCTGCATTTTATATCTTCTGTACTGCGACCATCATTTGTTATTTTACTGCCCAAGTAACAAAACTCATCTACCTCCTTTATTGCTTCGTTTCCCAATCTAATACCTTCAGCATCACCTGATTTTCTTACACTGCACTCCATTACCCTAGTTTTGCTCTTGTTAATGTTCATCTTATATGCACCTTTCAGCACACTGTCCATTCCGTTCAATTGCTCTTCCAGGTCCTTTGCTGTATCTGACAGAATTACTATGTCGTCGGCAAAACGCAATGTTTTTAATTCTTCCCCCTGAACTTTAATTCCTTCACCAAATTTATCCTTGCTTTCCTTTATAGCTTGCTCAATGTACAAATTGAATAACATTGGAGAAAGATTACAACCTTGTCTTATTCCCTTTCCAACCACTGCATCCCTTTCATGCCCTTCAACTCTGACAACCGCTGTATGGTTTTTGTACAAGTTGTAAATAACCTTACGTTCCCTATATTTTACTCCTGCTTGTTTCAGAACTTGAAAGAGTTTATTCCAATCAACATTGTCAAAAGCCTTCTCCAAATCTACAAAAGCTCAAAATGTAGGTTTGCCTTTTCTTAATCTATCTTCTAGGATAAGCCATAAAGTGAGTATTGCCTCCCTTGTTCCTACATTTCTGCTGAACCCAAACTGATCTTCCCCGAGGTCGGCTTCTACCAGCTTTTCCATCCTTCTGCATATATTTCGTGTTAATATTTTGCAACCATGACTTATTTAACTGATGGTTCTGTAGTTTTCACACCTGTCTGCACTTGCTTTCTTTGGAATGGGGATTATAACATTTTTCTTAAAGTCTGAGGGTACTTCGCCTGTCTCATACATCTTACACACCAGGTGAAACAGGTTAGTCATGGCTGGTTCTCCCAGAGACATCAGTAGCTCTGAGGGAATATCATCTACTCCAGGGGCCTTGTTTCGACTTAGGTCTTTCAGGGCTCTGTCAAATTCTTCTCTCAGTACAGTATCTCCTATTTCATCTTCATCTACATCCTCCTCCCTTCCTACAATATTGTCTCTGAGTTCATTTCCTTTGTAGAGCCCCTCTATATACTCTTTCCACCTTTCAGCTTTCCCTTCTTTGCTGAGAACTGGTTTGCCATCTGAGTTCTTGATATTAGTAGTGTTGCTTTTCTTGTCCCCAAATGTTTCTTTTATTTTCCTGTAAGCAGTATCTATTTTTCCCCTAATTATACATTCTTCTACATCCTTGCATTTGCCTTCTAGCCACTCCTGCTTAGCCATTTTGCACTTCCTGTCAATCTTATTTCTTAGTCGTCTGTACTCCATTTTTCCTGTTTCATTTACTGCATTTTTATATTTTCTCCTTTCATCGATTAAATTTAGTATCTCCTGTGATATCCACGAATTTTTTGTAGGTCTTGCCTTCCTACCTATTTTGTCCTCTGCTACTTTCACTATTTCATCTCTCAATTTTACCCATTCCTCCTCTACTGTTTTATTTTCCCTTGTTTCTGTCAATTGTTGCCTAAAGCTCCCTCTGAAATTCTTAAGAACCTCAGGTTCCTTCAATTTATCCAGGTCCCATCTCCTTATTTTCCTACCTTTTTGTAGTTTCTTTAGTTTCAGCCGACAGTTCATAACCAACAAGTTATGGTCAGAGTCTATATCTGCCCCTGGGTATGTCTTACACTGTAGAACCTGGTTCCGAAATCTATGTCTTACCATTATAAAATCTATCTGGTATCTCCCGGTGTCTCCTGGTCTCTTCCACGTATACAACCTTCTTTTGTGATTCTTGAACCTGGTGTTTGTTATAACTAAATTATGTTCCGTGCAAAATTCTACCAGGCGGCTCCCTCTTTCATTCCTTTTGCCCAGACCATATTCTCCTACTATCTTCCCTTCCCTTCCTTGTCCTACTACCGAATTCCAGTCTCCCATAACAATCAAGTTTTCCTCTCCCTTAATTGTCTGAATAATTTCCTTTAGCTCCTCATATATTTCTTCGATTTCCTCATCATCGGCAGAGCTAGTTGGCATATAAACCTGTACTACTGTTGTCGGTGTTGGCTTCGTATCTATCTTGACAATGATAATGCGATCACTGTGCTGCTCATAGTAGTTTACCCGCATTCCTGTTTTCTTATTCATTATCAATCCTACTCCTGTGATACCCCCAATTGATTTTGTATTTATAATTCTGTACTCACCTGACCAGAAATCCTGTTCATCCTGCCACCGAACTTCACTAATCCCCACTATATCTAACTTCAACCTATCCATTTCCCTTTTTAAATTTTCTAATTTTCCTACTCGATTAAGGGATCTAACATTCCACGCTCCGACCCGTAGAATGCCAGTACTGTCTTTCCTGATGATCACATCCTCCTGAGTAGTCCCCGCCCGGAGATCCGAATGGGGGACTATTTTACCTCCGGAATATTTTACCCGAGAGGATGCCATCATCATATGTTCATACAGTAGAGCTGCATGTCCTCGGGAAAGGTAACGGCTGTAGTTTCCCCTTGCTTTCAGCCGTTCGCAGTAGCTGTGTGGCAAAGCCACATTAGCTGATGTTACAAGGCCAGCTCAGTCAATCATCCAGACTGTTGCCCCTGTAACTACTGAAAAGGCTGCTGCCCCTCTTCAGGAACCACACGTTTGTCTGGCCTCTCCACAGATACCCCTCCGCTGTGGTTGCACCTACGGTACGGCTATCTGCATCGTTGAGGCACGCAAGCCACCCCACCTCGGCAATGTCTGTGGTTCATGGGAGTGGGGATCCTTTATATTGCTTTAAAATTGAACAACAGAAATATTTTTAGTTTTTTACTGATTATTCTCCTTCTCTACTGCACTGATGACGACATCAACAAATGTAAGTTGAACATAATTCATTAAGAAAAAAAATAAAAACACACACACACACACACACACACACAGAAGCCATTCACATGAAATTAAGTACTATACGCAACCATAAAAATAAAATTAGAAAGCAGATAAATTATTAAGAGAAAATAACAGTTTTGTATATAATTGCCATATGGTTGCAGATGACAAACTGTAAACGAAGACTTACAGGGATTATGTAGGAAAACTAACTAGACCAACATGTAAAACGAGCTATATGTACCTATGTGAAACTCTAGTACTTAATTCTAATGAACAGCATGAACTTGTAATAAGCTTTAAAAACTAAAAATATTTCTGTTCAATTTTAAAGCAATAAAAACGATCCACTGAAGTAGCTACTACTGCAGTGAAACATTTATGGGCATATAAAAACGAAAAAGTGTTTCTCACAAGGCAGATCCTTATACTGAAACAACTAAATATTTATAAAGCAAACACAGACCAACAAAGAACTTCAAGATCAAGTTCATCACCACTGGATTTAATTGGATAACGTCCTTACAATTCGTCTTTGCCCGGGTACGTATTTATTCCCCCACACTGTGTATTCTACCTGTATCTTTAACGAATTTCCTCATGTAATTTTGTTTCATGCAGTTCAATCCTTTAGACGTATTTCCTGGCCAATTTGCAGGTGTGTACAGTGGAGTATTAAGAAACTGACTGAGAAATGTGTTGCGATTAGAATTAGTAGTGAAGACGTTGCCTGGTACGTGATTAGTTTGTCTTTCATGGATGGATTATTTTTGTTTGACGTCTGTCTCCCGAACTATGTGTAACCGACATTGTTGTTCTTCCTGCCACTGCACTGCATCTGAACTTACATGTTATTTTGCTTTATGTACTATTCCGAAACTAAAACATCACGTTTAGTAGTTACACGGAATGCCCTATGGCTTGAAATGAGGGTGTCAGATGAACACTAACAAGAACAAAAGTAGGGTAAGAGAATGTAATCGAATTAAATCAGGTGAATTAGATTACTAAAGCAGAGAATAAAAGTAGTAGATCAATACTGTTATATGTGAAATAAAAAAAAACTGATACTGGCAGAAGTGGTGATGATATAAAATACAAGATGGCAATGACAAGAAGAGCATATTTGAGGAAAATTAATTTGTTAACATCAAAATACCAATTTAAGTGAAACAGGTTGATGATCTCTCTCTGCAGTACTCTGTAATTTAACTCTGCACAGTCTGATACAAAAAACAGGGAAGAGAGGAGTAATGATTAAAGGCATCCAGATAAAAGGAGCAACTAATGAAAACGTATATTGTCCACTTCCGGACAAAATTGAGTTTGGTATGGTTTTCCGAGGTGTTTTATGTGATCTACACGCTCCTGCATTCAGATTTAATCTATTTGTATATTTTAACACAGAGATAGTATGTTGAAAATGAATGGTTAAAACCAATCGTATATTGTCCACATCACTGAAGGAATCAGAACTTACAATGTCCACCATTTACGTTTCATTTTGCTTCCTTTTCCTCTAATTTGGCAATACTGTCGAGTTTAACAAGTGTCAGGGCTTCCAATAATTCAAAGCATTCTACGGCATTGTCGCCTTCTGGCATTATTTGACAGTACTGCAGCCAAATCGTTATTGTTAGCAGTGCACAGCGGCAGTATAGTGTTGTGGTTTGTGTGTCTTGCTCCCAATTGATTTAGAAACAGGATGTGTGGTTGTTGGGAAGGATGGTATAGATCGCGGGTCAAGAAACAGAATGAAGAAGAAATCAAAACGAGAAATGGAAACTGGCACACATTGGAAAGAAGGAAAACCAATTTAAATTTTTCGTGTCGTCTTTAGAAGTTCCAGCAGCTTCACTCCTGAACATATTGATTGTCATTGCTTACATGGAAACCTGCAATGGACAAAATGTAGTAAATTTACTGTATCCTATAATATTCTGCCTATAACAGATTGTTGTGTTGATACAGTTTTTCACAGTAATGTAAAGCTTTGTAGCATTCCTTGAAGTAAATATTAATCTTATGTTATTATAAATTATACAACTCATTTGAAGTGCGAATGTCTAATATAACATTTTTAAATATAAAAGTTAATGTGAAGTTACTAAAAACGTATCAAAACATGTAATGACCTATATGACGGTCAAAACGTATATTGTCCGAAATATAAATGGATTTTCTGACCTAACTAAAATAAATATAAATAAATAAGATAAAAAAATCTCTTGCAAGGTATATTATAGTTCAGTACCTCAAAACAGATCAAACTGTGAAAACAGCTTAAAATTTTATTGAATAGTTTAGCAGATATCAGTTTTTTGCTTCTCCTGAAAAATTTGAATCAGCAGACATTATACGTTTGGATTAGTTGCTCCTAATGTGCATAAGTTAGGGTGACCAGATTTCCAAAATCAAAACACGGGACACAAATTAGAAGTTGAAGACACATTTTGTGAAACGTATTGTAAATACTGTATCAGTAAAATAATTTGAAACATTTGGTTCATACTGCAGCTACATATCTGACTAAACGTTTTTGTTAAGAATCACACATAAAAAACGTTGTTTTACTAATGGCATAAATATTTTATTGCCTTCACATGCAAACACAATACGTCAGTTCCATATAACGACATCTTTCATTAGGTATGACAGCTATTATGTACATTATATCTCACTCTTACAGCTATATTTTCCACAAGAATGCATTTCATTTAGATGTATGATAATTTGAAATATAGTTTTGTGAAAAGTGAGTCTTTTATGTTTAACACTTTCAATAATAAACGTTTTCCTCAGTCAGTTACACACCGTGCAAGGCATTTATGATTAGCAAAGTTCTGCACATAATCTTACAAGATGAAATAAGTTGAAAGAAATATTTTCACCAAGGCAGTATTTTTGAATTCTTGCTTTACCGCTTCACATACATTTTAATATTGTTCAGTTACAGCACTCCATTTACTTGAGGGGTAAGTATCTTTCGTTTCATGGAAAGCAAGCAAGCCTTACTCAATAGCAAAACGCTCACTTCTTTATTATGATACTATTCTCACGTTTTTCAACAAAAAAATCATACTTTATGACGAATTTTGCTCTATAGACCTGGACCTTGATTGTTGCACAACGTCAAACCCTCCCTCCACTGTCATCCAAAAAAGTACTTATTTTCAAAGTCAAAAGTAATTTATCGCTTTGCTGTCACTAAAAATACACGTTCCTTTTCGTATTTATGAGAGAAAGAAACTCAGCTGGTGACTGTAAATGGTTTAAAATGGCAAATTTAAATGACATGTCTTCAATCAATAACCAGTGCACGATGACACGCCACATGAAAGCATTATACTATCAAACAAAGAATGTAACAAATCGATCCTCGTACACTTTGCTTTAATCAAAAAGCTTATTTTTCTTCATCCTTTCGCTAAGATCAGTTAGCAACCCACCGTTTTATTATGGTACTTGTTAAAAAAAGGGACTGTTGACGAAAAACGGGACAAAATACGCCCCATACATTTTTGTCGGGACAACGGGATACTTGGACCAAATAAAGGTCGACCCAGTAAATTACGGGACTTCTGGTCATCCTAGCATGAGTAGTTGATATTAATGCTATAGCAAGAGACGTGAATACTCTTAAGGAAATATATGAAAAAGGAGGAAAAATACGCCTTACTGCAAATGAAAACAAATTAAACTACATTGAATGTCTACTTATAACTCTAGAACACCTAATGAACTGAAGGGATTGATAAATGTTTAAGGTTATCAACTGTGCCCGTTATTTAGGTGTCCTCTGAACTAAAGATAATAGTATGATTATATTAGAGAAAACATGCTAACCGCAAAAGCCGGCCGCAGTGGCCGAGGGGACTGAGGCGCTCCAGTCACGGTCTACTCGGCCACTACGGTCGGGAGTTCGAATCCCCCCTCGGGCATAGATATTTGTGCCGTCCTCAGTCTTATCTAGTTCATAAATAGTTTGTAAGCTTAGGGACAGGTGACCCCGTAGTTAGGTCCCATAAGCTATACAAACATTTTAACATTTTAATCGCAAAACACTGGTATGTCAAAATAGAAGTATTCGAGATTTATCTAATTACAAGAATGGCCAAGCTAAGAGCATACTATTCCCTAGTGCAATCTGTTGTTACATACAGATGAGACATGTGGACTATGACAAAAGCAGATATTAACATCCTAAGGGTATCTGAGAGGAAATTACTTGAGAAAAATTTATAAACCTGGGAGAGAGGTAGAACGTTGAAATTCAAGAGCTTTTACAAGGAATAGGTACAGTGAAATTCAGTAAGTATCAAAGTAGACGGTGGTTAGGGAACAGGGAGAGGATGACATCAGAAAAGGTGCTCAAACGAATAACGCAAGCCAGACTGTATTCCGCTAGAATAAAGGACCGACTTCATGGTTGACAATGTGTTCCATGACCTGACATATGAAGATACAAGGATGGAAGAGAAAGAGATGTCTGGAGGTAGGTTTTGGGGAGGCCAAAGCCCATTAAGGGTTGTAGTCCCAAAGAAGATTAAGAATTAATTCGTTAGAAATTCGTTTCTAAAGGCATTTGCCTGGGTTGTAGACTTGGGGCGTAAAACGTGGGGGATAAACATTTGTGAGAAGAGTATTGGAGCTTTTGGAATGTGGTACTACAGAAGAATGCTGAAGATTTAATGCTTAGATCGCGTAATTAAGGACGCGCTGAACAGATCTGTGGAGAAAAGAAACTTCTGGTACAAGAAGGAAACGATTTAGAGAACACGTTTGAGATATCAAGCAACGTAAATTTAGAATTTCAGGAAAATGTGGGGGAGGGGTCTACGAGAGATTGCATTAAGTAGGTTGCCGTTATTATTCGGAGATGAAGAGGCTTGCACTGGATAGAGTAGCGTGGAGAGCTGCATCGGACTGACGACCACAGCATCACACAGCAAGTTTTCTGTGAAAGGAGAATGGATCTGGACTTTCACTACCGGCGAAGCCATTGTCAGTCTAAGAGACGTCAGAGCAGAGCGTGGAGACCGGAATAACTGCATTACAGCGAGGACAGTTGCTCACTGCTTCTGGGCATTTTGGTTACTCCACTTTCAAGCTAAGCTGAAAGTTAAATTTAACCATTTGATTGTGTGTGAATGTTTTCCTTTCCATGATGAACGAAGAAGTCCGAAGATGTCTGAGATGAGTCTGGTTTAAATGGTTTCATCAACTATGGCAACTACATTGAAAGGTGCCATTTTTCAGACGGCCAACAACACGTGGTCGCCGAGACTTTGAATACTTTCAGGATACATTTAATTTCGTGAAATTGGTCCAAAGATATTTCACTTAAAACATACTAAACTACAATCTGCAGAAGTGATTTCAGAGTCAAGATGTTTCACAATTATTAAGGTCATAATAGTGAAAAACAGTTAATAGAGGCAGGTACATATATTTGTTGTCGATCAGGGAAGGAAAAATGCTGATGGGTTATCTCTCCACAACAAATGTAATAGGAGGTGAGTAACCAAATATAATTTGATAACGGACTTTTCTAAGTCAAAGTTAAGGCCCAAAATGCAGTCCAGTTTACTTTAAACGTTCAGAGAAAGACATAATTTTATAGAAAGTAAGCGGGTGTTAATTGTTTTATTGCTGCATACTTTGTCTATTATTTTAACTGAAGTGTTATGGTAAATTCTGTGGTTCCTTGACCCACGAAGAAAATATCTTCATGTAGTGTTATCGTATTTTTCTCTAAATAAACTAACAAAAAGTGGTCGAAATCTTAGTGATAAATTGCGGGAAACTTCGTTAGAAGATCACCATTGATTTGTCTTGACTATAGTATTTGTTGTATTTGCTGTAAAAATGGGAAAGCACTAAGACCGATTATATAATCTCAGTCGTAAGATTGCCTATTAAAATTAACTGATGAGTAGTTTTCTCATGCTCCGACGTATACAACTGAAGCTAAAACGCGAAGAATACGAATAATGAGTAAAAATCTAGAATTTTAATCTTAGCGATTCTGTGCTGAATGTTAGGATAGGATACGCTATCTACAGGGAGGACTATAAGTTTCCCCGACAGGTTAAACTATGATCCTTGCATTATACACGAGATACTTTACTGCACACGTTTCACGCATCATATGAAACTGAACGGGAAAAAGAATAGTTACGTGTACATTATAAGGCAGATTTGCTACCGAGTGTAATGCTTATTTTCCGTATTTCATCTTCATGTTGTTGCAAAATCCTCCAGCCATTGCAGATATAGTTAATTATTTCTTTACGAATTCCCCTACTGTTCATACTGATGGAAAAACATCTACCGAAACTCGCCACAGTTTTGTTATATGTCGCCTACTGTCAGCCCTCTTAGGCTGTTTGCGAATGCTGCTCTCATTTACCGTTTTTTCTACCAACATTTAAGATCGACCCTCGCTCTATAACGGAGCTGTCCGAGACTCTCCTACTGATGACGACGTCCACCCACCTCGCGGTGCACATCTTAAGTCAGCAAAGCAGGCCACATCAGCACTGGAGAAAAATTAACTGTGTTCTTTGGACAGAGATATACTGTATGCAAAACTAGCCGCACTGCACACATCCACAGCTTCCGTTGGCTACTTACTTTTGGGTCATGTCTTTCTAAATTCACGAAAAGTTGAGGGAATTTTTTCAAATAAATCGGCTACTTTTGATTAAAATTGGCAGATTACACGAATTCCTGTCGCGCCCGTACTAAACGCTGTTCAGCACACACACACACACACACACACACAAACACACACACACACTAGGGTGTCCCAGCTATCATGTCCATCCAAAATATCTCTGGAACAATAACAGCTATTGGAAAACGACTTTCACCGGTATCAATGTACGGCTGGGGCACATGAATGTACATATTTGGAAACATTTTAAAACGAATGCAAATGTGTTTTCTTAAACACAAACTTATGTTTTTTTTAAAATGGACACCCAATATTTTTTCTTCCGCAATCCATAGCATGACAAATCACATAAACAATGGCGTTGATTGCATCGCAATATTCCAATTACATCCCAAGATATTGCGACGCGAAGTTGACGCTTGAAATAAGCGAAACGCGCGGCTAGCGCACGTCCTGAGATTCAGGCGAGAACCCCATGCTGCTCAGGACGTGCGCTAGCCGCGCTTTCACGTATTTCAAGCGTCAACTTCGCGTCGCAACATCTCGGGATGTAATTGGCATATTGCGATGCAATCAACGCCATTGTTTGTGTGATTTTTCATGCTATGGATTGCTGAAGAAAAAATATAGGGTGTCCATTAAAAAAAAAAAAAAAAAAAAAAAAAAAAAAAAAAAAAAAAAAAAAAAAAAAAAAAAAAAACTTAAGTTTGTGTTAAAAAGCACATTTGCTTTCGTTTTAGAATGTTTCCAAAAATGTACATTCATGGGCCCCAGCCGTACATTGATACCGGTAAAAGTCGTTTTCCATATTGTTCCAGAGATATTTTGGGTGGACAAGATAGCTGGGACAATATATATATATATATACGCACAGTCATTCATGTACCCTGCTTATGATAAATAGAATATTACAAAATTAATAAACGGATTGTCTGCATTACAAAATTGTTGGCTCGAATATCATGCAATACAGTTAATTGAAAAATTATCAGTTCGCGGTAACAGTTTGGGCAATATGCCACGCGGATTCAAAAATGTTCTTATAGCCACGGTGGAGTAGCCGAGCGGTCTAAAGCGTCTCGCTGCGGAGCACGCGATTGCTCGCTGTGGAGGTTCGAGTCCTCCCTGGGGCATGGGTGTGTGTGTTGTCCTTAGGTTAGTTTACCTAGGTTTAAGTAGTTTGTAAGCTACGGACTGATGATCACGCAGTTTAGTCCGATAGATTTACAAACATTTGTACTTTTCAGAATGAAACTTTCACTCTGCAGCGGAGGGTGCGCTGATATGAAACTTCCTGGCAGATTAAAATGGTGTGCCGGAACCAGGACTCAAACCTGGGACCTTTGCCTTTCGCGGCAAGCGCACTACCGACTGTGCTATTCCGACACGACTCACGATGCCGCCTCACAGCTTTACTTCCGCCAGTACCTCGCCTCCTACTTTCCAAACTTCACAGAAGTTCTCCTGCGAAACTTGCAAGACTAGCACTCCCGGAAGAAAGGATATGGTGGAGACATTGCTTATCCACAGCCTAAGGGATGTCTCCAGAATGAAACTTTCACTCTGCAGCGGAGTGTGCGCTGATATGAAACTTCCTGGCAGATTAAAATTGTGTGCCGGAACCGGGACTCGCACCTGGGAGGCATCGTGAGTCGTGTCGGGATAGCACAGTCGGTAGTGCGCTTGCCCGCGAAAGGCAAAGGTCCCAGGTTCGAGTCCCGGTTCCGACACACAATTTTAATCTGCCAGGGAGTTTCATTTGAACTTTTGTTCTTATAGTCACAGTGCACATATAGAAGTCGTAGTATTTACACGTTCGCACTCTATAAACAGTACGCAACACTTTAGAATACACCACGATTTCTACACTTTTGGTTTACCGTGGAATTATAAGTACTTCTCAGCCTTATTCTTCCATAAAATACGCGTGAATTTTCTTACTTCTCCTTGGCTGAGAGCACAACCGTCATCAATCAGCTTACATATAAAAAATGGTCTATCTCAATAAGAGATATTTATGGTGCGTAAATTGTTAAAGCAATGAAAAGTGCGTGTTAATTCACACATGTACTGTAAGGAATCCGTTGGTCTTCGTGTACAAGCTGAATCAATGAAATCTAAAGGCCTTAAATTCAACTAAATATTTAGGAATTATTATTAAGGCAGACTTAAACTGGAAAGTGGACAGAGAAACTGTTGTGGAGAAGACGAACGGAAGACAGCGTTTTACTGGCAGGCCACTTAGAAAATGCAACAGACAACTAAAGAGGTAGCCTACAGCCCTGCATTATGTCTATCCTCTTCTGGAGTACTGCTGCGCAATGTGGCATCCTTATGAGCTGGGAATGACGGAGAAGAGTTTATATTATCGCGATACAGGAGAGAGAGGAGAGAGAGAGAGTCACGGAAATTATAGATGGGCTGGGTATCATTACAACAACGGCGTTTCTTGTTGCGTCGAGATCTATTAACGAAATTTCAATCAACGACTTTCTCCACCGAATGCGAAAATACATGGTTTCCTCCCATCGTACATAGCAATAAATGACCATCATACAAATAAGAGAAATAATGTGGTATATTGTATTTGAGTTTGCACCAAAGACGTAAATTATTTGCCTCCAATACAAAACTAGGACAAATAAGTTGTCGGGAAATGAGATAATAGTAAAGATAAGGCTTCTGGAGTGGAATACAAAACATTTTGTAACACTAACGTCACGTAGGCTGCACGTAAGATCTTCCAGGGCATCGTCCGCGCGACAGATGATCAGATTGCACACTGCAAAATTATGAGGTAGTAGTTATTCAGCCACGACTTCTAAGAACACTGATTGTGCAGAATACGAAACGGAATTTGACGACGTCAGAATTATTGAATGAAATGAATAGAAGAATGTCACCATGCCGCAGTGGTTAAGGAGAATTACGATTGATTATAGTGGTTGTTCTCGCCTCAAAATTCACTAGTTTTCAACTCATTGACAAAGGATGGAGCGTTACACTTCACCTCAGGATGCTTGAGGCCTTTCCTCGTAAGTGTTCGATGGGAGCAGAGCCTGAGTATTTAGGGCCGATGTCGTGGCATTGCTGTTCTTAGTGATCATAAGGTTTTCCTAAATCACTGTCCGTGCGCGCAGATGAAACAGGCCTTGAAGAACTCGCGAGACCGCTGCTTGTGATTCTGCGAGTTCGGCAGAAAACGCGTCATCCTGTAAGTTCGTGTGCAGGAGCATGTTTGTCGTCCTCTGTCCCTCTAGTCGCAGGAGAAGTAAATTTGCTTAGCACTGTTGACAGTGCCGTTGCCCTTACAACCCTGTTTTGCTTTCTTTGGGACAGCACTGCAGAGAAACATAAGTAATAATCTTGAGAGAACGACACCAGAATACTTCGATGAGGTTGGAAATAACTGGTGGACTATGTGAGACAGACCGGGGGGCATACACGACCAATTTTAGAATTTTCTTTTATTGTAATGATCCCCCCTCCCCTCACCTCCCCAGGGGGGGTTCACTGTTTCACAGTTTGGGCAGTTATTTTAAGTTTGCGCTCGGATGTCCAGACTCTCGTCGTAGGCGAAACGTAGAAGAAAATTGGAATGTAATGGTATTTTAAAGTTTTTATGTGTTGTATCTTTTGACATGGAAACTGACATCCTGTTTGTGATTTACACGAAATGACGGAAATGTGAAATAAGCAATGAAGGTACTCATCAAAACTACTTAATTATAAAGTGTTTAAAACAGATGACGTTTGTTGCTCGCACAGAGGGTTCAATGATACAACGCGATACGAAGTTAGGAACAAGAATTCCACTAACAAAATTCCGTGGGTTTTCTTTTTAAATGAGGAGCTAAATACAGAGTGATAATGTAAATATGTTTTATTCAGTTTGTTGCCAAAATTACCTTTTCTAGAGAAGCAAGTTCTTCCTAATGTCAATCTTTCAGCTAAATATCGGGGGACTACACCTGCTACTTAGACACATCTGGGCGTAACATCCCGTCCATACGAGGTTACAGCTACAAAATAGCCGCTTTATAAAGTCTTTATAAAGAATTACGCAACGTTGCATAACATTCAATCCACACAATGTTAAGGCTACAAAACAGAAATTTTAGATAGTATAGATTAATGCAAAACGGTAGAAGTGATTCCATGATTAAATTTTAAGGAATTCCCAAATTATCAACGAAAAATGAATTTCGTTTTTCGAAAGACTAAAAACATTGTAAAGTAAGGGCCTCTTAAGAAGTAAGTAACAGTGCTAGTACTACAGTACTAGAGATATCAAGCACGAAGATGAAACTGTGCCAATTATCTGATAGGATTGATTGAAAAGGTACAGGAATTTAGAATAGGAATTGTTTAGCACTCACAATCCACTCTGAGTTGCTGTTTAAAAAATTCTACTAGTCAAAATTTCGGGGTATTTGATTTGAATAATTTTTTAATATTTGTCTCAATAAGTACACAAGAAGAAAAATTAGAAACTCTGTAAGTTTTCAACGTACAGCAGTATTAGTACATTTGTACCAAAAAAGAGGTCTAACGAGACACAACTACGGCTCCGTAAGCGGCCAATAATAGCAATCCACTCTGAGTTGCTGTTTAAAAAATTCTACTAGTCAAAATTTCGGGGTATTTGATTTGAATAATTTTTTAATATTTGTCTCAATAAGTACACAAGAAGAAAAATTAGAAACTCTGTAAGTTTTCAACGTACAGCAGTATTAGTACATTTGTACCAAAAAAGAGGTCTAACGAGACACAACTACGGCTCCGTAAGCGGCCAATAATAGCAGCCATGGTATGGACGCGAAGGGCATACAAGCGCAAATTCATAATAACTTTAGGGTAGTTGTTAAATGAACGGAGGCACAAAAGCAACGACTCACGGAAGTTCTTCAATGTAATTGGATTTTTTTAAGTACCTTCACGGAAACCATTAAAATATGAGTCTGCTGAGGTAAATTCTAACGTAGGAACTAGTTATTGTAATACGCTACACGTCCTGAGGTCAGCTAGTGTCAATGGTGTTACATACGACTTTTCAGGTTTACAAGAACAGTTGACCCCGTGCTTTATGTCGGAAACGGTAGCTCTAGTAGATATTATGGATTTCCGCATATTAACAAAATGAGTTTATCCGAATGTTGATACAGTCGCCGGCCGCGGTGGCCAAGCGGTCTGCGGCGTGCCACTCACGGTCTGCACGGCCGCTGCGGTCGGGGGTTCGAATCCCCCTCGGGCATGGATGTTTGTGCCGACTGATGACCCCGCAGTTAAGTCCCATAAGCTCTACAAACATTTGAACATTTTGATACAGTCGGCAACAAGAGAATAAACTGAGAAAAAAAATAGTAAAAAGGAGCACATGTACTAAAAGATAGCTTGAGTGAAAATGGAAAGAGATAGATTACAAGTAACTCACAATTCAATATCACTGAAATAAATGAGGGAGATTGTACATTTTACCTTGATGATAGAATATACCACTATGATATTGTCATGTCAAAGACCTATAGGTACGGTGGACGAGACAGCGAATTTTTTTCAAATATCATGTGATGTACACTTTGTTAATAACCGACAGTTGTACACAGAAAGAAGATTATTATATATGCAGCGATCGTAGTGCAAACATAGCGGGAGTAGTAAAGTGATGTTTTTGTTTCCATTTACATGGTCAACAACTGCTGCTTGAGAGAAAGCTCCGTGCGCAACAAGCACACAGCTCATTCTGACGTAAGTATGGTCTAACATGGTGGAAGGGAAAAATATCAGCGAGATGTACTCTGAAATGTAACCCTACTTCTAATATTGAGTGGATTAATTACGTAAATGAAGCAGTTTGATTTAGGTTTAGCAAATGAGTTTTGTCAAGTCGTGAGTTTACTTTAGGTAAGGGAATACGTAGTTATTTAATATGGAAACTTGTGACACAACAACACAATGACACAGTGACCAACGCCACTGATCATTAATATGTAAACAGACGAAATGTGTTAAAATTCAAAGGTTTATGTTTTCTTTTACTACTGTTTGATTTACTATGAATTTATTACTTTTTGTTTGTTTCTGATGGTTTAATGCAATTGTAATGTTGTATTTAATTTATTCACAAAACAGAAATAGTTTTGTAACGAAGTAGGCACGCTCGTTTAGTGTTAGATGTTGAACTTCAGCTGTTTGAGCTGCCAAATTCAAATATGGTTGGTATGAAGTGTTACTAGAAAAAGAAATTAAAATACGTTTCGATTCCACTACTATACTAGCCTATTAAATCGTACATTGGCTAAATTTCAAAACTAGGTAAGCGAGCAATTTTTGTCACGTACAAACTAATGGAAATTCGTTTGCCATATTCAACCATGGCGGACAACGGAAATCACGTGGAAAACATATGAATGTGCAGCCACGCTGCAGTTCTATGCTCAGAGACCCGAGTTATACACAGTGATATCTATACAAACTGGATGTATAACTGATTTCTCGGCTTCGAACTGCAGCGTGCCTTCACGTTCATATGTTTTGCTCACGTTTTCGCATTCTCCGCCATACTTTAATTTGGCAAACGAAATTCCATCAGCTATTATGCGAGATTTGCTTGCTTACTTCTTGATTTGAAATTTGTGTCAATTCGCGGCGTAATGGGCTGATATGGGACTGTAATAGAAACGTATTTTCTTTCCTTCTTGTAGTAATTACAGCAGTCCTATGGCTGGCACGCTCTGACAGCTGAACATCCAGGTGGTATAGACATCCAAGTTGTATAGGCATCACTGGTTTTGATACTGTATAGAATCATCTGTGAAGTACGGAGTATTATCGCTGGTAGCGCGGAGCCGCGAAGCTAGTGCGTTGTTGTTGCGAACTGCTGGTCTGAGTCGGACGTAACAGTGAGTCGACATGAGTAGTGGTGTTTCCTGGAGAGAACGTTGCTAAACTTGAATTCTGGGTTAGTACAAGACGAGGAAATGGCGAACAGGCAGTATTAAGTATTTGTATGGGCGCAGGATAAGTAATCAGCAATCACGCATCAAGAGGAATGCTATGGGCCCAAATTTGCAATTGTTATTTCGCCTCCAAGAAGAGCCTGTGTCCGCCAGTTGGGTGCCACAATTCGTCGGCAGCAGCACCACGCCGTATGTATAAAGTAAGATCCGACCAGTTTACCAGCATTAGCATTTATGGCTAAGAAGCGTAGGGTAAGGTGGTACAATTTCGATCATTTCGGACAAATGTTATTGTAACTGGAAATATACTGAGAAAAGATGTAATTTTAATTATAGCACTTGTTCTTGGATGTTTAACTAATATGTAACACAAATAAGAGACAATTACAAATGTCGGTATAGACACACAAAAAAGTTACAGAATTGAGAAAAATCGATCGAAAATATACCGCACTAGGTAGAAGTGATCACTTCCTAGTAGAATTTTGACTAAGGGCATCTTTCACATAAAAAGCACTTTTTTCCGTCAGGCACCAACGCATACTTCGTTGTACCAAACATTGCATTTTAGGTAGAGAATCTAGTCACCATTAAATAGAAAATTTATAAGAGCTCGTTAGACTAAGTAGCTTCACTTATCTCCTAACGTGAAAAAAATTATCTCTCCTTTGCACAAAGTGGTATATTCTTGGAAAAGACAGGAGGAGCTGTAGAAACCTGCTACGGTACAATGCCACACTACGAGACTGACAAATGGCGCGAAAATTTATGTTGATCAGAATTGTACCTATATCGAATTTGTACCACCTTACCCTATTAGTGGAACAATTTTCATAAGTTAAACCTCTTAATTTAGAGGTCGTGTTTGAGACTTTATTTACCACAGTCACTGTTCTTCCTAATCCATTCTTTTATCGAGACTAATTCAGAACAAGAAAGAATTAGTAACTGATTCGCTTAATTTCACAAGCCTTGATAAAGTGCTAAAGGTTAATCAGTACTGACAAAAGCTTTCTTCGAATGTATCAAAAATTATCCTCACTGATCTTTGCTAAAGTACAATTAATTTTGCTAATCAGTGACAATTAGTGCAATGAGTGATATTTCTAACTAACATCTCATGCCAGTAATATATTATTTTCATGCTCAGAAATAACACCATTTGGTATTTCCCCACAATTTTTATCTTCAAGACATTAATTTTAATATTTTATATTTGAATTAGTAGAACCAACGGACGGTTGCCATTTTGTATTGTCGAACATGTTCTTTCCACATTCCATACAGAAAGTTAATTCTCACATTTTATCAGAGCTATAAAAATACAGCTATCTAATTAACATTCACAGTTTTATAGAACTGTATTCTGACGTGAATCGTATTTCTCCCGATTAGCTTTGGAATCACCTAATTTACAACAAATCCGTTTCACAATCAACAGGCTAATATCAATATGCAACTTTTAGCGATTTCTTATAACAATGTTTCCCAATTACGAAATTTATATAAATTCATATGACATTTATTAAAAGCAAGCCTTTATAACACTGAAAAATTGTGTAAAAAATTTCAAAGCATTCCGTAGATATATAACACTAAACAACCCCAAGGTAAGTCTGAGTTATAAGAAGAGACGGAGGAAGTTGACGTGGAAGGGAGGTAGGGGGAGATGAATAGGAAGAGCGTAATGATAGAGAGAGAGAGAGAGAGAGAGAGAGGAGGTGGAAATGCTCAGAAAGAGGGGGAAGAGAAAGGGGACGATATGGAAAGTGACAAGGAGAAACGGAGGAGCAGATGCACAAAGAAGGGAGAGGATATGGACAAAGAGAGGAGACGGGGAGAGGGACAGAGAGAGGAAATCAAAGAAGAGTACCTTGCTCGGAACGTATTTGCTTAAGGCGTACTGAACTGTGCTTGTGGATTTTGTAAATTTTTTGCACCATATATATTTGCCCTCAGAAGTTAATACCTGAGATTAACTCCTCGTTTTGTATCGTGTCACTCTTGTTAAATTTCTCTACTATACTTAAAATTCTTTTAACACTCGTCGTTATCGATGCTGACACGCCTTTATGAGCACACCCTCCTCTACATTAACTGATTCGAAAACTGCTTTGCCACGCGGAATGGTCGTGCGCGCTGAGGCGCCCTGCTGCGGTGCGCGCGGCCTTTCCACATCGGAGGTTCGAGTTCTTCCTCGGGCATGGGTGTTTGTGTTGTTCTTCGGATAAGTTAGTTTAAGTAGTTTGCAAGTTTAGGGACCGATGACCACAGCTGTTAGGTCCCATAACTTTACAAACAATTGAACTTTTTTTTTTTTTTTTTTTTTTTTTTTTTTTTTTTTTTTTTGTAAACTGCTTGTCTATTAGTTGCTAGGAAATGTAAGACATTACAAGTCGTTTCTCTATCTGCTCGAAGTTACAGTCGGGTAAAGCATGTCACAGTGATCCCTGTCTCTGGCACCCTCTGATGTGTGATGATAAAGAAAATGATCTATATTGCACTTGGGAGGATTTAGTACTAATGCAAGTTTCAGATTCGGTAGGCTGGACTGTTGTAATGTTAAGAAAGGAATAAATTGGACGAAAACTGAAAAGATTTACAACGGAGAATATAAAACACAACAAATACAGCGGTTTAATCAAAAGACTGAAATGTAAGTGGATGGCAAAGCAAGAAGAACGTAAGATTGTAACCGGGCCGACTACAAACTCAAGCGATACACGTTCGTGGTTGTTCCTGGATAAATACAGCATAGTACAATATGATTTTCTTTAATAATACGAAAAGGGCGAACAACAAGGAATGAGTTGATTGCGCAGGAATGGTAATTAGCCATCCAATTTTTTCCAGAATAATCAATTGTTTATTCGCAATTCGTGAAATCCACCGACTTTGGCAGCTCTTTTTTCTGAATGATGATTTTCATTTGTTCTTCGTGCTGCACAGGGTTGTCTATTCACCAACACAGTAAACGTGCTGTCTTCAGTAAATATTAGCATTAGTTTATTCCGATTTATGGTTTCAGCCGTATGTTTATACTTTTTACTGACTTTGGGTGTAAATACTATTAATGATTATGTTACATTACTGATAGTGAAAAACATGAAAGTTATTCCTGCCAAATATTCACTAAGTAAGAAAGCTAGAAACTTTAGATTTTTTTGGGGAATACTCACTGACACTCTAAGTTACAAAATCCTCTTTTATCATTTCTAGTATTTTACTATCAATAACATATTCCATTAATGTGTTGACCAAATGCATTGATATAAATACATTAGTATGAAAATACGTTACCTTTTGTGTGACAGAAAATCCTTTGCTTGTGAATTCAAACTCGTTCAGTGGCACCGTTCCCAAGCCTCTTGGCTATGGTTCTACATTCAAAGCTGTTTTTTTTATGATGATAGTCCTCAGTCCATTGTTATCCACTTATTGTACATTATGCTGACGTTTTTCTTTGGATTTTATTTTCGGTAGAAACTTCATAGCTTCAAAACTGTATTGTGGTGTAAACAGTGGAAGCAGATAAGTTACGCTATGCATCCACTGCACTCGAACTGTTGATCGCTGCTCCATAATTCATTTCGAGGTGAACACGTCGCGTGCTGTCGACGGCAGTCGACAAACAACGGTGCGGCTAAATGCTAAGGAACTGCAGCAGCGGCCTGCGCAACTTTTTTACTCACCTGATTGTAAATCACTGGATTCGGCTTCGATCAGGGAAACTACAGGGTAACAGCACCTGCAAATAAGAAATGGGATTGATATCTAACGGTTTATTAAGAAATATATAAAATAAGGAGGAAGCGCATATTAGATTAAACCTTACATTGGCACGGGCCGCGCGGCTGTTTTTCTCTGTGTGTGTGGGGGGGGGGGGGGGGGGAGACGAACCTCGATATCCCTCTTCGGTCGCAGCGAAGCGGAAAGTCCGGGTTCAAGTCCCGGTCCAAAGAAATTCTCAACTTCGCCCTTTAATTTATTTCGATCCCTTGCACCGGTCGAGATGTTGGAATATTTCGAATTCATAAATTTACGGCCGTTAATGTCAACTAATGGTATCTGTTCTTTCAGATGCACTTCGTGCCACGTGTGTTCACGCCATCATCGAATCGCTGCAGTGGCAATAGCTAAGAGTAGCGGCAATGTTGTATACTGGCTTCATTGACCTCCCTTATTCTCATAGAGCTGTATTTTTGAACTTGTTATCTCTATAGTACGTGTTATCTCCCAAACAAATTGTGATCTCTATAGTACGTATTATCTCTCAAACAAAGTTCTCTGTGCTATCTTTGGTTCTTCGTGGTTTTTCATTTCGGATGGCCAGCAGAGTATGAAAAGGTGGACACAAGAAAATTATCGAGCCCACGCAGAGGCTCACCTGTCGTCACCGAGCGAGGTGGTGCAGTCGTAACACACTGGACTCACATTTGGGAGGAGGGTAGTTCAAACCCGCCCACGGCCATCCGTGATATTCTAAACCGCTCCAGGCAAATGCCGAGATGGTTCCTTCACCATTCCTGTTCTCACCTACAATCGCCATGATGTCATAGGGATGTTAAAACCTAACCTAATTGATGATGATTGTTCGGGGTTGTATAGCCATTCTCCACGAAACATTTCTGCTGCTAACGTTTCGTCCAGAGCTGCACCGTGTAGCATCGTTGCTGTGCGGTCGACTTGCGATAGCTGGCGGCCGACTTACGTACCGGCAGTGAAATGCAGCCGCGAGCGTTACCGAGCACTTAAGTACCGACACAGTCCGGCTCGCTCTCTTTTGCTCTGTGTTCTGATATTAGTTGGGTTAAGGAGGATGCCTCACCTCCAATTGAGTTAGGCAGAGGCATCACCTCTCGACTTTGTAAATCATACTGATAGAGGAAATTTCTCCGATGTTATTCAATTTGTACATCGAGCAGGCGGTGAAGGAAAGCAAGGAAAAATTTGGAATAGGGATTAAAGTTCAGGATGAAGAAATAAAAACATTGCGTTTTACTGATGGCATTGTAATTCTGTCAGAGAGAGCAAAGGACCTGGAAGAGCAGTTGAATGGAATGGATAGTGTGTTGAAGAGAGCGTATAAAATGAACATTAACAAGAGAATAACAAAGATAATGGAATGAAGTCTTAGAAAATCAGACGATGATGAAGGAATTAGATTAGGCAACGAAACATTGAAGGTGGTAGATGAATTTTATTACTTGGGTAGTAAAATAACATATGACGGTCGCAGTACAGACGATATAAAATGCAGAATAGAAATGGGAAGAAAAGCATTTTTGAAAAAGAGAAATTTGCTAACATCGAATATTAATTTAAGTGTAAGGAAGTCTTTTCTGAAGGCATTTGTGTGGAGTGTTGCCTTGTACAGGAGTGAAACATGGACGATAAACAGTACGGACAGGAAGAGAATATAGGCTTTTGAAATATGGTGCTACAGAAGAATGCTGAAGATTAGGTGGGTGGATCGCGTAACTAATGAAGAGGTACTGAACAGAATTGATGAGAAAAGGAATTTTTGGCATACCTTGACTAAAAGAAGGCATCGCTTGGTAGTTCTTAGACATCGACGAATCGTAAATTTAGCATTGGAGGGAAGTGTGTAAGGTAAACCTCGCAGAGGGAGACCAAGAGACGCATATAGTACGCAGATTCAAATCGATGCGGGTGGCCGTTCTTATGAGTAGATGAAAAGGCTTGCTCAGGTTAGAGTAAGGTGGAGAGCTGCATCAAACCAGTCTCCGGACTGAAGACCATAACAAGAACAACAGAGAAAATTGTATCTGTTTAAAATTTAGACTGACGAGTCGGACGTCGAAGAGCGGCATAAATACTGTATAAAATTGGGTGGTGGGTTTTCACGTGATCAGCAGAGTTGATTTTTGTCAAACATGGAACTATTGCCGCTAGTCAACGATAAAAACATATCTACCTGTTCTGAACCGCCACAGTATATGTATCACTAAGTTTCACGCTTTTCCCTTCCTATTTTAGAGGCACAGCCCATGTATCACTAAGCTTCATGGCATCTCCCTTCATGTTTTAACAGGATAGAAGAAGCCATGAAGTTTAGTGATATGTGTGGACTGCGGCTCTTCATAACAGAGGTGTTATTGTCCTTGACTAGTGGCAATTGGTAGTTAAGTTTCATGTTTGACAATGTTTATCTCCACTGATCACGTGAAAACCGGATCATGCCCATTCTCGATAGTATTTATCTAACTCTTCGACATCCGACTCAGTCAGCAAGACTGAGCACTGTTGGGAGCACCTCTGAGAATGTCTAGCGCAGCTGTGGACGAAACGTTAGCAGCAGAAATTTTTCATGCACCACGGCCATACAAACCGGAAAGAATCATCAACAGTTATAACATCCGCTCGTGTAAACCTTCATTGTATGATCTAATCTTCTTTATCTGTGTCGATACTCCCGCGAGCCGGGAAACAGAACTGGAAAAAGAAAATGAGGGAGTGAGCGGCTATAAAAAAAATCCCTCTGACGTGTTTTACGGCCCGCTTTAGATTTGTAGTTTTATAAGTTGTTGCAAACATTTTGGACCAAAATAATAAAGTAAACAATAAAAAATTAATTAATAAGAGTTTTAGAAAACCTTTTAGGAAAAAAATATTTTAAATAGTCGTGGGTTTACAACCACTGACCTTCGGCGTTACAGTCCAACGCATTGCCCACTACGTTACGGCCAACTCTTAGAAGTTGCGTCCTTAATTCTCATACTATTGATGACCGTTGTTAACTGATGTTAATATGGCATTTGTAGACACTAGATTATCATTTATCGTACGAAGAACGACGTATTTTTGTTAATTCTTCATTGCGCCATTGGTTTGAAATGACAGCGTGTAAATTAAAATAAGAAAATCATCAAATACACAACGCAAGATGGCTTATGCCAGAGAGAGTTCTAAGCAAGGAATGTTACGTGACATCTGCGAACGGCTGGTTTCCGTTAATTCAGTGGAGGGAGTGAAAACTCTGTTATTTTTGCAAATATCTTTCAAACGATACGAGATATGAAAAGAGATAAGGGAACAAAGCTGTAGAGAATCTTCTCTACAAATTCGGTGATTCAATTTCAGCGTCAAATGAACGGTTTATATGCAATTAGAATTACATTACAAATGGCCTTTTGTTATATTACTAACGTATTTCGTGTCCGGCATATTTGAAAAAGCGATGTCCTGGTCTCTGGTAGCCAACAAGTATGTCTGTAAAATTTGGTGACGATCGGTTGAACGGTTCGACCTAAAAAGTGGGAACACGTTACAGCCAGACAGACATCGTCAAATTGCCGTTATTTTTGCAAATATCTCTGCAACGATGCAAGATATGAAAAAACATAATAGAGCGAAGTTGTAGAGAATTTTCCTCTCTGCCAATTAGGTTATTTAATTTTCGTGTCAGATGAACGGTTCGTTTGCAATTACAATTATATTACAAACAGCTTTTTTGGCATTACTACCGTATTTTTGTCCTAAAAATTTGAAAAAGGGAGGTTCTGGTCTCTGTCGGCCTAGAATATGCCCGTAAAATTTGGTGTTGATCGGTTGAATGGTTCGTCTTAAAAATGGGGAACACGTTACGGACAGACAGACAGTCATATATACCAAAATCGCCATTATCTTTGCAAATATCTCTGAAACGATACGAGATATGAAAGAAACATAACAGAGCAAAGTTGTAGAGAATTTTCTCCTCTACTAATTCGGTTATTCAATTTTCGTGTTATTTTTATTTAAATTCAAAAATGTTTAAATGTTTGTATAGTCTATGGGACTTAACTACGGGGTCATCAGTCCCTAAACTTACAAACTACTTATGAACTACTTAAGAACTACGACGGCACAAATATCCATGCCCGAGGGTGGATTCGAACCCCCTACCGTAGTGGCCGTGCAGACCGTGACTGGAGCGCCTTAGTTCCCTAGGCCACCGCGACCGGCTTATTTAAATTTCGAGCTGCCAAAAAACGATCGCAAAGGCCCACTTTTAGTGTTAGTACCGTAACCTACAGTGAACCAATACTGTCCGCCACACAGCGTGAATTGCATACAGGCGTACTGTTGTAGATGATGTAAGTGGCTGTAGAATGAAGACGTGGCGGGCTGCACCGCAGTAGACCCCTACCACCAAAAAGCAGAATAAAAAATGTGGCCCGGAAGTAGCAATTAGACGCGTGTGGCGGACCGGATGGGAGCGGCCGGCGACCTGGCCACGAGGACCGCGCCACCCCGCGGAAGCACAGCTTTGGGCCACCTGTTGTGCCGTTTGTTGATGCCGCCACGGCCCGCGACTGCGCCACATTAGGCAATTCTACTGCACCCGCAGCCGCTGTTCACGCCGATACTTCGGGAAGTGTGCTCTCCATGCGTGCCCGCTTCTCTGTAACTACTGGTAACCAGTGCACGGCCACTACGGTCGGGCATGGATATTTCTGCCGTCCTTAGTCTTAGTTAGTTCATAGGTAGTTTGTAAGTTTAGTGACTGATGAGCCCTTACTTAAGTCCCATAAGCTCTACAAACACCGAGCGAGGTGGCGCAGTAGTAACGCACTGGACTCGTATTCGGAAGGACGGTCGTTCAAATCCACCTCCGGCCATCCAGATTTAGGTTTTTCGTGATTTCCCTAGCCAGCCGCGGTGGCCGAGGGGACTGAGGCGCTTCAGTCACGGTCTGCACGGCCACTACGGTCGGGGGTTCGAATCTCCCCTCGGGCATGGATATTTGTGCCGTCCTTAGTGTTAGCTAGTTCATAAGTAGTTTGTAAGTTTAGGGACTGATGACCCCGTACTTAAGTCCCAAAAGCTATACAAACATTTGAACATTTTTTGTGATTTCCCTAAATCACTCCAGGCAAATGCCGGGATGGTTCCTTTCAAAGGGCACGGCCGATTTCCTTCCCTCATCCTTACCCAAAAATCCGAGCGTTAGCTCCGTCTCTAATGACCACGTTGTCGACGGGACGTTAAATCTATGATTCGTTCTTTCCTCTACAAACATTTGAACATTTGGTAACCAGTGCTCTATTTTTGGTGAACGTCGGGGTACGTGAACACCTAATCTTTTCTTTTCTGTCGGAGAAAAATTGGTACACCTGGAAACGTGACGTCGATTTCCAACCGATGATCTCAGATGTCAGCTGTGGGATAGTAGCTGTACTGATAATGGTTTCAACCTCGTCTGACAACACATAGTGTTGTTGTTGTGGTCTTCAGTCTGGAGACTAGTTTCATGCAGCTCTCTACCCTTCTCCATCCTCAGTAAGCCTCTTCATCACCTCAAAGGAATGGCAACCCACATCCATTTGTATCTGTTTACTGTATTCTTCTCTAGGTCTCCCACTACGATTTTTATTCCAGACACTATCCTCAAATGCTAAATGCAAGATTGCTTTTGTTTAAGAATGTGTCCTACCAATCAATCCCGTCTTTTAGTACCTCCTCATTAATTATGCGATCTATCCATCTAATCTTCAGCATTCTTCTAAAGCCTCTATCTTCCTCCTGTCTGAACTATTTATTGTCCATTTTTCACTCCCATACAAGGCGACACGCCACACAAATGCCTTCAGAAAATACTTCCTTATACTTAAATTAATATTTGATCTTAGTAAATTCTTCTTTTTCATAATCGCTTTTCATCCCATTCCCATTTTGCATTTTATATGTTATTTTACTGCCCACGTAACAACACTCATCTACCAACTTTATTGTTCGTTACCAAATCTGACTCCTTCAGCGTCGGCTGATTTTTTTAACTTGCTTTGCTCATGTTAATGTTCATCTTATACGCTCCATTCAACACACTGTCCATTGCAATCAATTGCTCTTCCAGGTCCTTTGCTGTCACTAACAGAATTACAAGGTCATGGGCTGACCGTAAAGTTTATATTTCTTCATCCTGAACTTTAATCCCTAGTCCAAATTTCTCCTTGCTATCCTTCATAGCTTGCTCAATGTAAAAATGGAATATCATTGGAGAAAGGTTGGAACCCTGTCTTATTCTCTTCCCAACCTATGCATCTCTTTCATGTCATAACTGCTGTCTGGTACAAGTTGTAAATAACCTTCCTTTCTCTGTATTTTATCCCTGCTGACTTCATAATTTGAAAGAGTGTATTCTAAATGACATTATCAGAAGCTGTCCCCAAATCTACAAAACCTAGAAATATTGATTTCCGTTTCCTTAATGCATCTTTTGAGATGTCATTAGTTCCTACATTTCTCCTGAATCCAAACTGATCTTCCCTAAGATCGGCTTTTACCATCCTTTCCATCCTTCTTTAAATAATTCGTGTTCAAATTTTGTAACCAAGACTTATTAAAACTGATGGTTTTGTAATTTTCACACATGTCTGCGCCTGTTTACTTTGGAATGGGGATTATTACATTTTTCTTAAAGTCTGAGGGTATTTCGCCTGTCTCATACACTAGTTTTGTCTCACATATCTTACACACCTGGTGAAATAGTTTTGTGAGATAGTGCACAGACATAATGATCAGAGCGATATCTGTGTATTTACAGCCATAAGGCTTAGTGAGTTATCATCTTTGAAGTAAGCAGACACCGTTCGATGCAATCACACTCGTGCTACATACATCCAATAGCGAGATTTTGAAAGGGCTCAAATTGTGAATTTCCGATGGTGGGATGGTCCTTTCGGATGATTGTCACGCATTTTTAACGTGCTACGTCAGTTGTACATCGTTGCTGGTTGCAATGGTCAAGTGAACATTGTCACTCCAGCAGACGATGTTCTGAATATTCACGCAGCACCAACATCCACCAACATCGTCGTATTGTAAGGGCAGAAATGGCAGCCGGCCGCGGTGGCCGAGGGGACTGAGGCGCTTCAGTCACGGTCTGCACGGCCACTGCGGTCGGGGGTTCGAATCCCCCCTCGGGCATGAATATTTGTGCCGTCCTTAGGATAAGCTAGTTGATAAGTAGTTTGTAAGTTTAGGGACTGATAACCCCGTAGTTAAGTCCCATAACCTTAACAAACATTTGAACATTTTTTTATTTTATTTTATTTTTTATTTTTTTTTATTTTTTTTATTTATTTATTTATTTATTTTTTATTTTTATTTTTTCTTTTTTTATTTTTTTTTTTATTTTTTTATTTTTTTTTTTTTTGCACAAATGGCAGATCGTTCAGCTACAACAGAACCAACACCATCTGGATGTTTTTCTTGCCAGCCTATCTGCTTTTTATTTAAATTCAATCTGATTAAAAAGGTAAAAGTGTTTCCGAGCCCAGAAGTGTCAACACGAACTGTGACATCTAGCATCGGGACGACGGGCACGCACTCTTCTAGTCCGTCGTCCACTCACGCCACAGCAATCGTAGTGCGCGGCTCAACTGATTCCGTCAAAGGATAGGGTCTTCAGAGATGAAAGCAGATTCTGTCTACGCGCATAGACCTGGCGAGCACACTCATTGAGTGCATCCACGCAGCAAACACGGGTCCCTCCCCAGGTCTCATGATTGGCGTTCCAGTAAGCTACAACTCTGGTTCGCCTCTGATGTTTGTGGAGGGAACGCTTACCACAGCTAGGAACGAGACCTGGCGAGCACACTCATTGAGTGCATCCACGCAGCAAACACTGGTCCCTCCCCAGGTCTCATGATTGGCGTTTCAGTAAGCTACAACTCTGGTTCGCCTCTGATGTTTGTGGAGGGAACGCTTACCACAGCTAGGAACGAGCAGAATGCTGTAAGACACGTCATTTTGCAATTGTTGCAATTTTTTTTCAACAGGAACGTGATATGTTGTACCAACAGGATAATGTTCGCCCACAGACAGCGCTTCAAACTCAACGTGCTCTGCAAGACGTACAACAACTTGACTGGCCAGCACGATATCCGTGATTGTCTCCAATGGAGCACATATGGGATAAGGTGGGACGATAACTGACATGCGCGCCTCGTCAAGACACAACTCTTGCAGGTGTATGTAAAAAGGCGAATAGACGAGAAATAATGTGTGCCAAGATAGTATTCACCATCTGTATATCGAATGACTGCCAGAATCATAACCTATATTGCCGCCGTGTAGGCCACACCATGTACTAATATGGATGTTTTTAGCACAGTATTCCACTTGCCCTGTTTCATCATTCAATCTGGAGTGAATTGGAAAACTCTAAGAGGATGTAAAATTGTTATTTGCGGCTGTGCATTTACCTTGCTCGAGAACTTGAAACTGTGCGAACTATTTATTTCACTGTGGCAAATCTGATTTTATTTTTCAAGTTTGCAATCACACAGTTCTGGTTCATGGTGATGGTTCCTGTAGTCATGTCCCACTTCATGAACCACGGGCACTGTATGAGTGGCCAAGTAAGTGGTCCTGACAGTTGAGATACCAGATACGTTGGGATAAGCGTGGGTGTCTCGGACATATTCCAACTCGTGGCCACCTTTTTACTCAGATGACAAAGGCTACCAAATTCACCTGTTAGTTCTTCAACCGTTGGGTGTAAAAACCAATGGGACCCTGGGCAAGTAAGGCTAGCAACCTGTTCACTAGGTACTTTCATCTGATGCTGGAAGAAGGCAGAGTTGACAGAGGCTGTAAGTAATATGGGGTTCGAAGTTTTAGCTGTTAGTGACGTTAGAGTAAGGGGAGAGGAAGAGGACGAACTGGGAGAATACAAAATCTACCTGTCAGGGGTCAAAGCAGGAAGAGCACAGTGGGGAGTAGAGCTTTGCATCAGGAAGAAATCTGACCCAGCATAATTGCAATAAGGTATGTACATGAACGAATGGCGTGGATATATTTGGCCATCTCCAACAAGAAAATCATGATGTGTCAGTATATTCGCCCCGTGAAGGGACAGATGAGATGGACAGATCTTACGACATGGTGGTGTAGTTGATAGAATAAAGGACAAGTACAGTGTTTTACTCTTGGGTGACTTCAATGCCAGGGTAGAAGATCGAACAGAAGGGTAATGAAATGTTATTGGCAAGTTTGGAGAGCATATGGGGACCAACAGGAACGGAAAACAGCTCTTGGCTTTCTGTACCACTATGGGTTTAGTTATCACAAACTCTTTTTTAAGCATAAGAACATTCTGCAGTATACTTGGGAAAGCAGGGGAACCTGTTCTGTTATTCAGTAAATAATAAAAGATCAGGAATTCAGAATGGCAGCCAAGGAAACACGTGTTCTCCGGTTCTTTTTACTGATACCGATCATTATATAATCTGCAGTGAAATTGGTTTTGTGAGGTCAAAAGTGCAGAAAGTCTACTTCTATATAAGTACTCTGTAAGTCACATTGAAGTGCATGGCAGGGGGTCCATCAAACCACTTTTATGATTCCAGAATGAATCTGCCAGGATGTTTCACTTTTATGATGTTTCTCTACAGTTCCATTCCCTAATAGCTCGCGGAAAAAAGTACACCTAAATCTTTCAGTTTTCGATCTGATTCCTCTTATTTTATTTTGATGATGGTGTCTTCCATTGTAGATGTGTGCTAGCAACATCTCTTCGCATTCGGAAAGAGAAAGTTGGTGAAAGAAATTTCGCTAATATCGTCGCAATGAGTAACGCCTTTCTTTTATTGTTTTCCACCCCAACTCTTGCATTATTTCCGTGACACTCTCTCCCCTGTATCGCGATAACACAAAACGAGCTGCCCTTCTCTGTACTTTCTCTGAATTTTCTGTCAGTCCCACTTGGTGGGGATCCCACAATGCGCAACAATACTCCATAATACGACGCACAAGTGTGGTGTAGCCAGATTCTTCAGTAGAACTGTTGCATCTTCGAAGTGTTCTGGCAAAGAAACGTAGTCTTTGGTTCGCTTTCCCTACAATATTATATATGTGTTCTTTCCAATTTAATTTGTTTGTAATTGTTACTCTTAGTTAGTTAGCTCTATTTACGGCCTGTATTTTTCACTGTTTTATCGTGTACATGAAGTTTAACGGGCTTCTTTTATGGTCAAATGGATGACTTAAGGGTCAATTGCCATTTTTTGCACCATGCTGATATCTAAATCATTTTGCCGTTGCTTTTGATCTTGTGGTGACTTTACTAACAGATAAGTGACAGCATCATCTGCGAACAGTCTTACGGAGCAACTCAGATTATCTCCTAAATCGTCTAAAAATTAAGGAAAAATGGGGCCGTATAACATTCCCTGGGGAACGCCATATATCACTTCAGTTCTACTCGATGACGTTCCCTCCATATGTAGAAGGATATGAGTGGAGAAGCTTCAGGACAAGGAAATCAGGCACACATACATAACAATGCTTTCAGAAAGTTACCAGTTATTTGAAGGTAGTAATTTACAGTCATCGGAAGAGGAATGGACAAGGTATAGGTACACAACACTAGAAGTGACTAGAGAATGTCTTGGAACAGTAGTGCCTAAAGGTAGGAAACGTTGGTGGAATGACACAGTCAAGGCAGCCTTTTTTGTGGTTTTAGAGCGCACAACTGCTGAGGTCATTAGCGCCCAACACTGCCCATAGTAAAATAGAACCGAGTTTAGAACTTAAATGGCTTTCGCCATATTTGCACGATGTATAAAAAGTAAATCTCTGTTAGCAGAATGCGGATCATTAGCTAAAATATCAGACCTTTCAAATGGTAATCATAGATCATGACGGAGACGTTTAAAAAATGGACATTGCACTAAAAGATGGTACACAGTAAAAGGTTCACACAGTGATCACATAAGGGAGCAGGATCACCACGAAGTAAATACTGGTGACTATAACGGCAGAACAATCTCCTCTCGGCGAGACGGCCGACGTTGATCAGAGATCAGGCAGAGGTTTAATGGCTCGCAATTTGTTCCCTGACAGGGATGACCAATGTAAAAACCAGCGCGAAGGTCATCAGAGCTAGTAGAAAAGGTAGATAGCCGAGGAAGGAGAACTGGCTCCTTAGTCAAGGCAGCCTGTAAAAAGAAGGCGTTTTAAAAATAGCCGCCATACTAGAACTCAGGCAGTTAGAGAAAGTTATGTTGAGAAAAAAAAAAAAAAAAGTCAAACAAATAATTGAAGAGTGCAAGCAGAAACCATGGTAAGACTTTGGAAAAACTTTGCGAATTAGCTGGAATTCGTTTACCATAAATCGGTGGCATCGCGCTGGCATCAGGTGTACTTCCTGGTTCTGTACGTGACTTGACGCACGGGACACGGAGAGCACAACTAGGGATGTGGGTAACGGGCAGAGGGATCGGAGAGGGCTGGGGGACGGGTCGAAGAACCATACGTACGATTACGATATCCATGGAGCTTTTCTTATTTTTCCTTCATCGCTCACAATGAAAGCTGTGTTCTAATTTCGAAAGTGGAAACGGCTTGGAGGTTTGGCTAGTGGTCTGAATTAACGTCCTACTTGAGAAATGGAACCCCACCAGAAGAATGCCCCTTATTGATTATCTAAAGCAGAGACATTGTTATTTCAGAATGTGCAGAAATGGCGTTCTCTACTTGGGCTACAAATGACGGAATAAGATATAGTGAAATAAATGTTGAAAGACGTCATTGCTTTAGTCTTGAAGAAAGTGGGATACGTAGAACATTTGGGAATTATTTGATGGAAAAGCAGATGTCCTTTTGAATACAGTGAAAAGTGTACCCACATTAGAATTTGAACATGGATTTTGGTAATGAATTTATTAGGTTTATTACATATTTTTGGCCAAATTGTTCGATGGGATCGTCCAGTCTGTTCTTAAAGCAAATGGCCAACAACTGGAACGCAGTGGCGAGAACGTTGTCAACCACAAACATTCCGTCATCGTTAGAGGGCATGAAGTCTATGAATGGTTGCCAGTGATCTCCAAGTTGTCTAATATAACTATTCATAGTCAATGATCGGTTCATTTCGTGCAGTGGACTCGTCCATTTCATCTAAAAATAACCCACACCATTATTGCAGCCACCACCAACTGGCTCGGTGCCTTGGTGACAACTTGCCTTCATGGCGTCAGCATCACACTCGAAACCTTCCATCCGCTAGCACCCACGGAAATCACGTAAACAAGCTACGGTTTTCCAGTCATTGTGATTCAGCCAGTATGATCACTATTCCACGAAAGGCGCTGCAGGCGGTGTCGATTCGACCGTAGAAACGGCTGAGGTATAAGATGTCAACGTGGTACATTTACTACAACGAAGCGCTTCTCACATGTTTCATTAGTTAAGTGGATATGTTGACGTTTGATTAACGCAACGGGCGCGCGTTCGAATCCCAATTGAGTCAATTAATTTTTTATATTTTTAGCCCTCTTGCAGGTAATATTTTAAATATTAATTCGCTAAAATTGTGCATTTGTAGGCTTTTATAGGTTTTTAGAATATTTTGTTTTATAATAATCTAATCTTTAATCAGACAGACACGTGTTCATAGTATTAATATATAAAATGGATATATTTGGGAGGTCAGATGAATATTACCCTCCGAGGATGTTAATTTTTTTGTAATGTTTGAATAAATATTACCTCCCAAGGAAGATTATTTTTAGATATCGAATTAAAAAAACTATTATTAGTTATTTACTAAAGAGAATACTGAAAAAAGTAAAACCAATGTAATTTAATAACAAAAAGTAACTAAAGCAAGTAACATTTGCACCGTCAGCCTATCCTTTCAGCCTATCAAACGTATGTAAGGAGCGGTTCGTTGTAGTAAATCTACCCAAGTGGAGTTCTTATAACGCAACCGCTTCTATTTGTTCGAATAACGTTTTCCAAAATAAATGATACGTGAGTGAAGCTGCCATGAATTTCGACATATACTGTATCCTAACTATTACATTGCTTCTGTTTGAAGCTCCGAAGACCGCTAGAGTTGGCTACACTCGGCTTATGAGCTTGGACATGCCAAATACTCTGTTCTTGGACTTTAAATTATTCGGGACGGGTAATCTTTTTATTCCCCGTTGTACACGGAGGTGTCGAGTCATGGAATCCCTCCTAACATCGCGTGGACATCCTCTTGCTTGGCGAAGTGCTTAAACTCAGCGTGGAATGCACTCAAGAAGTCGCTGGGAGTCCCCTGCAAGAATGCTGAGCCATTCAGTGTCTATAGGCGTCCACAACTGCGGAAGTATTAACGGCGCAGTATTTCGTGCACCAACTGCTATCCATTATTTCGAATTAAATGTTCTATGTGACTCATGTCGGGAGGGGCCTGAGCCCCAAGGGTATGCTCTGGATATACACCACGGTGATTAGACCCAGGATCACCTATGGGGCAGTCGTGCGGTGGAAGCAGATAGAACAGCAGGTTGCTGCTAAGGAGCTTGGTAAGGTGCAGAGACTAGCCTGCTTAGCCATAACAGGCGGAATTAGCAGCACACCAACTGCTGGGATGGAAACCATCTTGGATATGCCCCCATTACACCTTTGGGTCAAGATGGAGGCAGCGGCTGGTGCATACAGACTCAAAACTGGCAAAAACTGAAAGTCTTTGGGATATAGTGAGTGAGGTAAATATAGGGACTATATTATAACCCCATACTGCTTCAACAAGCCTTTCAATATTACAATTGGAAGTAGGGAGCAGTGGGAGAAAATAGTTCGACACCGTATGGGGGATATCGTCTGGTACACTGACAGGTCAAAATCAGAGCAAGGCGTTGGGGCCGGGGTATACGGGGTGCAGCCAAGACTGGAGGGCGTCATCTCTTTAGGGAAACTGGCCTCAGTATTCCAGGCCGAAATCACTGCTATCAGGGCGTGTGTGGAGGAGAATTTGCGTAGGTGCTACAAAGACCGTAGCATTTATATCTATTCTAAATTGTTGCAGAATGTCACAGGGTTCTGGTGGAGCTAGGGGAAAGCAATAGAGTAAACCTATTGTGGGTCCCTGGCCACTCGGGGATCAGTGCCAACGAACATGCCGACAGATTAGTCAGGATGGGGGCAGAGACTCCATTTATTGGACCGGAACCTGTCCCGACAATCACCAAGGCAATGATCAAATTGAAGCTTCGTAACTGGCTCAGAAGACAGCACGGAGAAAATTGGACCAAAGTCTATCAACAAAAACATGGCAAGGTAATGATGCCAAAGCCATGTTTTAAAAGAAGCTCTGCAATCCTGGGCCTGAACAGGAGAGAGATTAGACTCATGTTTGGATTGATGACAGGCCATGGGAATTTCAAAAGACACCTACCTACAATGGGAATAACAGAAGAGGACCCTAAATGTCGGATCTGTGATGACGGTGATGAAACTGCATCACATCTAATCTTCGAATGCATTGCATTGGAGAGTAAAAGGCACAGAACATTTGGGACAACCAGACCCGAAGAAATTGTGTCTAATAAAGAACTAGTAAAAGGGCTCCTTGCACTGTTCAAGGGCTTTGGTTGGCTTTACTAGATATACAGGGAGCGATACCGCACAATAAACTTAGTTTCGGTGCGGGCAGTGGCGGGTTGGACCAAGACTGTTTTTGCTTCCCTGAGAAAATCAAATCAATCAAATCATGTCGGGCGATTTGGGTGTCCCAGTCACTCCCTGGAACTCTCCAGAATGTTCTTCGAACCAAACGTGTGCAATTGTGGTCCGGTGACGTGGCAGCTTATCTTAATGATTCCTTAGTTTAATATTAAAAAAAAAAAATCAGTCAAGTTCTCAGAAATTAGAGTCTTTATTTGTAAAGGTTACTTGAGAGAAATCGGTCTGATGATCGTCTTATGTAAGATCGAAACCGGTCACCTTTAGAAATAAAAAGTATAATTTCTAAGAACTTACCTGATTGTTTCACGTTAAATATTCTATCACTACGCTGTGCTTCCAAAACGAAAAAAATGTTTTCCAAACAAAAAACGAAAAATGTTTTCCAAACTCAATTACTTACTTGTTTCGGAGTGGCGTGAATGGTTGCAAATAATCTCCACGTAGCCGAAAATAACAATTTATAGTCAGTAAGTTGGAGCACACGATCGAGTCGATTGCATGTAAAAGCAGCCCACACCATTATGCAGCCACCAACATCTGGCACAGCGCCTTGTTTGACAACTTGGCTGCATGGCTTCATGGAGTCAACGCCGCAAACCAACCCCACCATCAGCTATTAGCAGCCGTCCGCGGTGGCCGAGGTGACTGAGGCGCACCAGTCACTGTCTGCTCGGCCACTACGGTCGGGGGTTCGAATCCCCCCTCGGGCTTGGATATTTGTGCCGTCCTTAGTGTTAGCTAGATCGTAAGTAGTTTGTAAGTTCAGGGACTGATGACCCCGTAGTTAAGTCCCATAAGCTATACAAACATTTGATTTTTAGCTATTAGCAACTGAAATAGGGACGCGTCACCAAACCCGTTTACCAAGACTCTACGGTTCAAATGATACGGTAATGAGACATGGAGAGGCGCTACAGGCGAGATCCCACACTGATATCTAATATCTGCGGTTACTTTTACGAAGTGATTACTTTACCACTAAGGTCATTATTACACGCCGCGGTGGAGTAGCCGAGTGGTCTAAAGCGTCTCGTTGCGGAGCGCGCGGTTGCTCGCCGTGGAGGTTCGAGACCTCACTGGGGCATGGGTGTGTGTGTTTGTCCTTTGGTTAGTTTACCTAGGTTTAAGTAGTTTGTAAGCTACGGACTGATGACCACGCAGTTTGGTCCGATAGAATTACAAACATTTGAACAAACATTATTACACTATCAAACTATTGGACAAAGAATAGGACGAAGAAATTGAATGAAAAATTGGTCCTATTCATTGTCAAAGACGCTGGATGTAACGCCGAAGGGAGTATTACACTGTCATCCAGCATCTGGTCAAAGTTGCTTCAGTATGGCTTTTTCTTATACAACAGTTGCCTTGCGTCTGCATTTGGAAGATGAGGAGGAGCAGGAAAAAAAAGTAGTTTTGGAAACCGTGGGTGTCACGGCGAGATAAAGTGTTGAATAAAAATTATTCTTGGCAGCTGCGAGACGAGAATTTTCTATCTTAATATTGCCGGTAGTACAGCAAGGCCATACTTCTCTGCTAATGGCTCACGACTTTTTTCGGTAGCTCTCCATTCTTCTCAACCTATTTTTGTAGTTCCGATGTCGCGTGTTATACAACGTTTCATTTGCTTCATACGTTTCTATTAATATTGTTGTTACTTAAACACAACACGTGAACACACAAAATTGGCGGTATACAGCAGCCCTATTTACAAATACAGACGCTACATCAGACAGCGCCCCATGCGGTTACATTTGTCACTGCAGGAAGGCAAGAAAAAGAAGACGAGCGATGTCTTTGATCAAATCTAAGTCGTGGCTTTAGATCTGATCAACGATAGGACGACTTAAGAAAAAGTGCCCATTACACTACGTCTCGTTTCTACGTGCAATTCCCTTTTGTCCAATGATTTGATAGTTTAATACACCGGCCTAAGCAAACACCTGCGCTCCGCGTGATTAAATTTTCCATAGTGAGAGGTAAATCATGAAATTAGTTACCCTCGGCAAACTCTTGAACTGTGGATTTTGAATAGTATGCTCCATGACTACTTCCAACTACTATTCCGCGATTAATGTTTATGAATTCCCATTGTGAGACCTAAATCATTCCGAAAATCTTTCCATGCGAATCACAGTATTACGATTGACAGTTCAACCAATGCACCGCCCTTTAATACTTGTATATAAAGCACTACCGTCATCTGTGCATATCTGTATCCCATTAGTTGTCACACCTTAGTGTATAGTTAAATTAAATCGACGAGGATGTGAAGATGCGTTGACGTTGCCATATGCACCTTGGTCGATAATAAATGACACCTGTCTTACAAATCGCCGTTCCTATAGTTAGAAGTGAGGCTGCGTAGGAAACGACCGTTGACAAAAAGACGCGGTCTGCTCTATGCCTCTACGACAAGGCTTTCGCGCTTGCTTTCTCTCTTACTTGCCTACAAAGCTCTCTTCTGTTTTTCATGAGATCGTTAACCTTACAGGAGTGTGCCATCTGCAGGCGTTGAAAGGCTCGGCTCATACGCGACAAATTCAGTTGCAGCTTCGAGTCGGACAACCGGCAGCAACTGTCCTCGTCAGGACATGTCCTGCTCCAGCGGTTCATCCTCTCCAACGGGACGCAGCAGTACTGGCCACGCTCGATCGCCCGTTCGTTCACTCGGCGAGCGAAAGTATCTCACGCCGTGACCGCAAATCAACGGCGCCGTCCCGTGGTAAGATTAACCAGCGTCTACCCACTTGTCAACGTGTTCTGCTCTGTTTGTTCCGCATACTCTCTCTGCGGCCAGTTCTGTGTTCGAGTCTTCTGACTGGTTTGATTCGGCCTGCCACAAGATCCTCACTGGCGCCACACTCTCTCTCTAAGTGGCATTTGTACTCCACGTCCTCAGTTTTTGTCGCGTGTGTTCGAATTTTGTCCATACCCCCTACAACTTCCTTAATAATATGGAGCGATGTAACACATGATTAATAATCCTGTTCCTTCTTATTATTATATTTTCCAAAAATTCCATATGTACTTCATCAGACAACCTAATTTTTAATATTCATCTGTAACACCACGTATCAATCGCGCCGGCCGCGGTGGCCGAGTGGTCTGCGGCGTGCCAGTCACGGTCTTCACGGCCACTACGGTCGGGGGTTCGAATTCCCCCTCGGGCATGGATATTTGTGTCGTCTTTAGTATAAGCTAGTTCATAGGTAGTTTGTAACTTTAGGGACTGTTGACCCCGTAGTTAAGTCCCATAAGCTCTGCAAACATTTGAACATTTGAATATCAATCGCTTCACGCTCTTTTGTTCCGATTTCCCCTCTGATTCACTATTACTTGACATAACTGTATAAGGAACTATGAAGTCCCAAAAGTTGCTTTAAAATAATTATACTTCATCTTGATTTCAACACCTCTATGAGTGTCTTTATCAGAAGGTATGACATGAGGCGTTAATACTAAGAGCCTAATATTCTCGTGTCGTATAAATGACACTGAGTTAGTTTATAAAAAATACATGATCGTTTAGCGGTTAAAAGTTCTAAGCGTTAACATCTCATGTCATAATTTTATTTTATGATGAAGAAGAACATAGTGATGTTGAAATCTAGATAAAGTGTAATTATTTTAAAGCATCTTGTGTGGCTGCATATTTCATTATACAGTAAATTACGCTGGTACGGTTGCTGCTTTAGAGAAGCGACGATCGAATGCTTAACATTACCAGATTTTTTCCCCTCCTGACGTATGTTTGATAGTTCTCTTGACTATGAATGCCCTCTTTGCCCCGCTAGTATGATTCCTATATCCTACTTGCTTAGTCCATCACGCATTATCAGAATTCCTTAGTCTTGTGCAAGTCTTGATCAACAATTTTGATGTGAACTTCCTGGCTTTTCTGTTTTGTACTACTTCTCATTTTTTGTCGTTTTGCTGTTTTTTCTCAGTCCTTTTTCTGTAGCCCTTAGACTGTTCATTCACAGATCTCTGATGCTTCTTCAGTTTGACCGAGTGGAAGAATTTCATGAAATAATCTTATTACATACATCATTTGAACTTTAATTTTAATCCCACTCCTTTCTATTTTCGTCATTTCTTCTTCGATGTGGAGACTAAAGAGTAAGAGTGAGAAACTGCTTTCTTGTCTTATTTTTTGATCAGAGCTTGGCCTTGAAAATTTAGTGTACGTTCTTTGTTCTCGTTCATATTTAATGTCACCACCTTTAGCCTACTCCTATTGTTCTGAGATCTTCGAACACCATGAACAGTTTTACAACGCCTGTAAATACTATGACCGTGTGCAGCTACAATATCAATAATGTCTTCTGAGTCTCTTATCTATACTGCAGACGAGTGCTGAAATTTAGGTGGGTAGATCGTGTAACAAATGAGGAGGTACAGAACAGAACTGGGAAGAAAAGATATTTGTGGCGTATCTCCACTAAAAGAAGTGATCGATACGCAGGACATTCTGAGGCACCAAGCAATCGTTTCTTTACATTGAAGTGAAGTGCATCGAATAAAACTCAGAGACCAATATATTTAGCAGCTTCATATGGATATGGGTTCCCGTAATTATTTGGAGATGGAAGATGAGGGCTTATGCCCCGTTGACATCGTGGTCATCAGAGGAGGAGGACATGTTCGGATTGTTTTTTACTGAACTGGGGAAGGAGCCATCCCGGAATTTGCTTGGAGTTATGTAGGGAAATCACGGAAAATGTAAATTAGGTTGGCCGGAGGCAGGTTTGAACCGCCGTCCTCACGAATGCGAATCCAGTGTTCTACCACTGCGCCACCTCGCTCTGTATATTCAGAGGTGAAGAGGCTTCCACATGATTGAGTAAAGTGGAGAGTTGCATGAAACAAGTCTCTGGACTGAAAATCACAACATCAACTGCTACTGAACAGTGCCCTCGATAAAGTATTGCGCTTAATTCTAACTTCAGAGTTTGTCAATAGTTTTGTGAATTCTTCGTAAATTTGCTCAACATTATCTTAGGAGGAGCAGCGATCCGCAATGAATTGTATTAGATATAATGACAGTATGGATGTCAACAAATATTCTTTGTTTAGCCTGTTTACACCCATGTAACGCAGCTACGTTGCTGCAAAACCAGCCATATGAGCCATACATTTCTGACCGTTACATAGCTCGGAATCAATCTACATATATAATGCGCGACCCACCGCTAGGCGCGTGGCGGAGGGTACACGGTACCACAACTAGGCATTTTCCTTTCTGTTCCACCCAAAATAGAACGAGGGTAAAAGGAATGTCTATATGCCTCTGCACGAGCCCTAATTTCTCTTATCTTGTCTTTGTCATCTTTTCGCGAAAGGTAAGTAGGCGGAGCAATATCGTTCTACAATGAGCTTCGAATTCCGACCCTCTGAATTTCCTCAAAAGAATTTCTCGAAAAGAACGTCATATTTCCACTAGCAATACCCATTTGAGTTCCCAGAGCAATTATGTGACACTAGAGAACTGGTGGAACCTACCTAGTAAGGAACCTCTGCCGGCCGCCGAGGAGACTGAGGCGCTCCGGTCACGGTCTGCACGGCCACTACGGTCGGGGGTTCGAATCCCCCTCGGGCATGGATATTTGTGCCGTCCTTGGTGTTAGCTAGTTCATAAGTAGTTTGTAAGTTTATGGACTGATGACCCCGTAGTTAAGTCCCATAAGCTATACAAACATTTGAACATTTTTTTGCTCGCCTCTGAACCGCTACTATGTCTTCCTTTAAACTGATCTGCTGCGGGTACCAAACACTTGAGCAATACTCGAGACGTGGTACAAGCATTTTATACGCGGTCTCCTTTACAGATGAAGTACATCTTCCCAAAATTCTCCCAATAAATCGGTCGTCAGTCCACCTTACTCACAACTATCCTTACCTGTTCGTTTCATTTCATATCGTTCTGCAATGTTACGCCTAGATATTTGAACGACGCGACTGCATCAAGAAGCTCACTACTAATGCTGTATTCGAACATTATGGGATTGGTTTTCCTACACATTTGCATCGCCTTACATTTTTCTACATTTAAAGCACACCAACTAGAAGTTTTGTCTAAGTGATCTGTAGGCAAGTAAGAGAGAAAGCAATCGCGAAAGCCTCATTGTAGAGGCATAGAGCTGACCGCGTCTTTTTGTCAACAGTGGTTTCCTACGCAGCCTCAGTTCTAACTATAGGAACGGCGATTTGTAAGACAGCTGTCATTTATTATCGACCAAGGTGCATGTGGTAACCATCGCATCTTCACATCCTCATCGATTTAGTTTAACTATACAATGAGGTGTCAAAACTAATGGGATAAAGATATGCACTGATGGAGGTAGTACTTCGTACACAAGTTGCTGTTAGAGTCAATTAAAGACGATACCCTCCCATTCACCACAACATCATCAGCAAACAGCCTCAAACTACAAGTTACTCTGTCCATCAGATCATTTATATAGATAGAAAATAAGTGTCCTATCACACTCCCAGAGGGCACGCCTGAAGCAGTTAAATAAAGAATATGTTTGCTATTTTAACAGCTATTTTATCTAATTGTTAATGGTTATTTATTTGTCATTATTCCACCTTTACCTGTATCAAAATGCAAGAGAACACCCTACAAGAAGGAATACGGCATGCGTTATCACGTTAAAGCCACCTTGGGGTTTCAATATTTTTTTCACTCAGTAACAAGGGAAAGCTTCTTCCACTTTTAGTCTCCTCGGATTGGAAGAGTAATGGCAAGGAGATGCAACCGTCTGAAAGGTATTGCACAATAAAATACGAGATTTCATGCTGCAAGGAGGAACGAAAAACTTGGTTACACGGTTAATCGAATCAGGATCAAAGTAACGGAACACAGGTGTCAGTCTCGTTGTGAAAACGGTGTTCTCGAATACGGAAGGAGGCGTGCCCCTGGGCAGGGAGTCGTCATCCGGCGCGATGCTAACGGTGCGGCAGTGCGGGTGTGGGCAGATGATGGAGGGTGAGTGGCGGTGACCCACAGCCGGCGCTGTCACGGTCCGCGCGCCGCCGCTGCTGAGTCAGCCTGACACCGGCCGGTGTCCGAGGCCGAGGCCGCCCTTGGCGAGATCGCAGCGCCTGCCTTCAACTTCACCGTTCTGACACCGCGACTGCGCCACCCACATAATACCGGTACACTCTCAAGGTCTGGGTCTGGGTGATCAGCCGCGAGGCCTAGAGGCAGGCACAGTCGCCGTCCTGAGGCTCTTCCTCTGATTATCTCACACTAACAATGCCACTCCCATGAACCACAGACATTGCCGAGGTGGGGTGGCTTGCGTACCTCAACGATGCAGATAGCCGTACCGTAGGTGCAACCACAGCGGAGGGGTATCTGTGGAGAGGCCAGACAGACGTGTGGTTCCTGAAGAGGGGCAGCAGACTTTTCAGTAGTTACAGGGGCAACAGTCTGGATGATTGACTGAGCTGGCCTTGTAACATCAGCTAATGTGGCTTTGCCATGCAGTTACTGCGAACGGCTGAAAGCAAGGGGAAACTACAGCCGTTACTTTTCCCTAGGACATGCAGCTGTACTGTATGAAAATATGATGACGGCATCCTCTCGGGTAAAATATTCCGGAGGTAAAATAGTCCCCCATTCGGATCTCCGGGCGGGGACTACTCAGGAGGATGTTGTCATCAGGAAAGACAATACTGGCATTCTACGGATCGGAGCGTGGAATGTTATATCCCTTAATCGGGTAGGAAAATTAGAAAATTTAAAAAGGGAAATGGATAGGTTGAAGCCAGATATAGTGGGGATTAGTGAAGTTCGGTGGCAGGATGAACAGGATTTCTGGTCAGGTGACTACAAGATTATAAATACAAAATCAGTTCGGGGTATCACAGGACTAAGACTCATAATGAATAAGAAGATAGGAATGCGGGTAAACTACTATGAGCAGCGCAGTGATCGCATTATCATTGTCAAGATAGATACGAAGTCAACACCGACAACAGTAGTACAGGTTTATATGCCAACTAGCTCTGCCGATGATGAGGAGATCGAAGAAATATATGAGGAGCTAAAGGAAATTATTCAGACAATTAAGGGAGAGGAAAACTTAATTGTGATGGGAGACTGGAATTCGGTAGTAGGAAAAGGAAGAGAAGGAAAAATAGTAGATGAATATGGACTGGGCAGAAGAAATGAAAGAGGAAGTCGCCTGATAGAATTTTGCACGGAACATGATTTAATCGTAACAAACACGTGGTTTAAGAATCACAAAAGAAGATTGTATACGTGGAAGAGACCAGGAGACACCGGAAGGTATCAAATAGATTTTATAATGGTAAGACATAGATTCCGAAACCAGGTTTTAAACTGTAAAACATACCCAGGGGCAGGTATAGACTCTGACCATAACTTGTTAGTCATGAACTGTAGGCTGAAACTGAAGAAACTGCAGAAAGGTAGGAAAATAAGGAGATGGGACTACAGATAAATTGAGGGAACGTGAAGTGCTGGAGAATTCCAGAGGGAGATTTAGGCAACAATTGACAGAAAAAGGGGGAAATAAAACAGTAGAGGAGGAATGGGTAGCATTGAGAGATGAAATAGTGAATACAGCAGAGAACAATGTAGGTAGAAAGACAAGACCTACAAAAATCCTTGGATATCACAGGAAAAACTAAATTTAATTAATGAAAGGAGAAGATATAAAAATGCATTAAATGAAACAGGCAAAATGGAATACAGACGACTAAAATATCAGATTGACAGGAAGTGCAAAATGGCTAATGAGGAGTGGCTAGAAGCCAAATGCAAATCTGTAGATGAATGTATAGCAAGGGGAAAAGTAGATACCGCCTACAGGAAAATAAAAGAGACATTTGGGGAGAAGAAAAGCAACTCTACGAATATCAAGAACTCAGATGGGAAACCAGTTCTCAGCAAAGAAGGGAAAGCTGAAAGGTGGAAAGAGTACATAGAGCAGCTCTACAAAGGAAATGAACTTAGAAACGATGTTGAAGGAAGGGAAGAGGAAGTAGATGAAGATGAAATAGGAGATACTATACTGAGAGATGAATTTGACAGAGCCCTGAAAGACCTAGGTAGGAACAAGGCCCCAGGAATAGATGACATACCCTCAAAGCTACTAAAGTCTCTGGGAGGGCCAGCCGTGACAAAACTATTTGAACTGGTGTGTAGGATGTGTGAGACAGGCGAAATGCCCTCAGACTTTAAGAAAAATGTAATAATCCCCATTCCAAAGAAATGAGGCGCAGATAGGTGTGAAAATTACAGAACCATCTGTTTGATAAGTCATGGTTGCAAAATTTTAACACGAATTATCTACAGGAGAATGGAAAAGCTGGTAAAAGCTGACCTCGGGGAAGATCAGTTTGAATTCAGGAGGAACGTAGGAAACCGGGAGGCAATACTCACTTTACGTCTTATCTTAGAAGATAGATTAAGGACAGGCAAATCTACATTTTTAGCTTTTGTAGATTTGGAGAAAGCGTTTGACAATGTTGACTGGAATACACTCTTTCAAATTCTGAAGTCAGCAGGGGTAGAAGACAGGGAAAGGAGAGTTATTTACAACTTGTACAAAAGCGAGACCGCAGTTATTATACTCGAAGGGCATGAAAAGGAAGCATCAGATGGGAAGGGAGTAAGACAGGGTTGTAGCCTTTCTCCGATGTTATTCAATTTGTACACCGAGCAGGCGGTGAAGGAAAGCAAGGAAAATTTTGGAATAGGGATTAAAGTTCAGGGGGAAGAAATAAAAACATTGCGTTTTGCTGATGACATTGTAATTCTGTCAGAGACAGCAAAGGACCTGGAAGAGCAGTTGAATGGAATGGACAGTGTGTTGAAGAGAGCGTATAAAATGAGCATTAACAAGAGCAAAACAAAAATAATGGAATGCGGTCTTAGAAAATCAGGAGATGCTGAAGGAATTAGATCAGGTAACGAAACAATGAAGGTGGTAGATGAGTTTTGTTACTTGGCTAGTAAAATAACATGCGATGGTCACAGTACAGAGGATATAAAGTGCAGAATGACAATGGGAAGAAAAGCATTTTTGAAAAAGAGAAATTTGCTAACATCGAATATTAATTTAAGTGTAAGGAAGTCTTTTCTGAAGGCATTTGTGTGGAGTGTTGCCTTGTACGGGAGTGAAACATGGACGATAAGCAGTGCGAACAGGAAGAGAATAGAGGCTTTTAAAATGTGGTGCTACAGAAGAATGCTGGAGATTAGGTGGGTAGATCGCATAACTAATGAAGAGGTACTGAACAGAATTGACGAGAAAAGGAGTTTTTGTCATACCCTGACTAAAAGAAGGGATCGCTTCGTAGGAAACATTCTTAGACATCGAGGAATCGTAAATTTAGCAGTGGTGGGAAGTGTGTGGGGGTAAAAATCGAAGAGGGAGACCAAGAGACGCGTATAGTAAACAGATTCAGGTTGATGTGGGTTGCCGTTCTTATGAGGAGATGAAAAGGCTTGCTCAGGATAGAGTAGGGTGGATAGCTGCATCAAACCAGTATCCGGACTGAAGACCATAACAACAACAACAACATTGTGGAATGAGTGGAACAGTGCACAAATGGTTTATATCATTCTTAACTGAAAGAGTGCAGAAAGTTGAAATAAGCAGTTCACATAATATAGATGAAACAATTAATTCTTCTAACTGGGTAGTTATCAAAAATGGGGTCCCACAAGGTTCGGTCTTGGGTCCTTTGCTGTTCTTCATATATATATATATATATATATATATATATATATATATATATGACTTGCCATTCTACGTTCACGAAGATGCTAAGCTAGTACTTTTTGCTGGTGATACAAGTATAGCTATCACACCTGACAAACAGGAATTAACTGATGAAATTGTAAATGATATCTTCCAGAAAGTTATTAAGTGGTTCTCTACAAATGGACTCTCATTAAACTTTGATAAAACCCAGTATATACAGTTTCATACAGTAAATTGCATGACACCATTAATAAATTTAGACTTTGAACATAAATCTGTGGCTAAGGTAGAATATTCAAAATTTTTAGGTGTTTGCATTGACGGGAGACTGAATTTGAAGAAACATATTGAAGAGCTCCTGAAACGTCTGAGTTCAGCTACTTACGCTATCAGAGTCATTGAAGCTTGAATTACATCTGCCTCTACTTAATAACTCTGCACACCACGTTTAAGTTTTTGGCAGAATGTTCGTCGAACCACTTTCATAAATTTTCTCTACCATTCCGTGCGGGGAAAAAGGAAAACCCAAATCTTTATATTTTAGATCTCATATCTCTTATTATTATGATCTTCTCTCCCTATAAACACTCCTGGCCATTACAGTTGCTACACCACGAAGATTACGTGCTACAGACGCAAAATTAAACCGACAGGAAGAAGATGCTGTGATATGCAAATTGTTAGCTTTTCAGAGCATTCACACAAGGTTGGCGCCGGTTGCGACACCTACAACGTGCTGACATGATGAAAGTTTCCGACCGATTTCTCATACACAAACAGCGGTTGACCGGCGTTGCCTGGTGAAGTGATGCTGTGATGCCTCGTGTAAGGAGGAGAAATGCGTACAATCACGTTTACGACTTTGATAAAGGTCGGCATTTCGCCTATCGCAATTACGGTTTATCGTATCGCGACATTGCTGCTCGCGATGGTCGCGATCCAATGACTATTAGCAGAATAAGGAATCGGTGGGTTCAGGAGGGCAATACGGAACGCCGTGTTGGATCCCAACGGCCTCGTATCACTAGCAGTCGAGATGACAGGCATCTTATCCGCATGGCTGTAACGGATCGTGCAGCCACGTCTCGATCCCTGAGTCAACAGATGGGGACGAACAGTTCGAGGACGTTTGCAGCAGCATGGACTATCAACTGGGCTGCGGTTACCCTTGACGCTGCATCACAGACAGGAGCGCTTGCAATGGTGTACGCAACGACGAACCTGGGTGCACGAATGGCAAAACGTTATTTTTTCGGATAAATCCAGGTTCTGTTTACAGCACCACGATGGTCGCATCCGTTTTTGGCGACATCGCAGTGAACGCACACTGGAAGCGTGTATTCGTCATACTGGCGTATCACCCAGCGTGATGGTATGGGGTGCCATTGGTTACACGTCTCGGTCACCTCTTGTTCGCATCGACAGCACTTTGAATAGTGGCCATTACATTTCAGATGTGTTACGACCCGTGGCTCTACCCTCCATTCGAGCCCTGCGAAACCGTACATTTCAGCAGAATAATGCACGACCGCATGTTGCAGGTCCTGTACGGGCCTTTCTGGATATGGAAAAAGTTCAACTGCTGTCCTGGCCAGCACATTCTCCATAGCTCTCACCAACTGAAAATGTCTGGTCAATGGTGGCCGAGCAACTGGCTCGTTACAATACGCCAGTCACTACTCTTGATGAACTGTGGTATTGTGTTGAAGCTACATGGCCATCTGTACCTGTACACGCCATCCAAGCTCTGTTTGACTCGATGCACAGGCGTATCAAGGCTGTTATTATGGGCAAAGGTGGTTGTTCTGGGTACTGATTTCTCAGGATCTATGCACCCAAATTGCGTGATAATGTAATCAACTGTCAGTTCTAGTATATTTGTCCAATGAATACCCGTTTATCATCTGCATTTCTTCTTGGTGTAGCAATTTTAATGGCCAGTAGTGTAGATGGTTTTAACATGTTCTCATTCGGAAGATATTTCGCAAATAGATCTCACCGCCACGAATAACGCCTTTCTTTTAATGATTTCCACCCCAACTCGTGCATGATTTCCATGACTGTTTCCTGTCCAAACGTTCAAATGTTTGTAAATCTAAGGACCTTAACTACTTTGGTCATCACTTCTTAGGCTTACAAACTACTTAACTAACGTATGCTAAGGACAATACAACACCCGTGCCCGAGGGGAGATTCGACCCGCGAGTGCCTTAGTGCGCACAGCTATTATGCCGCGACACTCTTTCCTTATCCCGAGCTGCTCTTCTGTGAACTTTTTCTGTACTCTGTCAGTCCCATCTGGTGCGTAACCTATATTGCACATCATTACTCTACAGTAGGATGGACTATTATAGCAGAACTGTTGCATCTTCTAAGTGTTTAGCCACTAAGACGTAGCCTTTTTTTCGCCTTTCCATGCATATTTTCTGTGAGTTCTTTCCAGTTAAATTTTTTCTTAACTGAAATTTGTATGTATGTAATTGAATTTACAGTTTTGACTAATTTATCGTGTAAATGAAGTTTAACGAATTTATTTTAGTGCGTATATGCGTTACATCAACCTTGTTACTATTTAGGTTTAATTGCCAATTTTGGCAATCGTTTTTCAGCAACGTTTGATCCTCAGGTAACTTTTAAATCATCAAATAGATACCTGGCATATAACGCCTATGGAGAGCGATCTATTAATAATATTAATACAAATACACCTTCTTCAAGTTGCTAAGCCAAGTTCTCTAATATATTATATTTATTTCTATTTAGCGGTTTCGATGATTTATATCATTTTCAAAAGGGTTTAACACCTTTACTTAGGAGAACACGTAAAATAAAGGGTTTCTTATCGAAATGTAAAATGAGGAAGAAAGCATGGTCAACATGTTAAATATAGGTCTCCAAAATGAATCGTCATATCAGAATAAAAGACATGACTGTTTCTCACGTAAGTATAAAACAGACTCTAAGTAAAGATGTTACACCATTCTGAAGATGATATAAATAATCTAAACCGCTAAACAGAAATATATTTTATTCGCAATCTTGGCTTAACAACGTGAAGAAGGTGTATTTTTATTAAAATGTTCAAATGTTTGTAAAATATTGGACCAAACTGCTATGGTCATCAATCCTTAGACTTAGAAATTACTTATACTAACCTACGCCCTTTCCGTACCATGATGCCTTAGACCACGCGGCGATTCCCGCAAGGCCAGGTGACTTTACTAACCGATAAACAGCATCAGCCGCGAAGAGTATGAAAGCTGCTGAGATTGTGTCCTAAATCGTTTATAAAGCAACTGTTGGAGTCCTTTTAACACTTCCCTGGGTCACGGCCGCAGTGGATGGGCCGAGCGACTTGCTGCAGAGTGCGCGGTTGCTCGCCTTTGGAGGTTGGAGTCCTCTCTCGGACATGGGTGTATGTCTTGCCCTTAGTTGAAGTGAGTTTAAGTACTTTGTAAGCCTACGGATTGATAGCAGCAGCAGTTAGATTTACAAATATTCGAACATTGGAACTCTGGGTAACGCTAGATATCATTTCTCTTTTGCTCGATGACTTTCCTTCAGTTACCTCGTACTGTGTCCTTTGCGACAGGAAATCACCAATCGTGTTGCACAGCTGAGACGATATTACATAAGCATGCAATACGATTAGAAGACGCTTGTGAGGTACAATGTCAAAAGCCTTTCAGGAAACTAAAAGTATGGAATTCATTTCAGATTCCTTGTCGATAGCACTCATCACTTCATGTAACTAAAGAGCTAGCTGCGTATCACAAAAACGATACAAGCTATGATTAAAGGGTTCCCAATGAAAGTAACTCCCTCCAACGGTTGACAAATGTTTTAATTCAATTTGTATAGGTTATGCGACCATCTTATGCAACTGTAAATTAGTCTACTTCAGACCAGAAGCGTTTCGCTTTATTCTAAAGCATCTTCAGTGGTCAGCTGTACAAGAAATGGTTTGTATTACATTATTTGTTTGATTTTTTACTAATAAATTGGACTACTAATATTAGTCACGAATTTTTTTGTTTTCTTCTTCATGTGTGATTTGTAGCACATTGCCACTTGCTGTCACTGCTTATATTTACACTTTTAACAGTAACACTTCTTATAAAAGTTTTTGAAAATAGCCATTTCTGTGGCCTGGTAGGCTCTGTATGTCGTTTGTTTTGTTTCTGTTTATTGTATCTCTGTGTGTGTGTGTGTTCGTTGCTTTCGAGTTCTTCGATTCGTGCTGTGAGGTGTGTTTTTGTTTCATTCCTGTCAAAACAGGCGTCTGTTAGCAACTTTGTGTGTGATGTCCTGACTGTATTGTGTGTTTATAAATATGATTTTAGTTTAACTAGCGACTTTCTGTGTGTGTGTGTGTGTGTGTGTGTGTGTGTGTGTGTGTGTGTGTGCGAGAGAGAGATTCTGATTTTTGCAGGTGTGTATGTGTGGGTAGGAATTTGTTGTTGTTGTTTTACGTGGTCGTATTATGTGGTGGTTTTGAGGGTGGGGGAGGTTTGTCTATTATGTGTTTTATTAGTTTAAATAATGTTTGGTTGCTGATGTTTACTTGGTCATTTAATATGTGTTTCTTTTCTATTAATGCTTTTTGAATTTGGAAATTCTCTTGGAAGATCAGGAGGTGTTTCTTATTGCTAAATCTATTTGCATGTCGGTTTCTATGGTGGTGGGATAGTGGTTTTCTTGCCTAAGGTGTTCTGCAAATGTTAAATGGCTGTTGCCATATTTCCACGATAGTTTGTGTTTTTTTATATCGTGTTTCAAATGTCCTGCTAGTCTGCCCTAAGTATAGAGCATCACAACAGTTACATTTGAGCTGGTAAATACCAGATTTTTCGTAATGTCAGTGCTTTCTGTTTTTATTAGGCATTTCTGTAATGAGTTATGGCTTTGATATGCTATTTTGATATCTTGTTTCTTGAGGATATTTCCAATTCTGTGTGTCAGTTTATTTCCGTAAGTAAGTGTGTACCAGTTTGTTTGTTGAGTTTCTGTGTTATGTCTTTCATTTGTGTTGTTGTTTTGGGGGTAGTTGTGAGTGTTATGAGCCCTTGGTATTGGGTGTTTTTTTTTCTTTATTTTGTTTTGGACTCTTTTATTTAACTTTATAATGAGTTTTTCTTGGTACCCATTACTCTTTGCTATCTGAATTATTATGTTCAGCTCCTTGTTGTAATTGTGTTTGTCTAGTGGTACTGTGTTTAATCTGTGTAACATGTATCTCAGAGCTGATTCCTTTTGGGCCTGCGGGTGGTTAGAAGACTGGTGTAATATTATGTCTGAAGCAGTACTTTTTCTGTAGATGCTGAATGAGTGTGACTTATTTTTCTTTGTGATGGATATGTCCAGGAAATTGATTCGGCCTGCTTCTTCCTTCTCTAGAGGAACTTTATGTTCTTATGTATTGCGTTTATCTCTGTGTGTAGTTGGTCTATTATATTTTCTGGTTTATCTATAAAGCAGTGGATATCATCCATATATCTCCACCAGTATTTATACTGTATTTGCCTGGTACTATTTCTCCAAATATGCATGAGAACTGTTACCGATAGAATTTAGTAAGAAATCAAACAAATAATGTAATACAAACCATTTCTTGTACAGATGACCACTGAAGATGCTTTAGAATTAAGCGAAACGCGTCTGGTCTAAAGTAGACTAATGTACAGTCGCATAAGACGGTCCCATAACCTATACAAATTGTATAACTGCAACTGCGGAAAAGGAGGTCAAAAACACGAAGAAATATGTAATGCTTTAATTGTTTGTAAAGCTGTGGACGGTTGCTACAATGGTCATCAGTCCCTAGCCTCAAAAACTGCTTAAACTAACTTATGCTAAGAACAACTCTCACACCATGCCTGAGGAAGGACTGGAACTTCCGACGGGAAAAGACGCGCACTTCGCAGCAGGGCTATTTCCGCGCGGCCCCCATTTAACGTTCCATTGTGAATATACCAGTATTTGTTCTTCAACTAGCTATAAATCCGTACTTTGTGACGGATATTTAGGAAGTGCCTCTGCATGCCATCGCTTTTAAGGGTTCCGGACCTCAATAGAAACAGAATCTTTTTTCGATCGCTCTGTCAATGAACGCAGTTGCGCTGGCCAAGAGACTGCACTGTCCTGAGCCTTGTGGCTTCTCTTGTGTAGTGCGAAGGACTCGACCGTTTTCTAGGCGTGGTTATTCGTAAAGAGGAAGTATTCAATCTAAATCAGCCGCGGCGGATTAGCCGTGCGTACTGGAGCGCCGTGCTGCGGTGCGCGCGGCTGTTCGACGTCGGGGGTTCGATTCCGCCCTAGGGCATGGGCATTTGTGATGTATTTAGGTTAGTTTAACTTAGTTTAAGTAGTTTGTAAGCTACGGACTAATAACCTAGACGTTGAGTCCGATAGATTTACAAACATTTGAACATTTGAACACAAATCAAATAGCAAACTACACAGCCGGCCGCGGTGGGCGAGGAGACTGAGGCGCTCCAGTCACAGTCTGCACGGCCACTACGGTCGGGGGTTCGAATCCCCCCTCGGGCATGGATATTTGTGCCGTCCTTAGTTGTAAGTAGTTCATAAGTAGTTTGTAAGTTTAGGGACTGATGACCCCGTAGTTAAGTCCCATAGACTCTACAAACATTTGAACATTTTTGAAACTACACAAATTCGAATGTCTTGCAAAGAATGAAAGCGATAAACAAAGGAGACCTGTCGAAATGAGCAAAGGGCCGCGCGGGAATGACAGCGCGTTCTAAGGCGTCTTGCCACGTATTGTGGCTGGTGCTCGTCGGAGGTTCGGGTCCTCCCTCTGACATGGTTGTGTCTGTTCTCCTTAGCACGAGTTAGTTTACGTAATTTGTAAGTATAGGGACCGATGTTTACAACAGTTTGGTCCGCTAGCAGTACAAACGTTTGAACATTTGAAAGAAGCATAGAAATGACGTTAATTGTTTAATACAGAAGGCAAAATCCTTAACTCGCTGTTCAATGTTAGTTCGTATTCGTATAGATGAGATTGCGACGCTTAATTCTGTCACTGACGCACGCTCACCGAAATACTTCTGTTACTTAGGCAACTGTCAACGGCCGTACTGCGGTGGATACAGTACCGTCTGGCGGGGCCGGTACTTGGATGGGTAAACGTCCGGGTACGCCACACGCTGGTGACAATTATCCCTTTGCCTAACGGTAGAGGGGGCATCAGGAGTGGTAGTGCAAAGTCCCTGCATCAATGTCCGCAGCGTATCATAGGGCACGGGACACTGTTGATGGAGATCCATCTGTCGGATGGGGACGTTAAGACCAGCGGCCTCCTTGGTGGTTTTCGAGAGCAGTATGTACAGGCACCGGGTTTCAGCCTTTCCCTTCTCCCATCAACACGAACACGCCACAACACACGCACCCATTACAGTCACCTACTCTTAACACAGACAGTTCAGCACACAGTTCTCACTCTTCGCGAAGGTAAGGTGCCGCCGCGAAGGATAGGGAAACCTTTCCAATTAGGCGGTTGAACCTTCCCTTAGGGGTCTCCCAGCCATTCGTGGCATACGAATTTACTTTACTGAGGCAACCGAACCATCTACTGTTTCTTTGGTGCACTACGCGCTACTTATAAGCGTAGCACACAACTAAAACTTCAAATTACTATATATCTTCTCTCCTTCATTCGATTTTGATGACATGAAGCCCCATGAAAGCTCCATTAGAACGTTTGGAGATTAGTCTGTACCGAATGTTGCTTCTAGACAAATAATTCAATTATGATATCTTTACTTTCTTTGATCCGACAGTGATGAAAACAGCCTGTATCTAACCTGAAGATACGCTCGAGTTACCTATGGAAACCCCAGGAAAATTCGTCTAGTAGTTTTGGAGATTAACGTGCTCAAAAAGATATACAGACATGATAGTAATTGATAAAAATATATTACGGTATCTTTTTTCCGTGATTCGATTTTTATGAAAGAAAGCCTATATGTTTCGTAAAATAGGTTCAAGTTAACTGTGAACCCCATGCAAATTCGTGGTATAGTTTTAGAGATAAGGCGTTTGTAACACATCAACAGACACGATGCCCGTGAAAAAACTTAAAATTACGATATCGGTTTTTTCTCCGTGATTCGATTTTGATGATATAATCCCTATAATTATGATAACCGAAATATCACTGGAGTTTTCTGTAAAAACAGATGAAAATTCTTCTAGTAGTTTGTATATGGAAGTGAACAATGACAGACTTAACTATTACAGTTTTATCATCAGTATAGATTAAGTTCTTTATCTTAATTCTCGCGTTGTGTGGTTTTTACTACTACATATTAGTCATCTTTAGTATAACCGTTCCCATTGCTTTTACCAGGGTCAAATATTGATTTGTTTCTTCTTCATATCAGCCTGCAATGTACCTAGTGCACAAATTAGTCAGCTGCGTGAAACGTAGTGCAACAATGTTCTGAGAGGTAAAAGAATGAAAGGATCCAAATAAATTGCAAATAGCAGTGGACCATAAGAATGAAACAGAAATATACTTTCCTGTCAAAAATTCAGAAGAAATTTTCGCGTTCGCATTAATAAAGAACGTCGGTGAATATACTTCATATGAGAATGACTTCAGCTTGAGGAAGGGTGGGGGAACTTGCTCAACGCACAGAATATCTTCCGATTTCATATAATAAGTTTCTCATAAGCGGAACACATGCTCCAATTTTTAATGCGGGCTCCTTAGCATACTTAGAGTTAGGTATGTTCTGTTTAGTTTAAGTTTCACCGCGATTTAATAAAAAAAGAAAATAGAATTTATCTTGCTTGGAGATAGTACGATAGGAGACTGAATAAATACGAGAGAAACTATAGAACAAAATAGGATTTTAATGGCGAAATCAGGACCGTCATACTTCAAGCATTCGACGTAGAGTGATATCGGTGAAGTTTTTCCTTAAGCGCCATAGAAATGAGTGCAGGGTTGACAGTTGCACATGCCTAACAAAATTACACTGGCGGTGACGAAAGCCTTACGGTAGTGATACGTACGGGTACACAGGGCGGTAGTGTCGTATACACAAGGTAGAATATAGCGGTTCATTGGCAAAACTGTCATTTGTACCTTAGTGATCCAAGTGGAAAGTTTGCTGCGTGACTATGGCCTAATGACGGGAATTAAGACATTGAACTCTGGTTATTCCATTTCGGAAATCGCGAGGTACGTCAATATTACGAGATCAATAGTCTCGATAGTGCATTACCGCTCTCAATGAACAACACAGTGTACGACGGTCTGCACTTGATGAACGAGAGCAGCGTGCAGCTTCAATACGCGAAATAAACGCAGAACTCAATGAGAGACCTACGAAGAACGTATTGGTTAGGAGAGTGCTGCGCAATTTGATGTAAATGGACGAGGGCAGCAGACGACCGCCTCGAGTGTTTTACTAACAGCACGATATCGCCTGCAGCGCCTCTTCTAGGCTGTAGACCGTATCAGTTGGACCCTAGGCGTCTGGAAAACTGTTACTTGGTAAGCTGAGTCCCAATCTCGGTTGGTAAGAGTGGGTGGTGTGGTTAGAGTGTAGCGCAAATGCCACGATGTCATGAAGCCGAGTTGTCAACAGGGCAGTGCTGGTGGTGGCTCCATAAAAGTGTGCGCTGTATTTGGATGAAGCTGTCTTAGTCCTCTGCTAAACTGTACCGATCACTGACTGGCAATTGTTATGTTAGAATATTTGAAGACCTTCTGGAAGCCATTCATGGACTTCATGTGTTCAGAGTATACGAGGTATGTTCACAAAGTAAGTTTCATTTAGTTTTATGAAACAAACATGTACAGATACAGAAAAAAATATTTATTGTACAAAAATCTACAACTATTAAACTACTTTTCTACGTAACTACCGAAATTTTATAGGCACTTGTCATAGCGTGGCACACGTTTCTGTGTGCCTTCTTAGTAGAAGCTCGTCATCGTCGTTGAAGTGTTGACTACCAAGGATAGATTTTAGGTGTAAGAAGAGATGAAAGTCGCTAGGACCGAGTTCCAGGCTGTACGGAGGATGATCAAACACGTGCACTTCGTTCTTCGTCGTACAGTTGATCACGTAATTCATTGAACAGTATGACCCATCTTCTAACCACTAACCACTAAATCACTTATAGCATTTTGTTCGTAAACCTCGAAGATTTGGGTTGAATTTCCTTTGGTTAAACTTTCTTTGCATTTGGAAAACGAATCACAGATTTGATTTCACACGCGGCGGCATTTTCAGTTACAGATGACAATATAAAGAACCACTACAAAGCACTCGTCGGCAGCAGCGAGCCGGCCGCGGTGGCCGAGGGGACTGAGGCGCTTCAGTCACGGTCTGCACGGCCACTACGGTCGGGGGTTCGAATCCCCCCTCGGGCATGGATATTTGTGCCGTCCTAGTTCGTAAGTAGTTCATAAGTAGTTTGTAAGTTTAGGGACTGATGACCCCGTAGTTAAATCCCATAAGCTGTACAAACATTTGAACCTTCTTCTTAAGAACCTTCTCAGAAAATATTGTTTTACTTTAAGAATCTATTGAGGAAGTGTTTTTATTAATTCTGCGTATTGCCTCGAAAGGGAAAGAAGCACTCGTTGCCATAAATACCATGGTGTATACTCCGAGCATATATGCTAGAATATAACTACAAGAGAACGTCTAATTTATTCTACTCCAAGCAAAATTTGTCTGTTTCGACTGATATTATGTGGATGATCGCAATTACTCTGTATTGCTACAAAAGCGATTTCGGTAACTTTGTGACCATTCTCAACGTTTAAAATGCAACTTCCTGGCAGATTAAAATTGTGTGCCGCAACCGGGACTCGAACCTTTCGCGGGCAAGCTCACTACCTACTGTGCTATCCCGACACCACTCACGATGCCGCCTCACAACTTTACTTCTGCCAGTACCTTGCCTCCTACTTTCCAAACTTCACAGAAGCTCTCCTGCAAACACGCAAGACTAGCACTCCTGGAAGAAAGGATATGGTGGAGACATGGCTTAGCCACAGCCTAAGGGATGTTTCCAGAATGAAACTTCACTCTGCAGCGGAGTGTGCGCTGATATGAAACTTCCTGGAAAGATTAAAATTGTGTGCCGGAACCGGGACTCGAAACTGGGACCTTTGCCTTTCGCGGGCAAGCGCACTACCGATTGTGCTATCCCGACACGACTTACGATGCCGCCTAACAACTTTACTTCTGCCAGTACCTCGCCTCCTACTTTCCAAACTTCACAGAAGCTCTCCTGCAAACACGCAAGACTAGGACTCCTGGAAAAAAGGATATGGTGGAGACATGGCTTAGCCACAGCCTAGGGGATGTTTCCAGAATGAAACTTCACTCTGCAGCGGAGTGTGCGCTGATATGAAACTTCCTGGCAGATTAAAATTGTGTGCCGGAACCGGGACTCGAACCTGGGACCTTTGCCTTTCGCGGGCAAGGGCACTACCGACTGTGCTATGCCGACACGACTCACGTTGCCGCCTCACAACTTTACTTCTGCCAGTACCTCCAAACTTCACAGAAGCTCCGGCACACAATTTTAATCTGCCAGGAAGTTTCATATCAGCGCACACTCCGCTGCAGACTGAAGTTTCATTCTGGAAACATCCCTTAGGCTGTGGCTAAGCCATGTCTCCACAATATCCTTTCTTCCAGGAGTGCTAGTCTTGCGTGTTTGCAGAAGAGCTTCTGTGAACTTTGGAAAGTAGGAGGCGAGGTACTGGCGGAAGTAAAGTTGTGAGGCGGCATCGTGAGTCGTGTCGGGATAACACAGTCGGTAGTGCGCTTGTCCGCGAAAGGCCAAGGTCCCAGGTTCGAGTCCCGGTTGCGGCACACAATTTTAATCTGCCAGGAAGTTTCATATCAGCGCACACTCCGCTGCAGAGTGAAAGTTCCATTCTGCTTAAAATGTAGTTTCTACATTTTTTAAATCTTCCAATTGTAGATACACGTGTAAAAGGAAACTATAACACGAAAATATTTTTTATGTTTTAAACTGTGTTTTACGCATTGATAATGGCCACATATTGACCGGAATATAAGTTACGACGATAAAGAATATTTGCAACTTCTGGCTTTTAGTCATCCACTCGCTGGGCACTGTGATTCAACATGGAATGAAACTTGATTCACTGATATTAGCCACGCAAAAAATCCTACTGAATGGACAGACGTTGTGATAGCTACAAGACGCATTTATACTTGTAGGTGACACATTTCGTTTATTTCTTTTATTAAGTTAGAGATTCTAAGAAAGGGACATTTGGTCATTGTTAAATAGCAACCCATTTACTTCAGTGCCGGTTCATATGATGTAATACATGGCCGCATATCATCCGTCACCAAAGTCCTACAGTACAAGTTACGTGACGATGGGAAAGTGTAAAGACGTAGGAAACTGTTTGCTACCAACTATTGCGTACTGATGCACTTCTTCTTCACAAAGGCTGATTGCAGTGTCTGAAGCGTGACTGTTTGGTTACAGTTGAACATCCCCATGGCAAGGAGATTATTCAAAATGTTCAAATGTTTGTATAGTCTATGGGACTTAACTACGGGGTCATCAGTCCCTAAACTTACAAACTACTTATGAACTACTTACGAACTAGGACGGCACAATATCCATGCCCGAGGGGGGATTCGAACCCCCGACCGTAGCGGCCGTGCAGACCGTGACTGGAGCGCCTTAGTCTCCTCGGCCACCGCGGCCGGCCAAGGAGATTATTAGAAAAGGGTTAATGCAAGTGAATGAGATGACGCGACTGGGTAGTGAAGTGTTCGTATTTGACGGAGATACATTTCTTTTGTTCGTGGCAACTGTCGTGAAACACAGTGGAAACCCGCTGCTTGTTTCCACGCCCCTTTCCGGCGCAGAGCTAGCTCCTGTAACGGTCAGACCGCCGTGTCGGAAGTGCGCCGGTGTTGGCAGGTCTCTGTGAGCTAATGAGGCGGCGGTACCGGTGGCGCGGCAAGGCGAAAGCTGTGTCCAGAGCCTGTCGCGAGAAATACTGCTAGTCCCAAACATCGCCGTCCGATTCATATTGCACCAGCCAGTAAGGCATTTTCCTGTGTGCGAGAGAACTGATGTATGTACTTATTTTCAAAAGTAGAGACGCCAGATCACAAAATAATTATTTACATTAAGACGACCTGTTTCAATGGGTTGAGCCACCTTCTTCTGGTGATACAAAATTATACAAGGCGGTCAACTGACGTCATTTAAAAAAATGAGGTTAAATAGTACGTGCAACGTAGCACTTAGTCGAAATATAAAACAACTTGAAATATCAACAGCCTGCAAGAGACTGTACCACCTACAGCCTGTGCAGGGAGCGGCAGCGCGGGCTGAGGAGTCTTCTCACCCGCTCCCGTCAGAGTTTCCAGTTCCCCCATGGACATGTGTGTGTGTGTGTGTGTGTGTGTGTGTGTGTGTGTGTGTGTAACCTAATCTAACCTAACCTAACCTAACCTTGCCGAGGTGGGGTGGCTTGCGTGCCTCAACGATGCAGATAGCCGTACCGTAGGTGCAACCACAGCGGAACAAACGTGTGGTTCCTGAAGAGGGGCAGCAGCCTTTTCAGTAGTTACAGGGGCAACAGTCTGGATGATTGACAGGGCTGGCCTTGTAACATCAGCTAATGTGGCATTGCCACACAGCTACTGCGAACGGCTGAAATCAAGGGGAAACTACAGCCGTCATTTTTCCCGAGGACATGCAGCTCTACTGTATGAACATATGATGGTGGCATCCTCTCGGGTAAAATATTCCGGAGGTAAAATGGTCCCCCATTCGCATCTCCGGGCGGGGACTACTCAGGAGGATGTGATCATCAGGAAAGACAATACTGGCATTCTACGACTCGGAGCGTGGAATGTTAGATCCCTTAATCGAGTAGGAAAATTAGAAAATTTAAAAAGGGAAATGGATAGGTTGAAGTTAGATATAGTGGGGATTAGTGAAGTTCGGTGGCAGGATGAACAGGATTTCTGGACAGGTGAGTACAGGATTACAAATAAAAAATCAATTGGGGGTATCACAGGAGTAGGATAAACTACTGTAAGCAACACAGTGATCGCATTATCATTGTCAAGATAGATACGAAGCCAACACCGACAACAGTAGTGCAGGTTTATATGCCAACTAGCTCTGCCGATGATGAGGAAATCGAAGAAATATATGAGGAGCTAAAGGAGTAAAGCAGGAGTAAAATATAGGGAGCGTAAGGTTTTTACAACTTGTACAAAAACCAGACAGTGGTTGTCAGAGTTGAAGGGCATGAAAGGGATGCAGTGGTTGGAAAGGGAGTAAGACAGGGTTGTAGTCTTTCTCCATTGTTATTGAATTTGTACATTGAGCAAGCTATAAAGGAAATCAAGGAGAAATTTGGAGAAGAAATTAAAGTTCAGGTTGAAGAATTAAAAACATTGCGTTTTGTCGATGACATAGTAATTCTGTCAGAGACAGCAAAGGACCTGGAAGAACAATTGAACGGAATGGACAGTGTGCTGAAAGGTGCATATAAGATGAATATTAACAAGAGCAAAACTAGGGTAATGGAGTGGAGTGTAAAAAAATCAGGTGATGCTGAAGGAATTATATTGGGAAACGAAGCAATAAAGGAGGTAGATGAGTTTTGTTACTTGGGCAGTAAAATAACAAATGATGGTCGCACTACAGAGGGTATAAAATGCAGAATGGCAATGGGTAGAAAAGCGTTCTTGAAAAAGAGAAATTTGTTGACATCGAATATTGATTTAAGCCCAAGGAAGTCCTTTCTGAAGGCATTTGTATGGAGTGTTGCTTTGTATGGGAGTGAGACATGGATGATAAACAGCGCGGACAGGAAGAAGATTGAGGCTTTTGAAATATGGTGCTACAGAAGAATGCTGAAGATTAGGTGGGTGGATCGCGTAACTAATGAGGTACTGAACAGAATTGGGGAGAAAAGAAATTTCTGGCATACCTTGACTAAAAGAAGGGATAGATTGGTAGGACACATACTTAGACATCAAGGTATTGTGAATTTAGCGTTGGAGGGAAGTGTGTGGTGTAAAAATCGCAGAGGAAGACCAAGAGATGGATACAGTTAGCAGATTCAGACAGATGTAGGTTGCCGTTCTTATGTGGAGATTAAGAGGCTTGCTCAGGATATGGTATTGTGGAGAGCTGCATCAAACCATCAAATTCTTGAGACCGATGACCTCAGCAGTTTGGTCCCTTAAGTTTTCATTTAAACAATTTTTAAAAGCTTGTGCTTTGATCGGATGACAACACCCAAGTAAACACACTTTGTGGACTAAAGTATCGGGACATCTGGCTGAAAATGACTTAAAAGTTCGTAGAGCTCTCCATCGGTAACGTTGCAATTCAATATGGTGTTGACCCACACTTAGCCTTAATGACAGCTTCCACTCTCAAATGCATTCATTCAATCAAGTGCTGGTAGGTTTCTTGGGGAATGGTACCCCATTCTTCACGGAGTACTGCAGTGAGGAGAGGTATCGCTGTAGGTCGGTGAGGCCCGGCACAAAGTCGGCGTTCCAGAACACGTCAGGACTCTGTGCAGGCCAGTCCATTACAGGGACGTTATTGTCGTGTAACCACTCCGCCAGAGGTCGTGCATTATGGACAGGTGCTCAATCGTGTTGAAAGATGCAGTCTCCATCTCCGACTTGCTCTTCAACAGTGGGAACGAAGGAGGTTCTTAAAACGTTAATGTAGGCCTGTGCTGTGATAATGCCACGTACAGTAACAAGGGGTACAAGACCTCTCCATGAAAACGACGACCAGACCATGACACCACCACCTCTTAATTTTGCTGTTGGCACTACACACGCCGGCAGATGACATTCACTGGGCACTCACCATACCCACACCCATACCACGCTATCGCATCGTCATATTGTGTGCCGTGATGCGTCAATCTACACTTTTTCCGCTGTTCAATCGCCCAATGTTTACCCTCTTTACACCAAGCGAGGCGTCGTTGGGCAGTGACTGCGTGATGTGTGGCTTATGGGCAGCCGCTCGACCATGTAACCCACATTCTTTCAGCTCCCGCCTGTCACAGTACTTGGAGTGGATCCTCATACAGTTTGGAATTCTGTATGATTACCTGGATAGATGCCTGCCTGTAATACTGTACGACCGTCTTCAACTGTCTTTAGGGTCTGTCAGACAACAGACGAAGTCAGCCTGTAGGCTTTCGTGCTGTACGTGTCCCTTCACGTTTTCACTATCACATCAGAAACGGTGGACCTAGGGACGTTTAGGAGTGTAGAAATCTCGCCTACAGACTTCTTACACAAGTGACACCCATTCACCTGACCAATTCGTGAGTTCCGCTAATCTCTTCATTCTGCTCTCTTACCATGTCCACTGAGGTCGCTGAAATGGAGTACCTGGCAGTAGGTGGCAGCACAATGCAACTAATACGAAAAGCGAATGTTTTGGGGCGTGTCTGGATACTTTTGAACACATAGTGTAAGTGCACAGTGACACTTTCGTTTTACTACAATTATACATTAATTACTAGTTCATATTTTAATCACCATATCATAAAAAAACAAGCAAGATACTCTGAATCCTCCAGTAGCGGATAGCGCTTAACTTTTACCAACGTGAAACAGGCATTAACTTCAGTATGTTATTTTAGCAATTAAAAAATAAATCTTTAAACTTTCATTAGGTCTTCATTAATCACAAGACAACTGAAATGCAATAGCGTAATGCCTTTTAAGTAGCATAATATTTGAAAATCACGTACTCGTAAATTAGATTAAAATTATATACAGGGTATACATACGCAGGAAATCGCTGCCGATTCGATGATAAGACAGCAAGCAAAATATGTCCGATACACACATGGTTTATTTGCTTTCGTGACCGTGTTAGAGGCATTTGTTGTGGTGTGCGTAACACAGACCATTTCACTAAAAGTGTTTTTAATTTGGACCAAACTGCTATGATCATCAGTCCCTAGACTTACAAGATACTTAACTTACACTTAGGAAAACACACACCCTCATGCACTAGAGAGGAGTGGTGGCTCAGTCTGTATCACCAATTTACTATGCAAATTGGCTATTTGTATTGATAAATTGTAATTTACAACGTTCAGTTCTCTACAGAAGGTGCTCAAACTGTTCGCACGATCTGTAATGCAGGCGTCTGTGTGCTGGATCATTGACTCACTCGTTTGCGTATTCCAGCCGTCTGTCGCGATTGCTCTGTGCGCTGACGCAGCAGTTCCACGTTATCAGTAGGTGTGATATACTTAATGGCCTTCAAATGACCCCATAAGGTAGAAGTCTAATGGAGTGAGATCAGGAAAGCTAGTAGACCACGGTACGGTCCCTGCCTTCCGCCTTACCCATTTGTTTGGGAATCGCTGATGTAAAATTTCTCCAGTAGCACGAGCAAAATGAGGCGGCTTTCCATCATGCATGGACCACAAGCGCTGAATTACATCCATTGGAACGTCTTCCAACTAACCATGACAGACTTCCATATTGAAGTAGTCTGTGTTATGTGCACCGCAACAAACGCATGTAACACGATAACGAAAGCAAATAAAATACATTTACAGGACGTATATTTTGTAAGGTCGAATTTCCAGAGCTTTCCTGTATATTTGGATACACCCCGTATATATTTCTGTGTCTGTTCATTAGGACATAACCGAAAGACCATAAAACTTATCTATAAGAGACAAAATATATGTAGAAAAGTAATGTCCTCCAAAAACAACTGTACAGCCTACATTTGCAACTTGGATTACAGTTCAACTATATATTACTTATTATTGTTGACGCAATTGATGAAGCACTTCATAAACTTCTGTTTACGCACACCACAGAAAACCCTATGAAAACCCACATCAGTTATATTTAACAATTATTAACTAGTACAGCATTTTTCCTCGTGATTAAGGTGTGTGAGACTGGGAAATACCCCCAGACTGTAAGAAAAATGTAATAATCCCAATCCCAAAGAAAAAAGGCGCAGATAACGAAAATTACAGACCCATCAGTTTAATACGCCGTGGTTGCAAAATTTCAACACGAGTTATTTACAGGAGAATGGAAACTCTGTTGGAAGCCGACCTCGGCTAAGATGTTTGGATTCTCGAGGAACGTAGGGACACGGGAGGCAATCCCCACTTTACGGCTTATCTTAGAAGATAGGTTAAGGAAAGACAAACCTGCATTTCTAGATTTTGTATATGTGGAGAAACTTTATGAAAATGCAGATTGGAATACACTCTTTCAAAGTCTGAAGTCAGCAGGGTAAAGTATAGAGACCAGAATGTTATTTACAACTTGTACATTAACCAAATCGTTGATATTACAGTTGAAAGGCATAAAAGGGACGCAGTGGTTTGGGAGTAACGAAGCGTTGTAGCCTTTACCCAATGTTGTTCGATTTGTACCTTGAGCAAGTTGTGAAGGAAAGCAAAGAGAAATTTGGAGATGGCATTAGAATTCAGGATGAAGAAATGAAGTAAAACTTTGCGTTTTACTGATGAAATTTTAATTCTGTCAGGGACAACAAAGCACCTGGAGAAGCAGATGAACAGAATGGACAGTGTGTTGAAAAGAGCATATAAGATGAACATTAACTAGAGCAAAATAAGGATAATGGACTGCAGTCTTAGAAAATCAGGCGATGCTGAAGGAATTAAATTAGGTAACGAATCAATAAAGGTGGTAAATGAGTTTCGTTACTGGGGCAGTAAAATAACTTATGATGGTCGCAGTACAGACGATATAAACTGCAGAATGGCAATGGCAAGAAAAGGGTTTTAGAAAAACAGAAAGTTGCTAGTATCGAATACTAATTTAAGTGTAAGGAAGTATTTTATGTAGGCATTTGTGTGTACGGGAGTGAAACGGACGATACATAGTTTAGAAAGGAAAATGGTAAAGGTTTTTGAAATATGGTGCTACAGAAGAATGCTGAAGATCAGGGGGTATATCGCATAACTAATGAGGAGGTACTGAACAGAATTGGGGAGAATAGGAATTTCTGGCGTACCTTGAGTAAAAGAAGGGATCTATTGCTAAGAAACATCCTCAGACATCGAGGAATCGTAAACTGAGCTTTGTAGGGAAGTTTGTGCGGTAAAAATCGCAGAGGGAGGCCGAGAGACGCATATAGTAAGAGTTTCCGATGGATGTGGGTTGCCATTCTTAAGAGGAGATGAAGAGGCTTGCTCAGAATAGAGTAGCGTGGAGAGGAGCTGCATCAAACCAGGCTCCGTACTATAGAGCACAACAGCATAAATTTTTGAAACTGTGACCTAGCTCTCATAAACAGAGGCTTAATCCGTTACATAAAGGAAAAGCTCAATGGCAATAGCTTAAAGGACCTTTATTGCATCCATTAAGCTTACATGAGATACTGAAAAATTAAATTACAGAGACAGCAATGCATTAGCTTTGAATGACGGTAACGTAAAGCTACTTTAGCGGGCAATAAGAGAGAATGAACTTCAATAATTAGGTATGTGAAACTGAACTTACCAGTAACGTCGCTATTTGTGTAAAGATATTTTATTATCCACTGTAGCTGGTTTCCGTTTCCTTCTTTGCAGAAGAATTAACATATAACTAAATTCTGTTACTTCATTGTTTGTGTAATACCTTAATAATGTGGTGTAATACCGATAAAACTCGATAAATGTGTGTCTCTCCCTGCTTTACATCTGCAAGAGCTAGGTAGGTAAAATGTATATGTATTGTTATACTCAAGAAAAGACTATTATTTTACGTATACACGTTTAGCTAAAAAAAAAATTATTTTGCAAGTTTAAATGAAGTCACTTCATACAGGAAATTATTGGCAATGTCAACTACTTATTAAATGTTGTAACTGTTTCCTTCCCCTGTCACTTTCAACGAAACGGATTTAGCAATTCTCATTTCAGCTACAGTGTCCCCGTATAGTACCTTGCTTTTTTACTTCGGTGCCCAATGCGAACGTTTGTCATTTTGCCCAGGCCCTAGTACCACTATACCTCACTCTGCCTCTATATGACGTGTGTGTGTGTGTGTGTGTAAGCTCGCGCGGGAGTGTGTCCGATGAAGTCTGTTACATAAGGAGTTTAAGTAATGCTAGATTATGGCCTACAAAGTGTGCGGTGGAATGTTGAAGCTAGAATCATTGAAGTATATACATACGTATGAAATTAGTCAAAGTTAACGTAAATTCGATTAGCTGCTGGTAGAACTTCCGGCTTTTAAGGCCGTGGTCCATAAAACTTTGCAGTTTTTCCTGACGTTTCGTCCAGAGCTGCGCCGGACATCTTCGGAGGTCTTCCTACTTCCGCTGAGTCTTGCCGGCCTTATAAGCCGAAAGTTTTGCCAGCAGCTACTGCACCGGTCGTGAAAGCCTTCATTGCGTAAATTCGATTGTTTATTACGAAATCTGACATAGACACGTGCAGCAGTTGCAGTCAAGCACAATATAGATTGGCTCAATTATCCCATTCATTATCAAAAATTATATCAAGTACCTGCGAAAGTTTATAGAAACTGATTGTTGATAAGGAACTTAAAGGTAAGGTTATTGTATTCTTACTGTGACTGATCCGTTTCCGCGGTCCGGAGACTGGGATTGCAAAATTTTGAGTTATTAATGTTTCGCAACGAAAATGGCGTGTTCCTCAAGAAAAAAAGTGTAATGCTCACTGCGCAGTATACTCGCCGAAGCAGAGTGCACATTTGGTCGTTCAGTACGTGCGTCATGTTGCCGTTTACACAGGTGCGCTTGCACAAGTGCAACTGGTGCATCGTCGTAGTGCTGCAGCAGCACGTGTCTCGGTACAAAGCGACACCTGTAGCACCCAGGAGGTTCTCGACTCGTACTCATGTTAGAGCTGCAAGTGAATTTAGGGATGTCTACTCCAAGACTGAATATCTAAAATCCAAGTGCCCTTACTGAGCGGATGATGCGAAGGCCGCCGCACTTCCTGTCCATCCTCACAACATTCGCACCACGTCTTGTTGGGAGCCAATGGAATGGATCAATTTTGCTGTGCCGTCCTCCTGCGCCATAACAATAAAAAACCGTGCACCAGGACTGCAGACCATCCAAAAGTACTCCGCTGTTCATCCACAATGCAACACCAAGGAGGCCCAGAATACCAAGGCCATAATTAAAAACGGAGTCCCATCTGAAGTGAGCCACCCCGATCGCCTGACATAAGTCTACCAAATATTTATCGGACTAATAGCATGGGTCAGTGATCCTGCAGATTAGATTAGATTAATACTTATTCCTTAGATCATATATACGACATTTAGTAATGATGTGGAGCGTGTCAGTTTAGTAAATTGTCTATACTTGACAATCTATATATTAAGAATTTTTTTTATTTTAATTTTTCAAATTTTTTTAAATTTTTTTTAAAGTTTTATCTAAAAATTCATCTACATTGTAGAAGGAGTTGCCATTCAGAAATTCCTTTAATTTCTTTTTAAATACTATTTGGCTATCTGTCAGACTTTTGATGCTACTTGGTAAGTGGCCAAAGACTTTTGTGGCAGCATAATTCACCCCTTTTTGAGCCAAAGTTAGATTTAACCTTGAATAGTGAATATCATCCTTTTTCCTAGTGTTGTAGCTATGCACACTGCTATTACTTTTGAATTGGGTCGGATTGTTAATAACAAATTTCATGAGTGAATATATATATTGTGAAGCTACGGTGAGTATCCCTAGATCCCTAAATAAATGTCTGCAGGATGCTCTTGGGTGGGCTCCAGCAATTATTCTGATTACACGCTTTTGTGCAATGAATACTTTTTTACTCAATGTTGAATTGCCCCAGAATATGATCCCATATGAAAGCAGTGAATGAAAATAGGCGTAGTAAGCTAATTTACTGAGATTTATATCACCAAATTTTGCAATGACTCTGATAGCATAAGTAGCTGAACTCAGACGTTTCAGGAGATCTTCAATATGTTTCTTCCAATTCAGTCCCTCGTCAATGCAAACACCTAAAAATTTTGAATATTCTACCTTAGCTACAGATTTATGTTCAAAGCCTAAATTTATTAATGGTGTCATGCCATTTACTGTATGAAACTGTATATACTGGGTTTTATCAAAGTTTAATGAGAGTCCATTTGTAGAGAACCACTTAATGACTTTCTGGAAGATATCATTTACAATTTCATCAGTTGATTCCTGTTTGTCAGGTGTGATAGCTATACTTGTATCATCAGCAAAAAGTACTAGCTTAGCATCTTCGTGTATGTAGAATGGCAAGTCATTAATATATATGAAGAACAGCAAAGGACCCAAGACCGAACCTTGTGGGACCCCATTTTTGATAAACCCTCAGTTAGAAAAATTAATTGTCTCATCTACATCATGTGAACTGCTTATTTCAACTTTCTGCACTCTTCCAGTTAAGTATGATTTAAACCATTTGTGCACTGTCCCACTCATACCACAGTACTTAAGCTTATCTAGAATCCCATGATTTACACAATCAAAAGCCTTTGAAAGATCACAAAAAATCCCTACTGGTGATGTCCGGTTATTCAAAGCATTTAATATTTTATCCGTGAAGGTATATATAGCATTTTCAGTTGAAAAGCTTTTTTGAAAACCAAACTGACATTTTGTTAGAACTTTATTTATACTAATATGTGAAGCAACTCGAGAATACATAACTTTTTCAAAAATCTTTGATAAAGCTGTCAGAAGTGAGATGGGCCGGTAGTTGTTGACATCGTATGTATCCCCTTTTTTATGCAAAGGTTTAAGGATAGCATATTTCAGTCTATCTGGGAAAATACCCTGCTTTAATGAGCTATTACAAATATGACTGAGAATCCTACAAATCTCCTGGGAACAAGTTTTTAATACCCTGCTGGAAATGCCATCAATTCCATATGACCGTTTACTCTTGAGAGAGTTTATTATTTTCCTAATTTCTGAAGGTGAGGTGGGTGGAATTTCAATTGTATCAAATTGTGTGGGTATGGCCTCTTCAATTAATTGCCTTGCTCCTTCTAATGAACATTTAGATCCTATTTTCTCCACAAAATTTAAAAAGTAATCATTAAAAATGTTTTCAACTTCTGACTTTTTGTTGATAAAGTTTCCATTTGTTTTGATGGTAATACCCTCTTCCTCTGCCCTTGGTTGCCCTGTCTCCCTTTTAATAATATTCCAAATTGTTTTAATTTTATTATCAGAGGAGCTAATCTCAGACATGACGCACATGCTTCTTGATTTTTTAATAACTTTTCTTAATGTAGCACCGTAGCTTTTATAATATTTTATTGTTTCTGAGTTATTACTCTTTCTTGCGGACAGATATAGTTCCCTTTTTCGGTTACTCGATATTTTTATACCTTTAGTAAGCCATGAGTCTTTGCATGGTTTCTTAAAATTAAATTTTACTAATTTCTTGGGGAAACAGTTATCAAATACCCTTACAAATGTATCGTGAAATAAATTATATTTTAAATTAACATCAGGTTCCTTGTAAACCTCATCCCAGTCTAACTGCTGTAGACTTTCTTTGAAATTTTTAGTTGTTAAGTCATTAATCGAGCGCACAATTCTGGTGGACAGTTTTGAATTACTGAACGGAGCTATTTCATATACTGTTACTAGCTGTGCACCATGATCCGAAAGACCATTCTCAATGGGACAAGCATTTATGTTGTTAAACTTATCTTGGTCTATAAAAAAGTTATCTATCAATGTACTGCTGTCCTTTACTACCCGAGTAGGAAAATCAATAAATGTCAGATTGAATGAGCCAATTAAGTCTTCCAGGTCTTTCTTCCTATTACACTCTTTCAGTGAATCTACATTGAAATCACCACAAATAATAATTTGCTTCCCCCTACCTGACAGACAGCACAACAAGGCATCCAAGTTTTCCAGAAATAACTGAAAGTTCCCTGAAGGGGACCTATATACTGTTACAATTATAAGATAATCATCATTAAGTTTAAGCTGGCAGGCACGTGCTTCAATATGCTGCTCTACACAAAACTTTTTTGTTTCTAAATTTTTTACACTGTGATAGCTTTTGGCATATATGGCAACTCCTCCTCTTATCTTATTATCTCTACTTACATTTGAGACTAATTTATATCCTCTAACATTCACATTTTCCATACCGGTGACAATGTGATGCTCAGACAGGCATAGTATATCTATTACATTATCAGTTTCTATACCATCTAAACAAACTAAAAGCTCATCTATTTTATTCTTTAGTCCCCCAATATTCTGGTGAAAAATGCTAACATTATTTTTTACGTTACTTTTCTGAGAAATATTTGATTTTTCAACATTTTTAGCACCTGCCTGCCTGAGCTTCTCACTGGACACTGATCTTAGCCTAAGAAAGAAGTACCTTCATGAATTGCAGTGTCCCCCCTTAAGGATTTTGCCATCAACCCAGCTAGTTTCCCCTTCCCTTTCCTATTGAGATGCAGGCCATGTCTAGTGAAATCCCACCTATCAATAGTATCCACAGGAACCAAACCTATGTCCGACAGAGTGGCCGCCCTAAGCAGTTGATCAATCTCCATATTGACTCTCCTGACGGAGCGGTTCAATTGGGGTTGATCATGCCGCATGAAAGCAGGCAACAGTCCAACATTTGTCTGGGTCGTTGCAGAAGCTATTTTAACCAGGTCACACTCAATATTGTAGCCCTGATCCCTATCAATGCTGTTTCCCACCCCACCCACTATAACAACATGATCCTGTTTTGTGAAACCCTTACACAAGGAACCTATATCCTCTACCACCTGGCTTAGACCTGCACTGGGCTTGAAAATGTTTGTGACCTGGTACCTGTCACCTAGTTTTTCCTGCAAAATTTGGCCCACACCTCTTCCATGACTACTTCCTAACAACAGAACTTTCCTCCTACTATCTACTTTTTTTGAAACCGTTGGTTTCCTTGTGAAAGTCTGTTGCTTCCTAACTGCACCTACTTCTGCAGGAGCCTCTTCCTCACTTGACTGTGGTAGCAAGGCAAATCTGTTGTTTGTGCCAATTGTGAAGCTGTCAGGAACTATACTCTCTCTGTGGCCCCTGTTCCCTGCTGCCACTTCCCACCCCTGCTCACCCTTCTCCCCCCTTAACCTCGTAAGTTCCTCCCTAGCACTATCCAGTTCAGCCTGAAGGGCCCTAATCTTCCCTTCCTGTTCAGCTATTTTTCTGTCCCTTGAACACACTTTGCAAAACAAAGGAAGGGACTCGTTTGTTTCCCTCTTTCCCACACCGCTACATCGCCCCCCGCCCCAATGAAACCACTTGTTACAACAGCTGCATTGAAACCCAAAACGAACAAACCTACTGCAGCTCAAACACATTGCATTCATGATTGTTACTACGTGATATCGACAATATATATTAACTAAAGATACAAAGGGTTACTAGATTTGCTTAGGACACTAAAATACGTGTAAGCTGTTAGTAAATGCACTTAAAATTGCGGTATAACACTAAATTTTCACACTCGCGAATTTGGCCTATGAACGTACACAAAACAACTTTTCGCGATTACTGAGACAATGCGTGAAAAAAGAAAAGAAACTTTTATGGTGAGCTTGAAGACGACACTAATAAACGTATTCAGTTAGTTAACTTTGTTAAATGCACTTAAAATTACGCAGAAACGCTAAATATGCACACTCGGAATTTAGGCCTAACAAGGACGTATGTAAACAAACCGTACTTTTTACGTTTTGAATCTGTTGACAGACTGGTATCCTACCAGCAACTTTTCTACATAAAGCCTATTGATGCCCACTAACCAAGAGGATATCTCCTCCTAATAATGAAAGAGCAAGAGTCAGTCTCGTAGACTTTCGTCAAACGTACTTTTCGCTAAGGATCGTCTATAGAGGCGACTCAGCCTGTGGCATATAGTTTCACCCCTCCCCAGGCGTCCGTCTAGCCAATACAGCTCAAAGTAACTTTTTTCGAGTGCTGTCGCTCTTGAAACAACGTTTAAAAGCCTGTATTAACAGTGCCCTACCGTACCCCTCTCCCTGCTGTCTGTAGAATTTCCAGTCCAGTCAAACGCAGCTTTCTCTCCAAAAATATAATAGGGTAATTCTGGAATAGTCGGCTATACAGAAGAGAGGACCAACGCCTGCCGTTCTTCTATAGTCCGCTGTACAGAGCTGCCGGTCGATTGGTAGTGATTACGAAACGCCAGAGACTGTTGCTCTTCCGCATGAGTATTAATTAAAAGTAATTAATTTTCATGGTTTTAGTTTTCACTGTACTGTACTGTACTGTACTGTGGTATGTCATAAAATTTCGATTTAAACATGTGACTAGCGACGGAACTTTACATATAAGAGTTCAGGTCTGCATATCGGTACGTAGGTATTCTTTGAGTCTGTGTCCAGCATGTTTGATTACGCGCTATGGGCACTCTCCCGGCCGATCGGAAGACACGGCCATACCGTCATCTCATTAATCTCTATACAAACTGGATGTATAACTCTGGTGTCTAAGCATACAATTACAGAGTGCCTGCACATTCAGACGTTTTCCACACTTTTTGCATTGTGCGCCATATTTAAATTTGACGTACGAATTTCCATCAATTATTAGTTGACAAAGAATTGCTTGCTGACCTTTTGATTTGAAATTTATGTCATTACACGATGTAACTGGGTAATATGGAAGCATAATCAAAACGTATTTTCTTCTAGTTTTCTTGTAATACTTCACAGCAGCCATTTTTAAATTTGGCAAAAAACTAAATATGAACATCTATGATTGGCACGCTCAGACAACTGAAGTTAAACATCCAGGTAGTACAGAGATCACTGCGTCATGTGAATAGATGGCCACCCTGAAACAGCTCTGTTACCCAAGCCTCAACCACAGCCACATCGATCGACTCCACCAAACAAATATGACCAAACAACCACATCTACCATGACCCCTACAAGACCTTACAATATTTGGCCTGTGATTTCCTAGTCACTCCTACCAAAATTCTGAACAGTATTTCACCTTTGCCAGTTACACCCTAAACTCAAAGATACGTAGAAAAATTAAAGCTACAAACTCAACGCCAAAAGAAGATATTAAAAAGTTAAAACTATGAAAAAGGAAAAACAACTAGGCCTATTGGCAGAAAACAAGTGACAAATGTTCGGGTCTGGAAGTTGAAAGAACCTTTTGACAGTTCAGACTCGTCAGATAAAGTCTGACATCAATGTGAGCAACGCCATTTAAAAACGAAATCTAAGCCTGTACAGTAAGACTATCTGTTTATAAATTAATCGTAGATCTAAAGTAGATGAACAACAGAGGTGATTTGTTGTTATTTTGTATATGAAACTATCATGTTCCAATGATTAATTGAAATATAAAAACATCACAAATTGTGCAGTGCTTTTTACAAATGAGGTTGAGTTAAGCTGTAATTTAACTACATTAATATCTTTATGTGCGCCTCGGTTGCACAGTGGTAGACTGCCAGATTACAAATTCAAAGGTCACGGGTACGATCCCCGTCAGGTCCTAGGATTTTTATCTGTCACATTCCACTTCTTTCACCTCTGGCAGTATTGCTGATGTGAAAAATACTGAGTAGCGCCGTGGTTCGGAACCTACGTTAAACTGTAGGTCCCCCTATAACTGGCTGGGTAAGTCAGTTCGAAGGTTGGAGGAAGGCAACGGCATACCACCTCCAAACAGGACCATGCCTAATAAAGCACTGTGGTGTTCAAACCAATCTTCGGATTGTTGACTGCTTTACCTTTTTTTTAAATATCTTTATAAAATATTTTTTACATCAAGAGATTGAATAAAACATGTTTGTGTTCCAAGTAGTTTTCAATAATGCTATCTTTGATTTTAACGTGTTTAGTCCGATGGCCATATATCCCTTACATGTATGGCCATCTAACCTTGATACTCGCATGAGATGGCGAAGTCCTACATTTTTTTATATATGTTTTTAGCTAGTATTAAATTTGATACAGCGTTGTGAACAAAGTCGACTTCTGTTTTTTGTGAAGTGAAAATGAAATTTATGAAATGTTTTAGGTTCTTCTTATGTATTACGTTTGTGATACCGGCTTATGAAAAAATCATGCTTATCTATCCCGGATTTACTCTACTGTCGATATATGAAACTAAACGGATTATAGGATACGTTATTTCCGAGTCAAGTTAATTTCAGGTCTTAATTTTTTCTGCTTTATCTCTCATGTTGTTCCCACTTTGCCGTCAATGTCGACCGATTAAAAAAAAAAAGTTCACGTGTTTGTAAAACTATCGGACCAAACTGCGTGGTCATCAGTCCGTAGCTTACAAACTACTTAAACTTAGGTAAACTAACCTAATGACAACACACACACACCCATGCAGATAGCAGATAATGAAATAAGTATTTTGAGATCACAACGCCCTTACGATAATTTTATACATATAAACAGTGTAGACCGTATGATTGGTTGTTTATTACCACCTAGTTTCAGCCCAATGTTAGGTCATCTTCAGGGTTTCTCTCCAAAATGATGTGGAGCGTCGCAGGAGCTGTGAGTCCTCAACTGCGATGACAGCACTTCAGAACTCGCAACTCCTGTAACGCACCAAAACAATTTGCAGAATAAAAGTGGGCCAACACTGGGCTGAAACTGGTTGGTAATGAACTCCCAGTCTTCCACTCTACACTGTTTTTATGTGTAACACTAAAATACGTGTCAGAGGGATAGGAAAGCTATTGAAACCACTAAACAGATGAAAGACCGCTGTAGCTGATGGGATACCAGTTCGAATTTATACGGAGTATGCGAAGGAACTTGGTCCCCTTCTAGCATTGGTGTACCGGAGGTCTCTTGAAGAACCAAGCATTCCAAAGGATTGGAAAAAGCGGAGTCATTTCCGTTTACGAGAAGATAGTCGATCAGATGCCTAAAACTATAGTCCTATATCATTCACATCGGTCATTTACAGAATTTTGAAGCACGTTTTATGTTCGAATGTTGTGTCATTTCTAGAGTTCGGAAATCTCCTTTGTAGGAATGAACATGGTTTCCGAAAGTAACCATCATGTGGAACTCAACTCGCGCTATTCATCCATGAGATTTAGAGGGTAGGAGAAACAGGATCCCAGGTAGATACTGCGTCACTTGACTGCGGCAAGACGTTCGACACAGTTTTTCACGTCAACACAGTCAAACGCCATTGTTGAATCAAAAAAGACCCCTAATGTTCGCAGCCTTCTATTTAATCCATCAAGTGCCTCACAGAGATACGAGAATATAGTATTTTCAATAGTTAAACCACTTCTGAAACGAAACTGTGCATTTGACAACATATTATGCAAACTGAAATGATCAATTGACCTCGAATATACAGCCTTCTCAATAACTTTAGAAAAAACCGATGGCGTAGAAACAGGTCTATAGTTGTCTACATTGACCCTTTCTCCTTTTTTAATCTGTCAGGAAACTGATTATTCAGAAAGGAAAAATTGCAAATATGGCTACGTACTGGGCTGCATTCTGCTAGGTACATATCCACAAGAGTCCTTAGTGATTTATTTATTCACTTAATCTCCCCTTTGTAAGTATCATGGAGGACTAATTGCCTAGGGAAGCTAGTTTCTAAGAAACTTATCTGATTACCTGTAGAAACTAGGGTTCTGTTTAGTTCACCTTCTATATTCAGAAAGAAATTATTAAATACTATACATATATCTGATTTTAAAGTAATAGCACTGACAATTTATTCTCAACCTGGTGCTGCTTCCTACTTCCTTCATGACTGACCAGATGGTTTTACTTTTATCGCTATTCATTTTGGATACCACAAAATGTTTGCCTTCTCAATTACATTTTTCAGAAACTTACAATATGTAATGAACTACTGCAACTTGATTTTGATGGCTTCTAACATTTTGAAACAAATCCCAATTTGTTCTATACGATATTCCCTCTGTCAGCCACTCTGCTATCTGCAGCTGAGGTACCCTGTATTGAGCGTTCTAGCGGAAAGCAACTTTCAAACATCGTGAGAAATGTGTTGAGGAAAGCATTATATTTATCATCTATATTATCAGCACAATAAACATTCTGACATCTTATTCCTTAATTGAGTCTCAGTTGCATCTGGATTAGCTATTATATTTTACATTATTTGAGAACAAATACCTTTTAGAGTTAAAATTTCCGCATTATGATCTGAAAGGCCTTGTACTTTTCTGCTAACAGAGTGC